>CP139507.1:229949220-230138010 GCA_021014915.2 Artemisia tridentata subsp. tridentata
AAGGGTGGAGATGATTTTGTTGCTACTTTGTCATAGAGCGATTTCCGTGATACTTTCTTCCTTCAGTATTTTCCGTGGTCCGAGAAGGAGAAGTTTGAGAGAGAGAGTATCATTCGATTTATCAGTTTGAGAGGGAGACTAGTACTGAGTTCATGAAGAGGTTTCTTCATTTGGCGGGATTCTTGGGAGCCAAGGCAGGAACCCAGGCAGAACAGGCTAATGCTTTCAAATGGGCACTTCAGAATGATCTTTTGGATGGGATTGTGAATACCCATTTTGATGATGTAGCACAGGTTGCTAACGCTGCTCGCAACATTGAGATCATGCAGGAGAGGGCTAGACAGGGTGTTAAGAGATATCGGGACGGGGATCGTGTACGACCGGTTCAGGGGAACAATCAACGGGGTAGTGATTCGAGGGGTAATGATCATCGGGGTTATGATAGACGGAGTTTTGACAGGCGGGGAAACGACAACCAGAGGTCAAGGCGAGATAGGGACCACCAATCCTGTGGTTATCAGCAGCATCGTTCTTTAGGTTCGTCTGGTCAGAGGAGTGGTACAGATCAGGCTTCGGCTACTGCTTGTGATACTTGTGGGAGGTTTCATCCTGGGAAGCCATGTCATAGGGCTTCTGGTGCTTGCTTTATATGTGGTCAGGTGGGACATATGACTAGAGATTGTCATAAGTCTGGTGGTAACAACTACATTTCTATTGTACTATTAGTCATTTGGCATGTAAAACTTGATTCTGAAATCCAATTAACGTGAAAAGCTCCCACATCCACATACTAATCTGCCTATGAAAAGGCAAAAACAACTACAAAGACTACTGAGATTCAAAAAGAGTACGTTTTAAGACCCAAAAGAACCAAGATTCCGGCTGATCAAAACCTGTAGTTAGAATGCAAATTTGAACACATAAGATGAAAGCTATGTGAGGCACATAAAAGAAAACCAATAATGTACAACTATCTTGACCAAACAAGGTATTGTGATTAAAAATGCTTTTGAACATATGTAAATATCTTATGAATTCGATTGTGGCCAAAGAGTGCTCACCTTGAAAACCTCCGCTTTAAACTCGAAGTTTTAGTCATACATTAGTTGAGGCATTTCATTGAACACGTGGTGAGTCAATATTTGTTTTTTTGATGATATGATAAGATTTCACAAGAGAAAATGGGAACAAAAGATTAACCAAAATGTTTTTTTGATGCTATATATAATGCATTATTTTTTTTTGGGTAAAAATAATGCATGATTTTGTTTGTGTTAGTTTATATCGGAGGATTTAGAAAAGTATTTTCCCGGATTATAAACTTAAAAAAAGCTATAAGCTTAACTTGATTATGTTATAAATAAAAAATACGTAGTATGATTTATGAGCTGTTCTAATTTTACATGAGCACATCAACTTATTTATATAAGCTAACTGAAACACCCTTTCATTTACGATGAAGTTTCGACTTTGATTAATTTTGCATGTTAGTGACATACACAACTTAGGAGTTTAGTGTTATTTTGTTCTAAAATATACTGAGTAAGAGCTTTTACTTTTTTTAACGTGGAAATTTTATTAAGGTCTTTAGCAGGGAGCTAAGACAAATAAGAGTTATAAGCAATTATTGTAGGATTAGTGTTATTTTGTTCTAAGGCTAAAGACCATGGTCACTACCACTAAATACACACTTCATGCAAATATACCCCACCTTACTCTCACATTTCATTAAAATACACACTTTATACAAATATACCCCACTAAATACACCACACACACTCACAAACAAAATAAAAAACAATAAAACAAAAAAGAGGGGCACACTTCACACCGGTTGTAACTTGGTGAGCCACTCACCTCAAGTTTTTTTTTTTTTTTTTTTTTTTTTTTTTTTTTTTTGGTAACTTTGTGATAGACATAGTCACTATAAGGTGAAGTGGAGATTTAAGGTGACTACTCATACCCATGCCAAGTAGTCTAGATAAGGGCTTTTACTTTTTAACGAGGAAATTTTGTAAGGTCTTTAGCAGGAAACTAAGACAAAAAACGAGTTACAAGCAATTGTAGGATTTGTGATCCAATGTGTCCAATATAAACATGGGTTTTGCTAACAAGTGCCGAGTCGGCACTTGTTTAGCTTTGTTAAAAAAGAAAGTTTAAGTGAATATATTTAGAAAGTGTATTTTAAGTAAACATGGGTTTTGCGCAAAAGTTTCTAGTGGTCGGCACTTTTTAGCAATAACTACTAATCTTAACTATCTATAATAGAGGAATGGTCAAAATGGAGGAATGGTCAACATAGGAAAAGTGAAAAGTCAATGATTGTGAAATGTTGAAATTAATGTATTCCCCAATCTACCCTTCCCTATGTCAACTATTGTAATGAATTCACATCACACGACACTCCTCTCTCTCTCTACTCACACATAAACCCTAGCTTTTCTCAGCCGCCGCCCTTTCGCCGCCACCACCGAGGTATGTTTTTCTTTCTAAAAGGGTTTTTCTTTTATGAGTTTAATTTTTTTGTTTGAAGGTTTTGGTGATTTTGTTCGAAGCAGTGAAAAAGAAGAATCAATGAAAAAGAAGAGTGATTTTGTTAGAAAGAAGTGAAAAAGCAGTGATTTTGTTAGAAAGAAGAGGTATGTTCTTATTTTATTAATTATTTATCTTTTATGATTTTGTTCGAAGCAATGAAAAAGAAGAATCAAATCTTCAACTTCTTCTTGAATGGTTGAAGGTAACTCATCAAGATTCTTTTATTATCTATCATTTTCTTGTTTTTTCTTTTAACTTTTATGTGATAAAGTTTCAACTTTTAATCCATTAAATTTGATGTTTTTAGAGTGTTTTGATAATTGATTCTTAAAAAAGATTTAATCTTTGATTAAGGGTTTGACCCAATTAGTGTTTTTACTATGAATTATTAAAAGATTGAATCTTAGTTAAAAGATTCATTTTTTGAATCTGGGGAGTAATTATCATGGAGAAACAGATTAGTTTCAGGTTAGGAAAGATGGAAAAGCATCCGAGTTTTAGTGTTTCGGCAATGAAAAAACAGAATAGTTTTAGGATAATGGGGAGACAAATGAGTTTTGGTGTTGATAAGAAGAAAACTAAGAATTCGCCTGGTAAACGAGGAGATACGATGCTTCATTTAGCTTCTAGGGGAGGGAATTTGTCGAAAGTGATGGAAATGTTGCAAAGTCTTGGACTTGATGCGTTATCGAAACAGAATCAGGAAGGGGAGACTCCTCTTTATGTTGCTGCGGAAAATGGACACTCTCATGTTGTTGCTCAGTTTTTGAAACATCTTGATCTTCAAACTGCTTCGATTGCGGCGAATAATGGATATGATCCCTTTCATATTGCTGCTAAACAGGGTCATTTAGGTATGGTTCTCTCGACTTTCGATTTGGTGTTTATTGTTCCTTTGTCATAGCATTTATTGCTTATGTATAATAGGTTTGTTAATTTTCAGGCACTCCATGGTGATGCTTTGCTTCGAGATAAGGAGTACAGACGAGCTATTGTAAGATTCTTTACATAACATATTGGATCGTGAAACTTGTGCCACAACTCAGTGGAGTTATATTATAGTTATGCAAACATATACATTTATAAAAAGATTTATTTTGGCTGAACTTACTTAAGTTCATGCGAAAGTCTGTTACTTGTTATAAAGATGATAGGCACAAACTTTAATCGTTCGGATTAAAAGATGTTATAATCACCAAATGATCAGGTGTTATATTTCAGGAAAGGTCTCCGGGATACGACGGTCGACGGATTCAGTTTCAGGGTCAATTGTTTTCAAAATATATATAGTTGTTATTTGCATCTATGCTGGCATCCAGTTATTTTGGAGCTCGTTGGCACAGTTACCATCATGCCACCGTTTGTTTAACCGCTGTGATAATTCGTCTATTGTTACATTAGTAAAGTGGATACATCAGGTCGACATTTTTTGTCATGTAGCTTTATGTAGTATTTTACTCTTTTTATCATATTCTTTTACTTATGATATTATTTTTTTGTCTGAATCATATTTCAGGAGCATTATTATGTTGGACGTGGGATGTACGAAGCAACTACTGATTATATCTTGTAATTACTTCATGACTTTACTTGCTTCCTATCTTTTTTAGTTATAATCACAGGAGGGCTAACATGTTGTGAATTCAGGTATTTGCTTTTTTGGCTTGTTGTATTGGGGGCCAAGTTTGCATTTGCCTATTATCTCCAGGTAACCAACTTGTTTTACTCTTCTGCATGTAGTTCAGACTTCAGAATTTCTGTTTGTTTATTTACATATATCTGCTTCATTTGTTGGCTATGCAGATCAGGTTGTTGGTGAAACCAACAAGGTTGATAATTGATTTTAAAGATGTGCGCTATTCGTGGCATGATTTTGTATCAAAAAGTAAGTGACATTCTACCAGTTTTATATTTAGACATGGGAGTTTATTAAAGATCGTTTTATCAGTTTGTAATTTAATGACATGACATACAGACAACCATAATGCATTGACTGTTGCTACCTTGTGGGGACCTGTCTTTTGTGTAAGCTCTTTTTTACTTTCTTTTGTTATTTTCTGTTAAACTTGGTATATTTAATAAATATATTTCTCCTGAATAAATAGAAGTGGTTAGTATGCCATGGGCCTGATTAACTTCAGTTATTAGTTTTCAAGGGCTTGGGTTTGAATCCCTTGTTCATCATATCCTTGTTTTTTGAATTCAAAGTCAACAACTAAAATCTAAAAATGAGATGGAAAGATTAAAGACTAATTACGATGAGCCTTGTCCTGCAGTACTACTATTTTAGTTTTCTATTTTGTTTTGAACAAAATTGGTTAAATGTTTGTGAAATCTTGTTATCTGTTTGAAATGCTTGCAGACCTATCTTTTAATCCGAACCTTTTACACCATTATATCCGCTGTTGTTGGTTTCTTGCTTGGAGCTAGAGATCGTCTTGGTGAGGTATGGATATTTAGACTTGAACCATACCCTCTTCTGTATCTGTCTTGAGATAGCCAGAGAGAGTTTTAATTTGTTTCTTAATTCTTTCAGATTAGGTCTTTGGGTGCGGTCCACAAACTCTTTGAGAGGTTCCCTGAGGCATTTATGGACAACCTTCATATTCCTCTTGCTAGCAGGTGCTCTTTATCTCCGAATTCTATGATTTGGTTTTTAATTATATTTTTCTTGTATTAATTTTTGTTCATATTTTGCAGGGATAAGCTGAGGACAACTGGTCAGGTAAATTTTTTATTATCACAGCTTTACAATTTCCATCAAAAATCCTTTTTACTTTCATTCTGACATGAAATGTTCTGTCCTCTATGCAAAGGTTCTGGCGAAAGACAAGTTTGATGCTGCCCGATTTTCACCCTTTTGGAATGAGATTGTAAATAATCTGCGAGAAGAAGATTATATTACTAATTTGTGAGTTCTTTGTTTACTGTATATTAACAGGACTTATTGGTTGTTGCATTTTCTAGAATTACTTTATGATGTATTATGTTTTGAAGGTAAAAACAATTTATAAATGTTATAATTTCTTAAAAGTTTTCCTACTAAACAGATCCTACAAAACAGAAAATCAAGAATCGACGGCAATTAATAAACCTCTTAAAATTTAGAAGATTAGATATTCATCATAAATCTTATTTTTATTAGCCGCCTTCCTTTCGACCGTTATAATTACTTTGGTCCCAAGTCATTAATCTTAATCTCTTCAGCTCTCTATATTTCTCATCATTATTTTCTTGATTTCTTCTTTCAGCGTTTTTTAATCTTTGCAACTCGATCTCAGTTGACAAATAATTTACAATGATGTCTCAAGAAGGTAATGCAACAACAGTTCTATCTTCTACTCCAACACATGGTGTGCGAAAGATTGTGATTCGGTTAAAGATTCCAACGAAGAATACGAATACGATGATCTTGAATGGTGAAACATCGTGTTTTTCTAATGCCAAAAATATCAATGGTAAAAGAGTTTTAGACATGGATTGCAAGAATGAATTTCAAGAAAATATCAAGAAAGCCACCGATGTCGCTTCCACCTCCAACACACTTTACAAACCTGCAGCAACCAGATATGATGAAATCAAGAAACCGAATGATACATTCAAGAAAAGAAAAGTACATGTGGAAAAACGAAAAAATTTGCTCATGAGTTTTGTAAATTCTCAAGGTAAACCAGCATGCCATATATGCAGAGTGAATTTTGTATCGAATAAATTCCTTTATCAACATATGGCTCTTCACTCGGATAACGATTGGAGGACATTCATCAGATCACATAATACCCACGACGTCAACACAAGTGGTGACAATCACAATCATGACACCAAGGTGGTTGATTTGAGTAAGTGTTTATTTGGGTGGGATGTTAAGACGGGCAAGAGAGGTCGTTTGGGGTCAACCGTTGCTGATGTAAAGGTTAATAAGGTCCCAAACGCAAAATACTATTTGGGATTAGGGAGATTTGATCTTGGGGAGGTTGATGAGGATATGCAGGAAGCAGCAAAGATTCTAGTGCTCTTGGCTCGTGATCCCCAATTTAAGGCCAAAACAAGTATAATGGCGCAGAGCGAAGTACAAGCAGTTAATGGTCTCATGTGCATTGATGATCCTGTTACTCCATCTATGGTTGAATCAGGCGCACAAGTTGAAGAACTCATGGCTACAAGCATGACAGAGAGGAATTTACAAGTTAAAGAATTGGCTGATACAATCAGTGGTGAAATAAAGGGGGTGCGTGGCTTTGATCTTAATGAGCTACCTGCATTTGAAGATGTTAGTTTAACAGAATGACATGGGTGACACTGAAAAACTTATTATGGTATAATGTTATATAAAAATTGTATCAAGTATATCTTCCTAGTAGTAAAGTTCTTTTTTTACTAACCTATCTGTTACGAGTATATAAGTTTGACATGAATGAGGAATCCCTTCTGTTTATGTATGAGCTTCCTATTCTTATTATGATTCTCTGTGTGTTTCAGTCCAACTATATATATATCATCAGATTGATATATGAAAGCGAAAAAAGAACTAATGTATGTTCTACCAGCAATAAATAACAATCAAGGTAAATGCAGTAGTTGTTCTTTGTCTAATTTTCTTCCTTCAAGTTATACTTAATGAGCTAATACATGTTACGTTTCTTTTTACCCGAAACAGATATATATTGATTTCGATGCTAAAAGCTAAAAAGACTCACTTTGATCACCTTTCCACATGAGGGCAATAGCCACAGAAACATAAACTATAAACAGCGAAACACCTACACGTCTATGTATAACTACTCGACCATGAGTCATTTGGCATGTGAACCTTGACTGTGAAAACCAACGTGAACTAGTTGCTCCAAAATGATGAACAAGTTAAAAACAGAGAAAAACTCCCACTATGAAAATGCAAAAACCACTACGGAGACTATTGAGATTCCAGTTGATTAAATCCATAGTAAGGAAACACATTTGAACACACTAAGATGAAGCAATATGATGCACATAGTAAAACAAATGAAAACCAAAACTGTACAACTATCTTGACTAAACAACC
Organism: Artemisia tridentata subsp. tridentata; assembly: GCA_021014915.2. NCBI lineage: Eukaryota > Viridiplantae > Streptophyta > Magnoliopsida > Asterales > Asteraceae > Artemisia > Artemisia tridentata. The sequence goes on from CP139507.1 coordinate 229,956,797, forward strand.
ATTCTTGCACAAGACTACCAACCTTGTAATGTAAACTTTTGCTTTAAACTTGATATATTTGTTATAATAATTGCTGAGGCTTTTCATCTAACATGTGGTGTGTCAATTATTATTTTTTTTCTCTTTTGGCAGTATTGATTTCACAAACAGCAAAATGGGAATAAAAAGTCAACTAAAATGTTGTGACATGATAAAAGATAAACTAGAGAAACAGACCTTTGAGTATGGGTGGACTATGCCTGTTTGGCTAAGCTTATTAAACGTAAGATCATTTGAGCTTATTTTTGATAAGCTACAAATTTACGGCTTATTTTGAGACTTGTCGGCTTATATAAGTTTATTATGATATGATAAACTTATAAAGGCCGACAAGTCTCAAAATAAGCCGTAAAATTGGGGCTTATAAAAAATAAGCCAAAATTTAATGAAATTTCGGCTTATTTTTTATAAGCCTCAATTTTACGGCTTAGTTTGAGACTTTTCGGCTTTTATAAATTTATCATATGATAATAAACTTATATAAGCCGACAAGTCTCAAAATAAGCCACAAAATTGGAGCATATAAAAAATAAGCCCAAATGGGCTTACGTTTAATAAGCCGAAACAAACACAAAATGATGCACAATTAGGATTTTTGAAATATACCTGACTTTAAGTCATTTGGCATGTTTGTTTTTAGTACCTTCGTTCTTTCAATCTAACTTACATGTTTTCTAAAGGTTAAAGACCTAAAATACCAAAGTACTTTTCAAAATTTCCAAATACAGGTAATGCACTCTTTAAAATACCATTATCAACAACCAAACTTGTTCGTATTGGTAAATATCACCAATATACCCATTTTATTTCCACGTCATTTTTGTAGTCTACATGGAATTTCCTATTTTCCACTTGGGTTAATTATAACCGGTTTAGACCTATTTGTTCATGTTTTCCCATACTCTTAAACATGAATTAAACATGTAAATCATAACATGTAAATAAAAAACATGAATTAATCTTGTAAGTCAGAACATGTAAATCAAAAACATGAATTAAACATGTAAATCCAAAACAGAAATTTACAGAAATCATGAACATATGCAAAACTCATGACCATTTGCAGAACTCACGACCATTTTGCAGAACTCATGAACATTTGCAAAACTCATGCACATATGCAGAAATCATGTAAATCAACAAAAACATATGCAGAAATCATGATAAACTGCTCTAAAACAAAAATTAAATTCAAAAACAGAAATTTGCATAAATCATGAACATATACAAAAATGATGAACATATGCAGAACTCATGAACATATTCATGAACATGGGTAATCAAAAGAAACTGAAATATGGATAAACTGTTGCATTGCTACTGATTAAGTATCATTCAAAAGACATTAGCAGTTATACTACCATCATGAACTACCATCATAAACAGTTAGAAGTTATCCAAAAGATTAAATGTCCAAACTACCATCATTAACAACCAGCCACAATCATAACCTACCAAAACCACAAAAGCTTAAGTTTCAGCTCCTACACCATCTTCATTTTCCCTTTTCCTTGACTACCTTCAACTACTCCTAAACCTTTTGGTTTTCTAATTCCAAAAGTCTTGTTACCAATAGAAGCCCAAGTCAGATTTGCTGGCAGCCCTAGTACTATATCCTTGTCAAATCTATTGCAAGGGCTAGCCTTCTGTGCTGGAATAGGAGTGAAGCTTAAACCTTTTTTTAGCATGAATGGGATTACAGCTTGAAAGTCTTTTAGCTTTCATAGGATTGGAGCTTGAACCTTGTTTAGCTTGAACCTTTGGATTAGGGACATTTGATCCTGAGGAGGTTGATGAGGATATACAAGAAGCAACAAAGATCCTAGTGCTCATGGCTCGTGATCACCAATTGAAGGCCAAAACAGTATGAGGATGCAGAATGAAGTAGAAGCGGCTAATTGTCTTATGTGCCTTGAAGAACCTGTTACTACACAAGTTGAAGAACTCATGGCTACAAGCATGACAGAGACGAATACGCAAGTTGGAGAATCAATTGATACAATTAATGGCAGAATAAACGGGGTGCGTGGCTTCGATCTTAATGAGCTACCTGCATTTGAAGATGAGATTATTTCAGAATGACATGGGTGACATCTAAAACCTATTACGGTGTAATGTTATAAGGAAAATGTATCAAGTATATTTTTGTAGTAGTAGAGTTCTTTTTCGCTAACCTATCGATATATAAGTTTGATGAATGAGTAATTACTTCTATTTATGTATGCGCTAACCTATCGATATATAAGTTTGATGAATGAGTAATTACTTCTATTTATGTATGCACGTCCTGTTCTTATTTTGATTCATTGTGTTTCAATCCACCTGCATATATCATCAGAATTATATTTCAAGGGACAAAAAAGCTAATTTATATTATACGTGCAGTAAATAACATGTATTCATTGATGTTTGGCACAACTATTAACTGCATATTCATAACACATGTAGTTGTTGTTTGTCTAGTTCTCTTCCATAAAGTCATACTTAATGTGCTACTACATGCTACATTTCTTTAATTAGCTGTTTTTTGTTTACCCAAAATAGAAATATATTGATTTCGATGTTAAAAACTGAAATGACCCACTTTGATCACCATACGTATAATGGTAATAGCCATAGAAACATAAATTATGAACTACTTAAAACAGTGAAACAACTACATATCTACGTATAAGTACTTGACATCGAGTCATTTGGCATGTGAAACTTGACTGTGAAATCCTTGAAACCCACTAATCAAAATGTTTGTCGTTGCTTTGTTTTGCCATAGGAATATCATTGTTTTGTTGAAGCAAGTACAATCCAACATTAACTACCTTCCCCAAAAGAACTAGATTGCAGTTTAAGTAATGAAACATATTTCAACTCGAAGTTTTAGTAATTAATTAATTGAGCCATTTCATCAAACACGCGACGAGTCAATTTTTTTTTTTTTTTTTATTTTTTTTTTTATGATATGATTTCACAAACAGCAAAAAAAAAACTAAAATGCTGTGAGATAATAAGAAGAAAGTCGAGAAGCTGACCTTAGTGAATTGGTGGATTAATTATTTTGTTTTATGTTACTTTATATTGGGGGATTTATGGCGTATGTAAATTTGGAAAACTATTTTCCGGTTTATAAACTTAAGAAGGTGTTTGCGATTCCTTTTTTTTTTTTTTTTTGCTTATGCTTTCACTCATGTTAATACAAATAATGTCAAAAACGCCATTTGCATTATTCGATGTCTATAAGTTTTGATAATCACAAAATGTAAAAACACGTTACGTAAACATATACTTGATAAGTTTTTAATCGAGAAAGTTCGTTTCGACTACAACATCACTTAAGGTATGAACAAACAATATACCAATTTAGTTAAGTGATCAAACAAGTTATTTTGTTCCTAAAACTCACATTTTCATAAATGTGACAAAACATTTTTGCACAAATAACTTATACAAATTAATTTTCTAATTATAAGAAATGTTTTATTCAAAAGAATATATTTGAAATTTGAAATATGGTTTTCCCTCCCAAATCAGTTAAATTTTCACCAGATAAACATTTCACCACATCAGGACAAAAACAGGAGCGTCCTATGGGACAGTCCCTTATATATATGTGACCGTCCATGTTTAAGGGACCGTCCCCCGCTCCTCCTGGTGCCTATAAATACTGCACTATTACAACAGAAAAATTCACCTCTTGAGCACTAAAACTTTTTGTCTTCCTAAATCTTTCAAAACTCTCTTCTTTGATCACATTAAAGTGTTGTAAGTTGTTTACAAGTGATCACTTTCATCCTATCTCAAAGTGCAAGAGAAGAACGCTCGTATTCGTCAAGAAATGAAGTGTTGAAGAATAGGCATTCACCTCTTAACATTTGTTACATTTCTCTCCTCAATCTAAATTCTTTATATCTTGATTATTGTGTAATTGGGTAGATCCGGCTTGTGGGTAATCTCGGAATTGTGTTATGTGTAGATTCGGACTTGGTGTTGGTCTGTAAGGTGATTATGTTGATTTCGACTTGGTGTTGGGTCACAAGGTGTTGCGTGTAGTGATTGTCATTATGTGTAGTGTTGTGTAAATTGGTTCTAGCTAGGATTAGAACTCGACATTCCGCTTAGTGTTGTAAATTGGTGTAAGCGAAGGTGTACAGTTTTCTCCTCCTAAAGGGAGCTTTTTGATATTGATAAGGATTTAAAACATACATTTTTAAGGTGTCATTTTGTCCCTAAACTCGTACATATTTGATCAAATATTGCCCTAAATCGTTTCTTTTTACATTTTAGGTACTTGGGACGAGAATGATGAAAACCGGCGCGTTTATAACTATTTTGGACGAAGAAACGAAGAAAAACAACCAAGTCGCGAATCTGTCAAGAAAGGGGACTTGACGGCGTCACACATTACAACCTGATGCCGTCACTTGTATTTGAAGACCAAGATTCAGTGCAAAACTTACACGAGACGGCTCAAAAGTTTTATAACAAGACGGCGTCAGACATCCTAACGACGTCACCAAAGTATTAGCGACGGCGTCATAACAACGATGGTGTAACAGACGAAACCCTAATGGCGGCGGGCTGACGGCGTCACAACCCATAACGTGACGCCGTCACAATTGTAAATCTGTATATATTTTCGTATGTTTTCCATTATTCACGTAACACTTTGGAGATGTGAAACCCTAGACGATTTTCTGCTACTTTGTTAGGCTTTTTACAGCCAATTTATCTATGTTCTATTGAAGATAAGTAATTCATCTTTATCATTCAATATGTCTATATGTTATTTGATTTTATGCTTTTCTTTTCTTCACTTTAACATGCTAGGCTAGATCTATTAGTGTTTGCTTAGATTGAATGAAACCTAGTTATTAATTATTGATTGTCGTCTCTTGTTGAATTGTTTGCCTCGCGTTAGGATAAGAAAACTGGCTTAACTCTTATATGTACTAGCTTGGAAATCTTATAAAACGCAACCCTAGAGTGCACTAGTGGTTTTTCTCGTTGTATTTATTGCGTGAATTGCGTCTTGTAGATCATAGGAGACTTAATAGACTTTAAGCTTTCTTAGGGGAGACTTATATGTTCATAGAGTTGGGGCATATGGCACCTCCCCACGACCAATAAAAAGGAATACAACGCTCCAATTAAAACAAGGACGTGACAATTCGATTAATCAATAAGAGATAACTAGGGAGTAAAGACATCTAAGTGAACACATTTTACCTATCATAAGAGTTACCAATTTACTTTTCTTGTTTATTAGTTTAGTTTTAGTTTAATTAGTTTTAATTAATTAGTAGTTAAAACGCCCACTCTTCAAACCCCGAGATTTTACTTGCTTTTTAAAAAAATATAAAAATACAAAAAGAATCATCCCTCACCTTTAGACCTATCTCGACATACACTTTGACCTTCACAACACTATTCCCCTAGAGAACGATCAATCCCCCGTGTCTTACCTATACTACACTACAACGGTTAGGTACACTCCTTTAGATTAGGTATACTCACTAGATTCCTATCAAGTGAGATTTTTGTTTTTCTTTTTATTAGCTTTCTTTTAGTCTATCTTTTCTTTGTTCCCTTTTTTCGTAAATCATATCTCTTGCCATAATGGTGGGTGATAATATATTTGAACAAGCACACCAACACCAACCACACCAAGAAGCACAACCCCACTGAGACCCACCAAATCACCAACAATCACCCGAACCACCTCGAGCCCGTACTCTAGGTGAGTACTCCAAACCAAGCCACCAAGGCTATCGAAACACCATTGAGCTCCCCCAAAGAGCCAATGTGTCTCCTTTGCGATCCGACACCATCTGGTTGGTGTAAAACGGATGTGCATTTCATGGACTTCGTTTCGAAGATCCGAACCAACATCTGAAGGATTTTCTCAAAATTGTTGATTCTATTGACCTTGATGTTGCCACTCGGGAGATGATGCGCTAGCGTTTCTTCCAATTCTCTATACGTGACCAAGCTAGTAATTGGCTTGAGCGTTTACCCGCGGGATCTATCTCAACTTGGGATGATCTTACTTCTCGTTTCCTCGCTCAATTTTTCCCACCGAGGAGAACTACTAAGCTAAGGAATGACATTTTGATGTTCCAACCACGTCAAGGTGAAACTCTTTATGAAGCGTGGACTCATTTCAAGGACTTACTCAAAAAGGTCCCTTATCATGGCATTGATCTTTGGCTCCAAGTCTAAATTTTTTATGATCATGTCAATCCCTCCACAAGGCAAACCATTGACCATGCGGCCGGTGGCAAACTTTGTGACAAGAATGCGGAAGAATCGTGGGGAATCATAGAAGATCTTGCTGTCTATGAAAACGAATATTTGAATGACCCCCGTGAGTTGAGCAAAACGGTCAAGGCAATATCCTTGCCTTCGAATAACTCAAGCATTCCCGATCGTAGGGTCATTGAACTTGAAGACCAAGTCAAGTTTCTAATGAGTTCCTACGAAGCTCCTAAACCTTCACGTTAAGTGAACAAAATCACTTCTATGTGTGAATTATGTAGTGTTCCTCATGACACGCGTGATTGCATGGAACTCCCTGAAAAAGCTTTTGCTGATTATGCATCCTCGCGTACTGATGGAGCGGGAGAAAAGTGGTTGATAAGGATTTATTTGATACCTTTTTAAGGGGTCATTTAGTCCCAAAAGTCGTATTAATATGATCGAATATTGCCCTAAATCGTTTCTTTTTGCATTTTAGGTACTTGGGACGAAAAATCTGGAAACCGGCATGTTTTGGGCTAAAAACGACAAGTGAAGAAAACGACGAAGTCGTAAAATCTGTCAGATAAGGAGATCTGACGGCGTCACACTTTACTAAGTGACGCCGTCACTTGGAACTGAAGATGGATTTTTGGTACAAAATTAACAAGCGACGCCTCAGAAGAATCTGAAGACCTACAACCTGACGGCGTCAGGTGCATTTGAAGACCAAAGTCACGTACAAAGTTAACAAGAGACGACCCAGATCATTTAGCAAAGGACGGCGTAAGAACCCTTCATTACGGTGTCAGAGATTATTAGCGACGGCGTCACAACGACGACTTGCACAAGACGAAACCCTAATGGCGGCGGGCTGAAGACGTCACAACCTATAAGGTGACGCCATCACAGATGTAAAACTATATATATTTTCGTATGTTTTCCATAATTCGTGTAACCCTTTGGAGAGGCATAACCTATACGATTTTCTCAGCTTTTGTAAGGGTTTTACAGCCCCCAAAACTCATGTTTCATTGAAGATAAGTTATTCCTTTAATCATTCAATATGTCTATGTGTTGTTTGATTACTTGTTTTTCTTTTCTTCACTTTAACATGCTAGGCTAAACTTAAATCGTGTTTGCTTAGATTTAATGAAACCTAGTTATTAACTATTGATTTGTCATCTCTTGTTTGATTGATTGCTTCACGTTAGGAGTAGGAAAACTAGCTATTTTCTTATACGTGTTAGCTTGAACGTCTTACTAAACGCAACCATAGAGTGCACTATTGGTTTTTCTCATTGTAGTTATTGCATGAATTGCGGCTTGTAGATCCTAGAAAACTTAATAGACTTTAAGGTTTTTAGGGGAGACTTATACGTTCATAGAGTTGGGGACTTCGGCACCTCCCCACGACCAATATTAACGAATACAATGCTTCAATTAAAACAAGTACGTGACAATTCGACTAGTCAATAGGAGATAACTATGGAGTAAGGACATCTAAGTGAACACCTTTTCCTATCATAAGAGTTACCATTTAATTTGCTTGTTTATTAGTTTAAATTAGTTTAATTAGTAGTTTTGGTTTAATTAATTAGTAGTTAAACCACCCACTCTTCCAAACCCCGAGATTTTTATTTGCTTTCAAAAAAAACATAAAAACACAAAAAGAATAATCCCTCACCTTTAGACCTATCTCGACATACACTTTGACCTTCACATACATTATTCCCCTAGAGAACGATCAATCCCCCGTGTCTTACCTATACTACACTACAACGGTTAGGTACACTGCCTAGAAGGATTGTAAAACTTCTTGTGAGGTCTTGCAACCACCGCATCAAGTTTTTGGCGACGTTGTCGGGGAATAGTTTAGTTTCGATTTCTATCTCGTTTAGTTCTACTCACTAGATTCCTATCAAGTGAGTTTTTTGTTTTCTTTTTTGTAGCTTTCTCGTAGTCTTAATGTATTTTCTTCGTGTCTTTGTTCGTAGAAATTTTCAACTCCCTGTCCTGGCCCCCATTATGGAGGACGTGAACCCACCCAACCTTTCACCCAACCATCACTTTGGTAATAATTTTGAAATTGACGATTCGGACCATGAAAACGAATCTAGAAATAGCCCTTTTTATTTTTTGGATTTCGATGAGGATTTAGGTGATGGTGAAGTTATTGATGAGATAAGAAAAGAGGATGAAGTAGATCCTCTTAAATATGTTGACCCTAGGACAAGTATTGAGAAAGATAGCTTGTTTAATATGCAATTTCCTTGTAAAATTGGATTTAGAATTTTTTATGCTTACCTCAACTCGTCTTTACCAATGAATCTAATCTCGCGTGCTAATTACAACAAAATAATGGTAAAAGAGTTAGAATATCAAGGAGATAATATAGTGGCTAGGGTTGAACCTTTGCATGTCTTTGTTGGGAGCTTTGTTTATTTGGTTAACTTTATGGTCCTGGAGGATTTAGGAGAATTCATTGGTGACAAGTTGTCCTAAGTCATATTTAGAAAGCCCTTTAAAAGGCTAACTAAATTAAATGAAAAGTTTATGAACGGGTTAATCACATTTTCGGATGGAGTCGAAGACTTTGTTTATCAAATGCCCCGTTCGCAACATAGGTTTAAGGATTTTACAATTGAGGCATGTAATAGATTTGCTCCGCTTTTGATTTTAAGTGAGAATGATAAGAGGAATGGACTTAAGTACCCACATGAAAAGAATAAGAGATACTATAAGGGGTGTTTAGAGTTGAATGATGAATATAAGAAGGATAATGCGACCATTAGATGGCTCATGCTTGGGTATGTGAGCATAGACGATACAAGATAGGCCATGACTTTGAGTATAGCTACAAGACTCGTGAAAAAAGAAAAACGCTTTTTGGGAGGCAACTCAAGTTTTTAATTGTTTGATTGTTTGTTTTTATTTTGTTTGATTTCATATATATGCTCCATCATGATTGTTTATTTTTCATGTTTCGAATAAACTTGTGAAAATGCTTTATTTTGTTTTTAATCTCGTCTTAATTACATATAAAGGTATTTTACAAAAAGATAAATGTAGGGAAGATCGTATTTGTTTTAAAGAACGAATTCGAACATGAAAGTTAACAATTAATGATTAACATATATTTGTGTGTTTGTTTGATTCAAATGCTTGTATCGAGTCACAATGAATGTTTTACAGAATTTCCATATTTTAATTATAAGATTTTTCCAGAAATTTTTGATAAAATAAAACGTAAAAATTTTGTCAGGTGTCAGGCACTGTAGCAACAGTTTTTCCAGATTTTTGTTTTACTGTCGAAACTTAATTTTTGAAAATTTCTTGAATTTTTAAAATTCCAGGATTCTGTAAACATTTATTTTGCAAGCCTTATATCTTATTTGCTTTATAGGATTTAATTTTAATATATATAGTGTTTACCGCCGATTTTATGTGAGGTTTCGTGTTTCGTTTTCTTAGTAATTCACAAGTTATATTGGACAATAAGATAAAGATGATATGTGATGTGCACTTTTTGATGTATATTTTCTTGGAGGAAGATTTAACCGTATTTCACATCGTCTATAACAACCTAAAATATGGTTTCTGAATCCGTGGCTATCTTAAACCTTGAACCCGAATACAACTTAAATAACTATGAGTTATAACTTGTGAAATTACAAAATACTAAAACCTATAACATAAGAATAACCAAGTCGACACATGCATGGCCAATATCACACGTCTAAGAGTCTATATAAGGTCCGAAATTATTAAAATCTTGTACACAACATGTAGCTTGTGAATATGTCTAGATACATTGTGATTTGAAATGGGATTTGGTCTCCTAAACCTCCCCTATAACCGGCTAGAAATCCCAGCCAACTCTCCTCTTATCTACTCTCTATATCAACCGAAATATACATTCAAAAACACACACATAAAACCCTAGAAACTAAATCAAGTGGCGGCAGTCTTTTCTCTCCAAGAAAGGTGGTACAAAGAAGGTATGAAGAGGGTGATTTGATCGTGGTAATATTGGGGTTCGAGGGCTTTGTTTTGGTTCGAATCAGGTTCTGGTTTTGGGTCCTTGGTTCTTATTTTGGTTCTTCAAATTCGACCAAAGGTATCATCTATTTTTGTACTTGTTCTCTCGACATGTATACATAACATGTTTATAAATTTATAACCTAAAACTAAGCTTGGATCGACCTAAAAAGAATAACAATGAAACATTAGTATGTTACATAAAATGATGGAATATGGTCACATGAAATAATGAAAATATGTATGTCGATATATAGTCTTATTTGGCTATTCGAATCAGGTCACTTACACGTTGGTTTGGATCTATTTTGTACATGAAACCTAGAAATTATACGTACAAAAAATGATGAAAGATTGCATGCATGATGGGTCGTATTTATTGAGGTCGAAAAAGGGCAACTAGGGTTTGTTTGAATCGTTATTTCATGTGATCTAAAATGGGTTGTTTGTGGTGTGTCGAAGGGACTAAAAAGGGTGTAGTTATGTGTGTGTCGTGAATGAAAAAATAAGCTGGAAATATGTAAATATTGTGTGCGTCTTTTGAATCAAAAGAGTTGGACGTAGGATTAGTTTTGATCATTATTTCATGTGTGTTTGCCTCGTTAAGTTTAATGCTTCGAATGGGTGATATGTGTGTGATCGAATCTTGATATGGTGTGTCGTGTGTGTGTAAATGGTGCCGAGTTTAAGGATTTTAATATAAGAAAACATGGGTTGAATGTGGGTAATTGTGTTGGTTCGAAAATGGGTTGATTTGGTTTGGTTTGTTCTCGTATGGAATGGCTAACGAGAAGGGGCTAATATGGTTGAGTTTTGTTCGGTTTGAAAAGAAGAATTGAGGTCTTGTAGGTCGTGTATAACAGAGTGTGTTTGTGTGTTGAGTATTCGGCTATGTGTGGGTTAAAAAGGGTCGAATAAGGTTAAGTGCACAAAAGGGGTCTCGGGTTGTTTTGAGGTCGAGTTAGGGTTTTCAAATACACGAAGTGGGTTTAGTTTGCATGGGTTTGCTTATGGAAGTTCATGAAATTGGCAAACATAAGAATTGGTCATATATTTCTATAATTTACATTTTAGACCCTATACTTTGCTATATTGACACTTTAAACTCTAAACTATTATAAGTTGTCATATTAAACCCTAAACTATTATATTGAACATATTAAACCTTGAGTTATTTAGATTGTCATTTGTAAACCTAAATTATAAAACTTACTAAATCGGGAAACTTACTAATTATGGGAACTTATTAATTCGGGAAGTTACTAAATATGGAAAGTTATTTAATCTGAGAAGTTTTCAAATATGGAAACTTACTAAATATGACAAGTTACTAAAAATAGAAAGATGCTAAAAATGGAAGGTTTCTAAAAATAGAAAGAAACCCTAAATGTGACATCTGAATAACTATAAGCTGTAAACTTATAAAATGAGCTCATAAGTAATGCATGATCATTAATTTGTATAGGTTCTGTGAAGAAGGAGTAGTTCCTGGTTCCGTGTGCTTTCCTGATTTTTTTGATTTACTTTGCATAAGGTACAGATATTCTACCATTTCTCAGTAAGGGTTTCGATCCTTGACTTGATTTATTTGCTTGATATGATTTCGTTTGATATGATTCGTTGATATGATCCGTTTGATATTATCATTTGATATGATTCTGTTTGCTATCCATTCTGTTATGATGATCTCTGTATTATCACATTGATATGAGATTTTGTTCTGTTGATATACTCTGATTGATTATGCTATAGTAGCTCCGTTATGATTATGGATAGCCTTGCTTTGTTTATCTGTTCTGTTGCCCGAGCTAACTAGCCATGGAGGTACCATGGCCATGTCATTGAGGCACCAATGGCATGACACTTTCTGTGGAGGTGTGATTGATCCACGGCGTTCCCTTCTGTTCTGATTATATGATTATATGTGCACATGGCCATTCTGTTATATATATGCATAGTCTCGTACTTGTATATGTATTCTGTTTCAGGGAGCGTATGGATGCATCCTAGGTATATGATTTGATATGGATATGATATGATATGACTTAGTGACTGGTTTGTACGTGCCATGTACCCCATTTCACTTCTGGTACTTGAGAGGTCTCCCCACCTTGTACACTTATGCTATGACAGGATTATGTGACTAAGCATGTGGTATCTTTTCTGAGCTCGTGGGTATTTCTGTTATGTTCTGTTAAGTTCAGTTATATGATGATTATTCTCTGTTTGATTTCTGTGACTTCATTATGGTTCCTCTGTTGAGTCTATGCATTGCTTCTCTGATTATATGATACCTTGTTCAGCAGTTTCCTTTGCTTCCGTTGTCTATTCATTTGATTCAGTTATTTGTTTCCAATATATCTGTTCACTGGGCTTTTTAAGCTCAGCCGCGATTCTTTTCCATGCGGCAGGTAATAAGCGGGAAGCTGGGCATGAGTGATGAGAGTAGGAGCTTAGAAGACCTACCTTGATTAGATTCCCTTTTTGTTTTGGATTATGATTAGACTTATGTTGGATATTTTATTTCATTTCATGTTCGTTTAGACTTGTTGGGAACTTGTAAGTTGGAAGTCATGATGCTCTTGACTTTACATTATTTATAAAGTCTTCCGCTTGCGTTTATTTTATATGTTCTGATAGACACTGTTAATACAAATATTGTCCTAAAAACGTTATTTATATTTTACGATCTTTGCTTAATTTTGTTAATGACAAATACAAAGTTTATCTTTAAGCAAAAGCATAAATATATAAATAAGCCTTTTACCTTTATAGTGATAAGTCTTTTAAAAACACATTTACACATTACAAGTCTACTAGGGATAACATTACATATATTTACAAGTTTATTCCTTAAAATAGAAACTTTATTTTTTAAATATTAGGATGACATCATGATATGCATCATGAACATAATCTTAGAAAGATTTTGAGATATTTTGTTTAGATCTTCAAGCCAAAGAGTTGACATTTGAAGATATGGAAAGATTGTGCAAGATTTGAAAAGATATGAAGATCTCTTAGTTGGCCTGACATGGCGGATCCAAATCCATACAAGGGCGGATCCAATTTTTGGGATCCGCCAGATCTGCCAACTGTTGGATCAGTTTGCCTATAAATAGCAAGCTGATCATTTGGGCATTTTCATCACTCATATAGCTTAAATACATACTCATTCATTTACACATCACTAACCCATATCATTTTTTCATTTCATTGATCTTTCCTTTTGTAGCAAAGAAGATCACAGCATATAAGGATCAACCTTCTGTTGTGATCCTTTTAGTATAGAGTCTGTGTGATTTTGTTTAGTTCACACATCATTGTTTTTATCATTTATTCGGTAGAGTTTGGTTAGTGTTTTAGTCCTTAAAACACAAAGAGTGTCGGGAGTGGTTGTACCCTTGTGAAAAAACTAACGGGAGTGGTTGTACCCTTGTAAGGAACCAACGGGAGTGGTTGTACCCTTGTAAAGAACCCGGTGTTTAGCTTAGTACCGGATAAAGATTAAGCGACGTGTAAAGGTTTTCTCCACCTAGAAGGGAGCTTGTTTCTTAGTGAAGAAAAACTCTCGAGTTAGAGGCTCGGGGAGTGGAGTAGGGCAATGAAGAGAGTCCTTGTAGCCGAACCACTATAAACATCTGTGTTGTGTGGTTTGATCTTTCCTCTCTTTACTTCTTTACTTATATTACTTGTTTGTGTGCTTGATTGTTCACTTTACTTTGAAATCACATTAAGTATACAAAGCGAATTAATTTTAAAACGGTAAAAACTATTCAACCCCCTTCTAGTTTTCCACAATTGGTATCAGAGCGGTGTTACTCAAGATTTTCAAAATATATTGTATTTTAAAAACTTGAAACGATCAATGGATTTTGAAAACTTTAAAGAAGGGCAATCTATACAAAGACCACCACTATTTGAACCAAATTGTTTCATATATTGGAAAAATCGCTTTGAGACATATGTGAAGTCAAAGGACATAGATCTGTGGTATATTATTGTAGAGGGTGATTACAAGCCCATAAGTAATGATATTTCAGGTGGTCGGGATGTAGGTACTTCTTTTATTCGTCACAATGATGAGCAAAAGAGGTTGATTGCCAAAAATAATGAAGCCAAAATGATGCTTTACAATGCCTTACCTAAGAAAGAATATGAAAGAGTTTTTATGTGTAAAACGGCTAAAGATATTTGGCAATCACTAATTATCACTCATCAAGGGAACTCACAAGTCAAAGATAACAAAATTGATCTTCTTGTTCAACAATATGAACAATTTGTTATCTCTGAAGATGAGACCATTGATAGTGCGTTTGCTAAGTTTAATACTATTATTACATCTCTTAAAGCACTTGAAGAATCTTTTTCTAGTAAGAATTTTGTGAGGAAATTTCTAAGAGCACTCCACCCGAAGTGGAGAGCAAAGGTGACAGCTATTGAAGAATCCAAGGATCTTTCAAGCATGACACTGGATGAGCTCATAGGAAATCTCAAAGTTCACGAAATGGTGATGGAAAAAGACTCAGAAATTGTTAAAGGCAAGAAGGAGAAAATGAAGTCCATTGCCTTGAAAGCTAGAGTTGAGTCAAGTGATGATGAAGAGTCTTGTTCTAGTAGCGAAGACGAAGAATATGCCATGGCCGTAAGAGATTTCAAGAAATTCTTCAGGAGACGAGGAAAGTTCGTTATAGGTGTGGTGATTCTAGTCACTTAATAGGAGAATGTCCAAAGCCTCCAAAGAACAAGTCTCAAAGAGCCTTTGTCAGTGGAGCTTGGAGTGATAGTGAAGGAGATGACGACGAGCCTAAGAACGACGAAGTTGCTCTCATGGCTCATGACACAGAAGAGGTACATTCTGACTCGTCATACTCTTCTATAGATGATGAAACCTTAGAAGTAGAATATAACAAATTGTGTGAAATTACCCTTAAAATCATAAACAAGAATAAATTCTTAAAAACCAAAACAACACTTTTAGAAAACGAAGTTCATTGGTTAAAAGAAATGGAGATAAGAATAGAAAAGGGTAAAAGTGTTAAAGAAACATGTATGTCGTGTCAGGAACTTAAGTTAGAACTAGAAACACTTAAGTCAACATAGGAAGAACTTATCAAACAAAATTCTAAGTTTAAAAAGTTTGATAAAAATATAAACTGTATAGTTGAGATAACGAAGATGCAAAAATTACCTCATGATAAAACCGGACTAGGTTTTATGAAACTAGGAAGCTTAAGTGAGTTTAAGAAACAAATAGTGAAAGAAAAAGAAACTGTTCCAACTGAGTGAGACACCCACGGATCCGACGGATCCAAAATTTTGGATCCTCCAGTTGTACCTAAGGGATCCGCCGGTACTGTTGATGAACAGAAGGTTCTTAAAACGAATTGTACTGAGTTTGTTAAGGTCACTAGAAACCCTAGCACTAATACAACTGTTAACAAATAAAAACCATCAGTCTCTATAGGAAAAGGCCAAGTTAGAAATGAGTATAGAGTTAAAACGATTCAACAGACACCTAAAACCAGTTTTCCCAAACACCCCTTTCCAAAGAGTAACTTTAACTCACAACATCATTATCAAAATAATTGGAACCAAAACATGTCTAGAAACTTTCAAGGTCCCAACTTCATGCCATGGAACACTTGTCCACCATTTCCATACATGAACCATGATAATGTTATGTTTAACCCAAAGGACCCATGAGATATTGGGGACCAAACGCTTGAGTTTTTCTTGAACTTAGGTGTGCTTGAAAGTTGAATTAGAACCTGATGAGTGGATTAAAGATAGTGGGTGTTCAAGACACATGACGGGAAACAAAAGCCTTTTCTCAAACTACCAAGTGTACGACGGAGGTAATGTCACATTCGGTAGCAAGCTTAAAAGTAAAATCATCGGAAAAGGTACGATTTCTCATGACTCTCTCACTATTGATGATGTTGCTCATGTAGATAACTTAGGATTTAACTTGCTTAGTATTAGTCAATTATGCCGCAAAAAGTATAACGTCCTTTTCAGTAAAATGGAAGTAAAATACTTAAGGATGGCATAACCGTAGGAAAAGGTGTTTTGAAGAATAACGTTTACGTTATGAAACTAGACAAAACACCTAAAGACAAACTTTGTCTCACTTCTTTGGACGATAACTCAACTCTATGGCATCGACGCTTAGGTCATGCCAATATGAGGTTAATTCAATCCTTATCATCTAAGGAACTCGTTAGGAACCTGCCTAAGTTGAAATATGACCAACACTTTTGTGATGCTTGCAAAATAGGAAAACAAGTTCATAATAGTCATAAGGCTAAAAACATGGTGTCTACATCTAGGTGTCTAGAATTATTACATATGGATTTGTTTGGTCCATCCGCTATACAAAGTTATGGGGGAAACTTCTATACTTTGGTAATAGTAGATGATTACTCTAGGTATACATGGACTAAGTTTTTGAAAACTAAAAACGAAGCGTTTGATAAATTTGAAATCTTAAGTAAGAAAATTCAAAATCAAATAGGAAGTAACATAGTGTCAATAAGAACCGACCATGGTCGTGAATTTGACAATGAAATCCAATTTGGAGCTTTTTGTGATGCCAATGGCATAACTCATAATTTCTCGGCTCCTCGAACCCCTCAATCTAACAGTGTGGTAGAACGCAAAAATAGGACAATTCAAGAAATGACTAGAACCATGTTAAATGAACAAAACATACCTCAAAAAGTTTTGGTGTCACGCTGTAGATACATCCACATATATCCTAAATCGAGTCCTAATTAGACCATTCTTGAAAAAGACTCCATATGAGTTATATAGAGGCAAAGAGCCTACTTTAAGATATTTTAGAGTATTTGGAAGCAAGTGCTTCATTTTAAACATAAAGGATTATCTCACCAAGTTCGACCCAAAGTCGTATGAAGGTGTATTTCTAGGATATTCACAAACTAGTAAAGCATATATAGTTTTGAACAAAGAAACCTCAAAAGTCGAGGAATCATTGAACGTAACATTCGATGAAAGTCCACCTCCCTCTAAGACATCACATTTGGTAGATGATGACTTAGTTGAAAATCAAATGGTTGATAATCAAGAAAATATTGAAAGTGAGAAAGAAGATGAACCGGTAAAAAGAGAAATAGTTAATATCAAAGAAACCAAAAGTCATCCATTAGAAAACTTCATAGGAAAAATCAATGAAAGAACATTAAGGTCTAAAGCTCAAAATGAAAGTAACTTCTTTTGTTTTGTTTCAACAATTGAACCTAAAAATGTTAATGAAGCCATAAAAGATGAATCTTGGGTCATTGCGATGCAAGAGGAATTAAATCAATTTGTTTGGAATGACGTTTGGACATTAGTTCCACAACCTAAAAATCAAACCATAATCGGTACAAAATGGGTTTTTAGAAATAAAATGGATGAAAATGGCATAGTGTCTAAAAACAAAGCTAGGCTAGTAGCAAAGGCCACAATCAACAAGAATGTATAGATTATGATGAGACTTTTGCACCCGTAGCTAGACTTGAGTCAATTAGGATATTACTTGCATATGCATGTGCACATGACTTTAAACTATTTCAAATGGATGTCAAAAGTGCATTTCTAAATGGTTTCATAAATGAGGAAGTGTATGTCGCACAACCTCCCGGTTTTGCCGATTTTGAAAAACCTAATCATGTCTACAAACTTAAGAAAGCATTATACGGACTTAAGCAAGCACCAAAAGCTTGGTATGATCGACTTAAGACCTTCCTAGTTGACCATAAGTATACCATGGGCCTAGTAGATAACACTCTCTTCACCAAGAAAAAGGGATCACATATTATCATAGTCCAGATATATGTGGATGACATTATATTCGGTTCAACTTGTCAAGAGTTATGCGATGAATTTTTGAAAATCATGCATGATGAGTTTGAAATGAGTATGATGGGGGAACTAAACTTTTTCTTAGGTCTCCAAATAAAACAATTAGAAGATGGGATATTCTTCAACCAATCTAAGTATATCAATGATATGCTTAAGAAATTTGGTCTTGAAGATTCTAAACCTATGAAAACACCAATGTCTTCCGAAACCAAACTCACCAAGGATGACGAAAGTTAATCCATAGATAGCACTAAATATAGAGGGATGATTGGCAGTTTACTCTACCTAACGGCTAGTAGACCGGACATTATGTTTAGTGTTTGTCTATGTGCACGCTTTTAAGAAGATCCCAAAACATCCCATCTTGAAGCCGTTAAACAGATATTTAGGTACATAAAAGGTACTACACATCTAGGATTATGGTATCCCAAAGGGACGGTAATGGAAACCATAGTGTATGCCGACTCAGACCATGCTGGTGATTATGTTGATAGGAAAAGTACAAGCGATATTTGCACTTTTGTAGGACATTGTCTTACCTCATGGTTTGCTAAGAAACAAACAGCCCTCGCCATATCAACAACTAAAGCCGAGTACGTGTCAGCAGGAAAAGCTTGCTAACAAGCACTGTCGATGAAACAAGCTCTCGTCGACTATGGAATTGTACTCAACGACATTAACATTCTTTGTGACAACAAAGGAGCTATCGATCTTAGAAAAAATCCAATCCAACATGCTAGAACCAAACACATAGAAATACGTCATCACTTCCTACGTGACAATGTTCAGAAGGAAAATATCTCAATTGAGAAATTTTCTCAGAGGACAACATTGCCGATATCCTCACAAAACCTCTGAAGAGAGAACCTTTCAACTATCTTTGACTTGATTTAGGATTAATGGAACCTAGTGAGTAGATTAAACATTAACTCGAACCTTAGATTAACCAAACGCAGGAAATACCAAAATTGGTGTTCTGATCCTGCGGATCCAACCGAAAACAAGGGCGGATCCCTTGTTTTGGATCCGCGGCCTGTTGAGCCAATTTTCTGTTTATTTAATAAACTTCCTGTACTATTCATCACACTTCCCAAAAACATATCACCTACTGGAATTCGACCCATAATTCACCAAACTCACAATTTAGGCTATCTTCTTCAACCAAATTGAGCTCTAAACATCACTGTAAGTATCCTTATCATGTTTGCATTCCTGATCTGCGTCTAGGATTTCTATTTCATGCACAAAATCAAAACTTGGGGTTTATGCATAATTCTTGTAAAATCATGAAGCATATTTACTAAATTGCATAACAAATCATGTTTTTTATAGTTAGAAATTGCATCTTGTAGTACATTATCATTATTTATCAAAAACCCCATGAGAAATTTTTGCTAAAATCTTCTCACGACTAGGAAAAACGGTTTTTGAACATTGTTTATACAAATACAAAAATGTTATGTTTTAAACATCACTTGCATAATGTCTCTTAAATGCTAAAGGGAATACATAACTATTATGTACTTTTGGGTACATTCAAATGAAGCTACATTGAAGTAGGAGCGTTTGGGTTATCTCTCGTTTTATCATAAAACTTGCATAAACAAATTTTCATGCATTAAAAAGAGTTGAGATAACCGTACCTCCACATAGTCCCCATGTAGGCACACACCAGACATTTATACGTATTTTTGATAATTTCAACTAAACTATATATTTTTCGTGTCTAGGATTACTATGCCTCCCGCAACTAATTATGATCACAAAAACACCGTCAAATACCTTCCCAAACACCACAAAACCAAAGGTCTCACCGAAGCTCAAGTAAATATTTTTAAAGCACTAGAAAAACGATATGTCCATGAGGGTAGGGTTGTAGACCCCTCATTCTATGAAGGTACCATTCTTCGCGAGCAACTAGCCACGATTCATTTCGATAGTCTTCTAGACATTGATGAGCCCATCATCCATAGGTTCATTCTCGAGTTCTATGCTACTATAGGACTTAGTTCTAATGATCATGGATACATGAACATTCACTTTAGAGTCAATGGAACCCAATTCAACATTCCCTTAGATCAATTTGGAGATGTCTTAGGAGTTCCAAGTAAAGGAGCATGTGTCTATTCGGATAAATGGTCATTGACAATCTTAGAATCAAACCTTGATCGAACGGCATCGTATGCCACACCTTTGACTGCAAAAGAAACCATTCAGGAGCATCTCTTCTTACCTAGGAATAACCTAACTAGGTTACATCGAGGTCGTCAAGTAAATAGAGATCCTTTTGCCATGGAACTCAATGAACATAGGCCCGAATTTAGAAAGCTAGAAGAAGTGTTAAGGGCCAAATGTCATAAGCACTGTTGGGAATCGAGATCATATCAACGCTTGTCTTTGTTATATGATGTATTATGTGTCAACCCATCAACCTTTCAACCTTGCATACTATATCGCCAAACGAATGGCCGATATTCTGGTTCAAGGTATCACCGCAATGCCCTACGGGATGCTCTTGACCCGTCTCTATAGAGCCTTTGAACCCATTCCAAGAAATGCTTTAGGATTTGTTCTCGACTACGCCGAGATAGAACACACTTTCGTTCCTCTAAGTGATCATAGGGTAGCGGTAGCAAAAGGTAAACGTCCACATCCTCCTACATCATCATCATCATCATCAATGAGTGAGGATGACGGATTGCCAAATTTTAGGATCGCTCCACCGGAGTACTTGAGTCATCTTCCACCGATCCCGAATGAATCAGCATAATTTTGGCAAACCAAAGGAATGGTGAAGAATTTGGGGCGTTGGATCATGAAACTTCACAAGGGTTACAAGAAATTGAGCAAGAAGTTAAGTTGAAAGGAGTGTTTGGTTTTAGACTTTTTTAGAAAATGATGTGTTGAACATGTATGTTTCCTATGACCTTATGTTAGTACTTGACATGTGTGTAAACTAACTTAACATTGCAGGCCAATAACACATGGTATTATCAATTTTTCGAGAATAAGCCACCGTTTGGCTTAACTCCTGTTATGGTAAGATATGATGATCGGATTAATTTATGTGTATACGTATGTTAGAATCTATATATTTAGTATATTTGTATCACATATTAGCTATTACATATGTTTTAGGAGATTTTTTGGGCTTTGACAGAAAAACAAAAAATTTGACATTCATTCTGTTCAGAATTCGCATTTTCATATGGCGGATTTGGCGGATCCCAAATTTTGGATCCGCCTAGTGTATCCTTTGGCTCCACCATTCCTAAACCTGCGGATTCCACGGCTCCCAAATTTTGGATCCGTCTTTGTTGTCGATTGGATCCGCAGGTGCCAATAGTAACATTTTTCAAAAATTCCCGACTAATCCCGATAGTTAGATTTTGGATTATAGTTTTTAGGAATTCTTTACTGATCATTAGACTCTTTAGAATGTTTTAGGAAACGCTTAGAACCTTAAGAAATCAATTTCCCACCAAAATTTGAATTTTCAAATTTTCCATGTGAGTTACCTTTCCAATACAAGCAAGGAACCCTTTTCTAGGATCCGTCAAATCCGTGGGAACATCATATCAACAGATTTTCCACTCACTCTTTGCATTAACTGCAAATCTTCTACAATTCACTCAACTTGAGCTCTATGGTTTGACTTAAATGATGTGACTAACACAAATTTTTGTTCCAAATCATTAGGAACCAACATTCTCCATTGGATTCACATAAAATCCAAACATTAACTTCAAAAATCTCACTGTCTATAAATTAGGAAGTTCAAGTTCAATCAAAACTCACTCACTCATCATCTTCTCTACATATCTCTCCTGTACTTCTTAGCTACATTATCAATCTTAACCATGACAAAATCAAGTAACTCATCCACTAGCAGACCCCCAAAAAGAACTGCTCGTATTAGTGTTAAGCCTTGTTGCTTCATAAACTTAGCTAACTCATCAGAGGAGGAATCATCCCCTCTTAATATCTCATCTCCCATAGCGAATGAAAATTTTCTCACACTCTCCACTCCCACACCATCAAATGTAGCCATCCATACTCCACCACCAACGATTACTCCAATCGCTACCACACCTGATGCGTGGTTTTGCAACCTTACAACAGGTTTTACCTCTCAAGGGATCTCAAGAGGCTTACAACCCCACCAGGCAGTGTACCTGACCGATGTAGTATAGTGTAGTGGTAAGTACGGGGGATTGATCGTTCTCCACAGGGAATAGTGTCGTTAGGATTGAAAAATTACTCTAATAAGTCTATGTTGGATCGATATACTCTGACCAAACTAACTTGTAGCTTGTCTACGGTTTAACAACTTTGAATGAATTCAAAACTATTAATAATGAAACACTGATATACTTTGCTAAGTATGCGGAATCTACTTCAACAAAGCTAAGAAGAATTAATAAACAACTTTGAATATTATTAAAACCTTGAACCTGCTTTCTTACACAGATTCACTAACAAACTCTAATCACTAATACTTCTAATAATCGACTAATACTTTTCTCTAATCGCTTATATTCGTATATCTCTAATGCCAACCTAGGGATCCTTTTATAGGCACAAGGAAAACCCTAGTCGGTTTACAATACTTGAACGACAAGTAATTCTAATTATAACTCTAATCTAATACGAACATTCTAGAATTACACATTAGTCCTTAAACTATTTGCATAGCAGTCCTTCAACGAGCAGCAGTACTTTGACTTAATTAGCAGTACTTTGACTTGAGTAGCAGTACTTTGACTTTCAGCAGTACTTTGATATTTCATAGCCCAACAATCCTCCCCTAACTTGAATTCTACTTGCTTGATTTCAAGTTCCTTTGTATGTCTTTAACTTCAACACTTTATCTTCAAGGAAAGGTTGTTTCTTTGAAATCTGTCTCGTTGTTGTTTTTTCATCATCAATGCAATCAGTATCTTCAATCTTCATTAGCAACAACTCTTTTCAGCATCATATCTTTTCAGCAACACAGCATCATATTGGCAATATGTACATCAGATCTTTAAAAGTTTCATACTATTCTCATCACTTCCAGGTGTGTTAACTCCTGTGAGAGGTGAATCATTGAAAACTTAATGGATTTTGATGTCTCTTTACCAAAGCCATTAACTCTGGAGTAGCCAATGTTTAGATTTAGGAAAAACCATGGTACATTGATAACCATATGATTTTTAGCAAATCATCAGCTATCAACGGATTTGAGTAGTCTTTACCAAATAGCCGTTTGCTTTTGGACTAGCTAGTTCTTTTAGTACAATCACTACCATGGTGAACTAATTACCATATAATGGTTTTCCACAGCCTTTACCACAAAGCCATTATCTTGTGGGCTAGCCAACTCTTCACTAATATAGATATGGTGAGTTGAAAACCATACAATTTTTAGTAAATTGCCAACTAAAAACGGATTTGATAATCACATCAGAGCCGTATCCTCATGATAAGTCAAACTCTTTCTTGTTTATTAAACATGGTGAGTTGATTACCATTTGCTGTGTAGTACAAGTACTAACACCATGCTGTTGCATTCAAAACCATTTGTTGCTGTTTAATCTTTGTGCTTCAAAATGTTTTTGCACTTATCAAAAATTACTGATTTTATCAAAAGACTTTACTGGTTTTATGCTGCAAGCAGTACTTTGAGAAAGTACTGTCTGACAAGCAGTACTTTGAAGAAAGTACTTATTTTTCAAAAGATTTATATAATAATTAAACCATACCAGTAGTTATGCATTAATCTTCAGATTCTGTTGTCCACTTGATGAATAATTTTATGACCATCAATGCTACTTCATTCTCTTGTTCCACTTCCATTCCATGCTCTAGCATCCTGATCATCAGATCTCTTGTGAGTGGATATCTCTGTTCTGCTAGCATATGAATCATAGTGCCATCTTCTAACTCCAAAACATGTATTCCAACTGATTCAAAGAATCTCCATCTGTTAATCTCCCATTGTCTTGATTTTCCTACAAAGTACTGTCCTTTGTTTCCTCTGTCTCCCAGATTGTTGTGAGATCTCCTAAAAATATCAAACCTACTCCTTGTGGTGGAATATGCTCAAAATAAGTTTGCACTTGGAGATATAACTGAAGCATATCATCTCTATCAATCAGATGTAGAATATCCCATAATGAATTGAACACTCTAAAACTTCCATCTTGTCTATGAAAGATCAGATAATTTCCTTCTTTAGATTCTACAACTGAAAAAGTAGATATCTTGGACTTCTTATCAGTATCTTCTTTCAATTTTGGATTTTCAAAGTCAACAACTCTAAGATAATTCCTTAGCTCATCAACTGTGTCTGTTCTTAATTCAACAGCTTCCTTGAACTTCTTTGATGGCTGTTCATCAGTAGTTCTTTTCCTCTTTGAGCTTCTTGTAACAGCTCTTTCCTTTCTTTTATCTTCAAGCTCCTTATCTTCAAAAGAAATAATGCTTGCAAGATCCTTTTCTATAGCCTCTCTAACAGCATCATACAGATCCTTCATCTTTGTATACGTCAATCTGACTAAACCTGTATATCCTTGACCTTTCAGATAAGCCATCATATCATTCCTTTCTCTAGCTTTACTAATTGGCCTTTGTGATTGAACAATCTTCCTTGATTCTTCAGCATCTATCTGAGCTTGCAATATTCTAGCTGCTTCCTCATTTTTGGCAATCTGAATTTGTCTTAACTGTGCCAATGTCATCTTCTTCTTCTTCTTTTCTACCAAGATCCCTTTGCCTTTATCTTTTGGATCTATTTCCTGAGTGGGTTGAGAAGAAGTATGATGTTGTTGTTCAATCTCATGAATACTGATGCCTCTTTGACTTGACATATTAAGCATAATGTCAGCAATTGTTTCATCATCACTGTTAGTATGAGCTATAACATCTTCTTCCTGAGCTGGTTTAGAAGGGCCAACTTCCTCTTGAACTTGAATTGAAGGACCAATATCTTCTTCAAAATCTAAAGTTCTAGGTGTAATAGTAAATTGCCTCTCAGTACCTTGTTGAGCAGTACTTTCAGCTTCAGCTCCTTCCAAGTTTACTTCCTCAGTATCACCACTTCTTACTTCAACAGTAGCTTCTTCCAAATTTATTTGCTCTGTTTCATCACTCTTCCTCTCAGCAGTATCTTGAGGAATATTTTCAGGTGGTGTCCTCTGAGTATCATCCATAAATCCAGCATCTTGTTCAAAACCAGCATCTTCATTCAAATTCTCTAAATTCCTCCCCAATTTAAATGAAGATTGCTTCTTAGACTTTTTCTTCTTTGACTGAGAAGACTTCTTAGGTATCTGACCACTCTGCTTCTGAGACTTGACCCATAATCGATGGTGTTGAACTAGTGGCCAAACATACCTCTTCAATCTTTGATACTTAGTCTTTAATTTGACTATCTTAGCAGCTTGAGCCTCACTCTCCTTTTTCAGCCTCTTTAACTCCCTTGTTAAAGCATAGTTATCCAACTCTGCCTCTTCTTCTTCAAATTGCTTAGACATATTTGTGGAAGAATAATCATTAGGAGATGGTGGTTGATGCATACCTTGGTCTGACTCCTCATGAGTAGGAATATCCATAGGAGCAGTATCTTCCCGAGTAGCAGAATGTGGAGAAGCAGTATGATGAGAAGCAGTAGGTTGAGGAATACTAACTTCTCTAGAAACTGGAGACTCTTGGCTTGCTGATCCAGAATTTTCTTCTTGCTCTTGCTCTTGCTCTGCATCTCTAACAACTTGTGCAACTCCCAATATATGAGCAGTCAAAGGTGTGTTGGTTCCAGAAAACTTGACACTTTGTTTAGATAGAAAAGTAAACACCTTTGGTGGAAGTTTGACAGTGGGTAAAAAACTTTGAGGTTTAGGAACATCCTCAAGTTGATTGTTCAAGAATAACTGAACAAACCTTGGATACATTAAGAATGGTGAACCATTAGCAATATGTGTAAGCATACCATCAAGAATTAGTGTTGAAAAGTTGAATCTTCGATCGGTAGCCAAACCCACTAATGCAGATGCAATATTTTGACCAAATTGATCAAAAGAAGTACTTTTGGGACTTAAACAATGAAGTAAGACGTGAATGAGGTACTTCCAATGAGAACACAACAAAGGCTTTTGAAAAGTAAGTTTCGTCAGATCGCCTTCATAACCTATATCACTTAAAGTGTCCCAAAGCACTTGTTTTTCAAAACGAACAACCCCCCCTTCATCATTAAACATCAAAACATCCCTAATCGTGGCTTCAGAAATCCGAATAGTTCGTCCAGCAACCGTAGCCCTAATCAAAGAATCATCTTCAATCGTTGCAGTAGCCCAAAATTCTTGCATCCAAGGACCAATAACATCAGGGTCAACTAAAATAGAGTAGTTGATGGAAGACCCAGTTAAGAAATCAATGATCGCATGAAAATCAACTATTATCCCTTGTCTTGTCCAAGTTAGCGATCATATTGTGTTTGCTAACAGTGAGTCGATTAGCCATGATGAGTGGTAGAGAAGAATTCGCTTTGAGGGTGTGTTTCGATAAAAAGATTGTGGTGTAAAAGCGAATGAGGGATCTCAAATACGGTAAAAGGCGGGGAAATAGGTGTGAGTTTCTTTAAATAGGATGGAAATAAATCAAACTCAAAATAATAAAGTTACCGTTTTGATTAACTTATTATCTCCGCCGTAAGGAATTAATTAACCATAGCCCCACAAT
The DNA here is from genome assembly GCA_021014915.2 of Artemisia tridentata subsp. tridentata. Lineage (NCBI taxonomy): Eukaryota > Viridiplantae > Streptophyta > Magnoliopsida > Asterales > Asteraceae > Artemisia > Artemisia tridentata. The sequence goes on from CP139507.1 coordinate 229,983,692, forward strand.
TTTTTGACCGTTGGAACAGTACGTCCACGTAAGCAGTACGTTGAAGCAGTACGTTGCTGAGGCAGTACTTTAAGCAACAAAGCAGTATGTTCCATCTTCTTATCCTCAATCAATACTCCAAACTAAAACCAAGAACTTGTAAATGGTTCATGCTTAAGTTCTAACTAATAGCTATGTTGCCTCCCCTCAAATACAACATATAGGCTAAACTAAATTACTAAAAACCAATACTTTCATTAAGAACTAAAAGAAAGTATACTAACTAATACTAAAGCCTCCCCTCAAATGTAGCCTAGTAGTTAATCATCCCAATGCTCACAACTAAGTGGTTGAATCTTGAAACATCAAATCCCTTAGTGAGTAGATCAGCTACATTATCATCTGTGTGAACCTTAACCACATTTATAAGCCTGTGCTCATAACAATCCCGAATGAAGTGATGCCTAATCTGAATATGCTTGGTCTTGGAGTGATAAACTGGATTCTTCACAATGCAGATGGTACTCTCATTATCAATATTGATAGGAGTATTTTTGAAGTTGAATCCATAATCCAAGAGTTGATTTTGCATCCACAAAACTTGTCCACAACAACTAGCAGCAGCAACATATTCTGCTTCAGTAGAGGAGGTTGCAGCAATTGTTTGCTTTTTACATTGCCAGGAGACTAATATTCTTCCAAGATATTGACATCCTCCTGAGGTTGATCTTCTATCATAATTATCTCCTGCATAGTCACTATCTGAAAAAGCTTCCAAGTGAAAAGGTGACTCCTTAGGATACCATAATCCTAACTTTGGTTGATGCTTGAGATATCAAAAAATCCTCTTGACTGCATACATATGTGAAACCTTGGGTGTAACCTGATATCTTGCACACAAGCAAACAGCAAACATGATGTCAGGTCTTGATGCAGTTAAGTACATAAGACAACCAATCATTGATCTATAGAGCTTGACATCCACAGCTTGTCCATCTTCATCCTTGCCTAAGGGTTTATTGTTATCAATGGGTGTGGTGGCAGGCCTGAGATTTGGAAGGTCAAATCGTTTAAGTATGTCTGCAACATACTTTTCTTGGTTAATGAAGATTCCATCTCTTGTTTGTCTAACTTGAAGTCCCAAAAAGAAGGTTAATTCTCCCATAGAACTCATTTGAAACTCCTTCTGCATAAGATCTTCAAATTCTTTCACCATAGACTTCTTTGTAGCTCCAAATATAATATCATCCACATATACTTGGACTAACATAATGTCTTTCTTATCCCTTTTGATAAACAAAGTCTTATCAATTGCTCCTCTCCTATAACCATGTAGTAATAGAAAATTTAAGAGTCTCTCATACCAAGCTCTGGGAGCTTGATGAAGGCCATACAGTGCCTTGATCACTTTGTAGACTTTGTTTGGATGTGCAGGATCTTCAAAACTAGGAGGTTGTTTAACATAAACTTCCTCAGAAATTGTGCCATAAAGGAAAGCACTTTTCACATCCATTTGGTAGACAGGAAATCCCATGTATGATGCAAAGGCAAGAAATAACCTTATGGCCTCTATCCTTGCAACAGGAGCAAATACTTCATCATAATCCACTCCTTCTTCTTGGCGATATCCTTGTGCAACCAATCTAGCTTTATTTTTGATAACATTCCCTCTTTCATCTCTTTTGATTCTGAAAACCCATCTTGTACCAATGACTCTTTTGCCATCTGGTAAATCACATAATACCCAGACTTCTTGAAGCTTGAATTGTAGAAGCTCCTCTTGCATGGCTTCAACCCAACTTTCATCAGCTAAAGCTTGAGCTACCTTCTTGGGTTCTTCTTGAGATAGAAAGCAAGCAAACAGGCATGTTTGTTGATCCTTGTGATTCATCCTGTTTTGTTTGTAAACAAAGCTAAGTAAAGCAGTATGTTGCTGAGAAAGTCCTTTAACTTTGTTCCTTGTAACCACTCCTTCTGGATTAAGCTCATCATCAATTTCTTCTAATCCAGGAATGTTAGCATTAACTAAATCATCATCATCAACATTGGAATCATCAGCATTGTTCCAATTTGATTGCTCTAACACACCAGAAGTACTGTCAAAAGGATCATCAGTACTTTGATCAAAAGTACTGTGGGCAGTATCTTGAAATTTACTCTTTTTCTTTGCAGCCTCATAAGCCTTCCTTTGTTCATCTTCATAGGATTGTGCTATAGTTTCTTGAAAAAGCATCCTATTAAGTTCATCTTGTATGGCTTGATCTTCATCAGATACTGTATTAGTTGGTTGAGCAGTACTTTGTTCCTCATAAGTAACTACAGGTTCTTTGTCAGGAACATCTTCTGGGCTAACATTGACTCCATGAACAATGTACTGTGAATCATCTTCTTTGTGATTAGCCTGATTCTCTTCTCTAACAGGAACATAATTCATTGATGGAGTGAATTTGAGATCAAGATCAAACATCCAATCAGGACCTTTACCTTTCTGAGTTTCCTTATCTTCCAAAAATTCAACATGAAGACAATCTTGTACCTTTTTGGTATTCCTGTTATAAACTCTAAATCCTTTGCTATTAGTACAATAACCCAATAGATATCCTTCATCTGACTTACCATCAAATTTTCCCAAAGAGTCAATGGTATTAAGAATAGTCAGAGAGCAGCCAAAAGGTTTTAGAAAACGAATGTTTGGTTTCTTTCCCATTAGTAACTCATAAGGTGTCTTCATCTGAGGTTTAGTTACTGAAACTCTATTTAACACATAGCAAGCAGTACTTATGGCTTCAGCCCAAAAGAGAATAGGTAATTGGGAATCTGCAAGCATTGTTCTAGCTGCTTCTATCAAAGTCCTGTTCTTTCTTTCTGCAACACCATTCTGCTGTGGTGTTCTAGCAATGCTAAACTCTCTCTTGATCCCTTTCTTGGCACAGAATTCATCCATATGCTTGTTCTTGAATTCTGTTCCATTATCACATCTAATACCTCTTACTTTGAGTCTTAATTGATTTTCAAGGGCTACTATCAGGTCATGGATAGAATCAAAGGTTTCATCTTTGAATCCCAAGAAAAAGACCCAACTAAATCTGCTACAATCATCTGTCACAACCAAGCAGTACTTCTTCTTGTTTAAACTCTCTACTGAAACTGGTTCAAACAGATCCATGTGTAGCAACTCCAAAGGTTCTCTAATATCTCTTTCCCCAAGCTTCTTACATGAAGCTTTATGTTGTTTACCCTTCTTGCAAGCCAAACATGAATGATCAGTCTTGAATGTTTTGGAAGGTAAACCTCTAACTAAATTTCCTTTGACCAGCTTGTTGATGTTCTTAAAATTAACATGACCTAGTCTTCTGTGCCACAAATGTGCTTCTTCCAATGATGCCTTTGCTACTAAGCATGTTGCCTTTCCAGCAGAATTGAGACTCTTTAAGTCTAAACTGTACACATCATTGGTTCTTGGTACTCTCAATGTTACCAAGTGATCATCAACAAATTTGAACTCAGGGGAGAGAATGAGACATTCTGTATCAGTGAACAGAATTGGGTACTTCTTGTCACAAATTTGAGATACTGACAAAAGATTGAACTTGAGCTCCTTCACATATCTAACATTCTCAAAATCAATACATCCAGCCTTGATTGTTCCTTTGCCAGTGATTCTTCCTCCATCAGGATCATTACCAAATGCAACTCTTCCTCCATAATATGCCTTAAAATCTGACAGGATCTCCTTGTCCCCTGTCATGCTGCCAGAGCAACCACTATCAACAATAATATGATCTTTAACCTCCTCCTCTGGGTTGCCCTGCACGTTAAAGAAAAGGGTTAGTTTCTTTTAGGAACCCAAGCCATTACTGACTTGTGTTCCCCTTGTGGAGTGACATACTTGAATTCCTTCAGTATGTAATCTCCACTGGTTTTAAAGGCATGGTCAATGATTATTTGAGTTGGTCCCATGTCCTGTGTTGTATTATCGACAACACTCCCTGTTTCACCCTTATCTGATGAAAGTACTTCTTGTTCCCCATCAGTACTTTCTTTCTTAACCCAATTTCGTTTGACTTAGGTTTCTCTGATTTAGGTACTCTGCTTGAGGTGTAAGACCTTTTATATGAATTGAATCTCTTAGGTCTTCTATGTGAAAAAGTGTTAGCAGTACCATGAGTGGGTGAAAACTTATCAGTCCTTTGAGAAGGTACTTCTTGAGACTTATCAGTGTGTGAAGGTACTGGTGGTTTGGAAAACATTCTTTTCTGGTGAGGGTACCTATAGTCTTTAGAGAAATTACTATGGTTGACCCTTTTTGAGTGATTCCAAACTGGTCTAGTCTCTCTTGGCTTATGAGTGGTAGATCTATTCTTTGGAAACTGACTTAAGTATTCTGAGTGTAAGTCACAGTGCTTAATCAAGTGATCAGGACTATAGCATACATAACATAACTTTCTCTCCATATTCCCAAATCCTCTTCTATGATTAAAAGATTTCCTATAGTGAGCAGTATTTTGAAAAGTTTCTCTTGGAGGTACTGCTGAATGTCCATCAGTACTTTGAAAAGTTTTTGGAGGTACTGCTTGTTTTTGAAAGGCTGTAGGAAACTTTTGATCATTACCCCTTTGAAAATCATTCTTAGGTTTCTCAGAACTAAATTGACCATTAAGCTTCTTCCTAAACTCTAGGTTGTCTACACCATAACGAGAAACAATCTGTCCTAAGAGGTTGAAACTGACCAGTGGGTGGAGGAACTGAGTGGTACTCCTTATCTTTCTTAAACTTAGGAGGTGATTCACTAATTGGTTCCTCATTCCTAGATGTGTTTTCTTCTGAGCTTGTAAGGTCATCATACTAGGTGGAATTTCTTCCTCAGCACTAGGTGTGGTCTCTTCCTTATCACTAGGTGAGGTCTCATCTGAACTACTATCTTCACCATAACCTAGTCCAGCTCTACTGTTTATGACTCTTTGTTTTTCAACAAATTGAACATGTGATAGACCAGCCTGTTTAATACTACCAAGTTTTTCTAACAAAGTATCTCTTTCCTTAGTAATCTTTTCTAATTCAGACACCTTACATCCTAACTTCCATTCACTTAATTTCAATTGGTAATCTTGTTGCTCATATTTTTCTGCCCAAGCCATTTCATTATTTTCATGTGTTAATATTTTGGCTTCCATTGACTCTAAAGTTAATTGATAACCAGCTACCTCAGACCTAGCTGTTCTACAATTATCTCTTTCAGTCACATATTCTTTAAGCAACTTTTGATAAACATCATTACACTTAGAGCATACCTCAGAGACATTGGATGAACTTGGTGAAGTGGCTACCATAGCAATCTGAACAGGTTCATCTTCATCCTCCATGCTCCAGTCAAAGCTTCCAAGACCATCTCTTGATTCCAAAGCAGCATATCCAGGTTCCTCATCAAAAGCTGTGCCCCAATCAAACTCTTCCATTGCAACCATAGAATAGGTTACAGGTTCATCATCAAATTCAGCACTCCAGTCAATCTCTGCTAAATTTTCTTGAGCCACCAAAGCTTTTGGTTGTGATTCAGTAATAGGAACCTCCTTTCTTTCAACCTTGGGTTGTTCAATCATCCTGTTTGCCTGATATTTTGCAAACTTGCATTCCCTTGCAAAGTGTCCAAGCTTTTGACAATTGAAACATTCAATCTTGGATTTGTCAAAAGTTATACCTTGTTTGGCTTTGAAATCAATTCCCCTTCCTGTCTTGTTCATGAACTTCTTGATCCTAGCAGTGATCATAGCTACTTGCCATCTTATGTCAATCTCCTCTAAAGCATCTTCTTCAATCTGCAACAAGTCTTCTTGATAGGTAACAGGTAAAGTGGCTTGTTGTGCAAAGAAGGAACATACAACTTCATCAGAATTGGTGTTGTTTGTTGGTGATGGGTTGGGAGTAGTTGTGGTTGTACAGACATGCTGTGAATCACCAACAGTACTTTGAGAAGGATAAGCAGTACTTTTTGTGGAAGTACTGCTTCTGTTTTCAGAAGACACAAAAGCTATGCTGTGAGTTTTCTGAGAACTGTGACCATTCATCTCTTGCTCGTACGCTTTCAAATTGTTATAGAGATCATCAAAGTCCATAGATTCCAATCCAGGTTGTCCTCTAATCATAGTAGCAACCACATGCCAGACAGATGGCAAACTCCTTAAGAACTTCAAATTTGCATCTTCAACAGATACCTCTGCTCCATACAGCTCTAGCATACTAAGTAGATTTTGAAATCTGTCATAGGCAGCATCAAGACTTTCTCTTTCACCAACAGTGAAGGTTTCAAACTGCTGCTTCAATAAGTTTCTATGCATCTTCTTTGAAGCATCATTACCTCCAAATCTTGTCTTGATCGCAGCCCATAATTGTTTTGCATCCTTAGCATCATGAAACTTTAGTAGGTGACCATCAGGAATAGCAGACAACAGTATGTTGAGAGCCTTATCTTGATTTCTCTTTGTAGCATGCTGGCAAGGTTGGTTGAGGTGGTTTGGGTTGTCCTTCAACTTGTAAAGGTTCATCAAGAACAACATTACCATTGACAATTACATCCCATAGAGCATGGTCAGTAATAGCAAGGTACTGTCTCATCTTCATGCTCCAGAGATCATATTCTCCCTTCTTGATGATAGGAATTCTGAGTGAGGTGATGGATGGGATAGGTGCAGCTTCAGTCGACATTGTTGAGGGTTTGTTGATAAATCGTTTTAAGGATTTCTTCTTAATCAGAGTCTCCACACAAGCTCTGATACCACTTGTTGGATCGATATACTCTGACCAAACTACTTGTAGCTTGTCTACGGTTTAACAACTTTGAATGAATTCAAAACTATTAATAATGAAACACTGATATACTTTGCTAAGTATGCGGAATCTACTTCAACAAAGCTAAGAAGAATTAATAAACAACTTTGAATATTATTAAAACCTTGAACCTGCTTTCTTACACAGATTCACTAACAAACTCTAATCACTAATACTTCTAATAATCGACTAATACTTTTCTCTAATCGCTTATATTCGTATATCTCTAATGCCAACCTAGGGATCCTTTTATAGGCACAAGGAAAACCCTAGTCGGTTTACAATACTTGAACGACAAGTAATTCTAATTATAACTCTAATCTAATACGAACATTCTAGAATTACACATTAGTCCTTAAACTATTTGCATAGCAGTCCTTCAACGAGCAGCAGTACTTTGACTTAATTAGCAGTACTTTGACTTGAGTAGCAGTACTTTGACTTTCAGCAGTACTTTGATATTTCATAGCCCAACAGTCTAAGGGTGAGAGAAGATTCTTTTTGTATTTTTATGTTTTTATGAAAGCAAGTAAAATCTCGGGTTTGAAAGAGTGGGCGGAATTAGTTGCTAGTCAACTAACCCAAGTTACTACGAATGCAAATAAAATAAAATAACTGAAAATGAAAAGGTTGTGAAACTTATGTGGAGAGAAATGTGTTTACTTAGATTTCCTTACTCCCTAACTATCTTTTACCGGTTGGTTAGTGTGTATTAATTGCGTGGATGACGGGTGTATTCCTTAATACCAATCGTGGGGTGGCGTACGTACTTCCCCAACTCTACAAGCTCATACTTCACTCCTATGTCGAGCCGGCTAGGAAGCTCCTAACATGGGATCACTAGAATTCGCTCCTGCATTAAATACAACCATAAAAACCTTAGTACGCATTGGTTCATGTTTCTTAAGACGTTCAAGCAAGTTACCGAATAGGAAGTTAGCCAGTTTTCTTAAGCCTAACATAGATAAACAATCATCCAATACAACTAATAACACACTAATAACCAATAATCAATAGCTAGGTTTCATTAGATCTAAGCAAACACAAGATAAATCTAGCCTAACATGTTAATCAAAAGACAAGAACAAGATGTAATCAAACAACACATAGACATATTGAATGATTAAATAATCACTTATCTTCAATTAAACATGGGAGATCCAAGGGTATGAAAACCCTTAAAAGTGGCAGAAATTCGTCTTAGGGTTTCTCCTCCCAAGTTACACACAATAAGTTCCACACTAATGACAAAAAATTGCAAAACTATATATAGAGTTTAAGGGCTGACGGCGTCACGTTATAGATCCTGACGCCGTCACCTCGCCGCTTTTAGGGTTCCCGGATGGCCTTCCTGACGCCGTCCCTCTTTAGACCTCCAAAATCCGCTCTGGCTTATCAAGGCTTGACGCCGTCAGAAATGGGCTTGACGCCGTCCCTCTTTAATTTAAACCGTGATGGCCTTGATCACTTCAAAGGGTGACGCCGTCAGATTTTTCATGCAAAATTCTCTGGCTTATCATGAGTAATTTTCATATCTACCTCTTTTGCCAAGCCATGACGCCGTCTGGGCCAATCCCTGACGCCGTCAAAGGTACTTTCCAGCATAATTTTGAGACTTTGCCGTTTTCTTCACTTTTATGCTCCAAAAACGTCCAAAATGCTTCCATTTCCAGATTTCTTCTCAAAAGTACCTAAAATGACAAAAGGAACGATTTAGGGCAATATTTGATCAAATAAATACGATTTAGGGCTTAAATGACCCCCTAAAAGCGGTACACTTTTCGCTTCATCAAATACCCTTACACTTGAGATTTGCTTGTCCTCAAGCAAATGCGCTTTTATTCTAATCAAAATACAAGTTAGGGGTCATTTAACACTAATATAAAAGTAATTACAAAAATTAGTCGTTCTACTTTAATCATAATAAGCACGGAGATTACACACTAGCACCTCATAAGTAGTGTTTAGATACTCACATCTCTCAAGTGTCATCAAAATAAATCTCATAAATGAAAACGGATAATATCTCTCACTACCTGTCATAGCAAATAGATTACCATAGGCTTGGGCAAGGATCAAAAACCTCCTCCACTAGGTGTAAGCACCTAAGATAAACTATCAAAGAGGGCTTTTAAACGGGTTATAACTTGAGGTATAGGGATATGATAAACACGGTTTTGTTGGATAAGGGATATTTTACTGGTGGCGAGTTAAAGATCTTGATTAATTACATGTACTATACAATGTTGCTAAGCCAAGACTCGACTCAATCTTAAGCTAAAAACAAAATAACAAAAACATAAAATAAACATAAAATAAAACGGGATGGTAGTCCGTATGTTTTTTTCTACTTTTCTTTTTCTCATTTTTTTGTATTTTTCTTGATTTTTTGATTTTTTGATTTTTTTTCCATACATTCTTGCCCTACCATCCAAAATAATACATCATAGGGGCGTTGTATTCCCCTTACACTTGAACTTTTACATAACTTTACAAATACTATTCTAATGACTCGAATTAAGATAATCGAAAAACTTGGAGTACTTTTAAAATATTTAGCACATATGGGGGTAATAAATGATGATCTTCCCCATTACTCCATTATACTAGTACTTTACCCATGAGTCTCAATCGTCCCAAAACAATATGTACAAGGATATGACTCGACTTAGCAACCATGTAATCAATTAGATAATTAACTTGGGTTTAAACAAATGTTGTCACAATAATGCACTAAAGATGAGTGCATACAAGGTAGGCTAAGGCGATTTGGGTGTACATTTAAGTGGGGTGTAACAAATTCTTCCTTTAAGTAAAATGCTTAAAGGTCGAAACGAAAAGATAGGCTCTGAGGGGTGTACTAGGGGTATCGTGTACTAAAAATGAGTACAACGCAAAGGGTGTGGGAGAATTACTTGACCAATGTAGCCAATGTAATTATAACAAAAACACAGGTGTAAAACAATGGGTTAATCCTAATGCCTCTTATAATGTAGTAAATCTAACTACACGAATGTAGTCTCACTTGTGGCCTCGGAATGGTCCTAACGCAAGTTCTAGAATCTAAGTGCTACCGGTACACACATCATAGCATAAATGCTTTTCCTACCAATTCTAGGGGAGAACCTCACATATTTGGGGGTGGAAAATTTTTTAGTGGTACGGTTTTGTGCTAGTCATATAACTCCTATCCGTGAGACGCTCATTAAGATCAAAGTTTCACTCCTAAATGTTGTAAAAAATTTTAAATTTGGCACTAAAATTGCCCTAACAGGTATTTCTCTCAGTTTTATTACACATTTACTATTAAACAAACAAAAATCAAGCGCAATAGCATTCTCTAAAGTATCGTATTTTTACCCCCCTTACACTTAAGATGAACATTGTCCCCAATGTTCAAATAACAAGATATAAAAGTAATAAGGTAAAAGAATGAAATCAAATACTCCCCTGTTTCGTTTGGTGGATAAAGAAGTAACATGGTTAGATCTTCTTCCAAAAGAGTGTAGAAGCTCCAAGACTAATGCATCGCCAAAAGCTTGATTCCACATACATTTCCTTGTCCAAAATAACCTGTTAAACCTGAGAAAACAAACACGAAAACCTGCATAACATCGGCGGGATAAACTCTATATAAGGATATAATGCTTGTGGAATGATTATTTTGCAGATTCCTGGAGATTATAAGTTAGAGATTTAATAAAAACTTTTTTATGAAAACAAAACTTTCAAAATTTTCAGAAAATTAAAACCTGACGCCGTCAGGTTGTAAAGCCTGACGCCGTCAGAAATAATCTGACAGAATTCTCATGTTAAGTTTCCGGAAAAATTTTGGAAAAACCTATACCTTACTTCCTGGAATTCCTGCAAAACATCATCATGACTCGATACAAGCATTTGACTCAAACAAATACTAATATGTATGTTAATTTAATATTATTATGATTCATGTTCATTTGTTCTAATAAACCGATTTAGATTTCCCTTACACTTAACTTTTGCAAAATACCTTTATTTGTAGTTAAGACGAAGTTAAAAACAAGATAAAGCATTTTCACAATTTAGTTTTTAACATGAATCAATAATAATAAAAATTAAACATACATACGGAAACAAATAAAATCAAACAAACAAATAAATAAACACACAAAGCAAATAAAGCTTGGGTTGCCTCCCAAGAAGCGCTTTTCTTTATTAACGAGTCTTGTAGCTAGACTCAAAGTCACCTATCTAGTGTCGCTTATGCTCACGTATCCGAGTGTGTGCCATCTAATTGTTGCCTCATCTTTCTTGTATTCATCATTCAGCTCCAAACATCCGTGATAATATCTCTTATTTTTCTCATGTGGATATTTGAGCCCCTTCCTCTTATCATTCTCACTTAACAAATCAAGAGGCACAAGTCTATTGCAAGATTCAATGGAGTAGTTCTTAAACCTAGGATGTGATCGGGGCATTTGGTAAACAAAATCTTCATCCCCATCCGAGAATGTAATTAACCCGTCCACAAGTTTTTCGTCAAGGTTGGTCAACCTTTTGAAGGGTTCTCCAAAAATGACTTGGGTTAATTTGTTATCAATGAATTCTCCTAAGTTCTCCATAACCATAAAATCCACCAAATACACAAAACTTCCAACGAATACGTGTAGTGGCTTAATCCTAGCAACAATGTTATCTCCTTGATATTCTAGTTCATCTACCATGATTTTATTATAATTAGCGCGAGAGATAACGTTCATAGGCAAAGATGAGTTAAGATAAGCATAAAAATCATGATAACCAATCTTACACGGAAATTGTATGTTAAAGAGGCTATCCTTTTCGATCTTAGTCCTAGGGTCAACATACTTAAAGGGATCAATTTCCTCTTTTCCCCATTCCTCGTTAACCACTTCTCCATTACCGGCATCCTCATCGGAGTCTGAGTAGTAAAATGGACTAACATAGTCATTCTCGTGGTCAGACTCCTCCATCTCAGAATGGTTACCAAAGTGGTGGTCGGGTGAAAGGTTGTTGTTTTCTATGATGGGGGCGGGAACGGGTAGTTGAAAGTTTGCACGGCGGAAAATACGAATAACAGGGATCAAGCGATCACTATTACTCATGAGGTAAGTGGAAGGTATCACAAACAAAAGTACAAAGAAATAAGATAGACTAAAGAAAACCTAGAAAAATAAAATAAAAATCTCACTAGAAAGGAATCTAGTAAGTAGACCTATAAAATAAAAAATTCAACCTAAACAATAACTATTCCCCGGCAACGGCGCCAAAAACTTGATGCGTGGTTTTGCAACCTTACAACAGGTTTTACCTCTCAAGGGATCTCAAGAGGCTTACAACCCCACCAAGCAGTGTACCTGACCGATGTAGTATAGTGTAGTGGTAAGTACGGGGGATTGATCGTTCTCCACAGGGAATAGTGTCGTTAGGATTGAAAAATTACTCTAATAGGTCTAAGGGTGAGAGAAGATTCTTTTTGTATTTTTATGTTTTTATGAAAGCAAGTAAAATCTCGGGTTTGAAAGAGTGGGCGGAATTAGTTGCTAGTCAACTAACCCAAGTTACTACGAATGCAAATAAAATAAAATAACTGAAAATGAAAAGGTTTGTGAAACTTATGTGGAGAGAAATGTGTTTACTTAGATTTCCTTACTCCCTAACTATCTTTTACCGGTTGGTTAGTGTATATTAATTGAATGGATGACGGGTGTATTCCTTAATACCAATCGTGGGGTGGCGTACGTACTTCCCCAACTCTACAAGCTCATACTTCACTCCTATGTCGAGCCGGCTAGGAAGCTCCTAACATGGGATCACTAGAATTCGCTCATGCATTAAATACAACCATAAAAACCTTAGTACGCATTGGTTCATGTTTCTTAAGACGTTCAAGCAAGTTACCGAATAGGAAGTTAGCCAGTTTTCTTAAGCCTAACATAGATAAACAATCATCCAATACAACTAATAACACACTAATAACCAATAATCAATAGCTAGGTTTCATTAGATCTAAGCAAACACAAGATAAATCTAGCCTAACATGTTAATCAAAAGACAAGAACAAGATGTAATCAAACAACACATAGACATATTGAATGATTAAATAATCACTTATCTTCAATTAAACATGGGAGATCCAAGGGTATGAAAACCCTTAAAAATGGCAGAAATTCGTCTTAGGGTTTCTCCTCCCAAGTTACACACAATAAGTTCCACACTAATGACAAAAAATTGCAAAACTATATATAGAGTTTAAGGGCTGACGGCGTCACGTTATAGATCCTGACGCCGTCACCTCGCCGCTTTTAGGGTTCCCGGATGGCCTTCCTGACGCCATCCCTCTTTAGACCTCCAAAATCCGCTCTGGCTTATCAAGGCTTGACGCCGTCAGAAATGGGCTTGACGCCGTCCCTCTTTAATTTAAACCGTGATGGCCTTGATCACTTCAAAGGGTGATGCCGTCAGATTTTTCATGCAAAATTCTCTGGCTTATCATGAGTAATTTTCATATCCACCTCTTTTGCCAAGCCATGACGCCGTCTGGGCCAATCCCTGACGCCGTCAAAGGTACTTTCCAGCATAATTTTGAGACTTTGCCGTTTTCTTCACTTTTATGCTCCAAAAACGTCCAAAATGCTTCCATTTCCAGATTTCTTCTCAAAAGTACTTAAAATGACAAAAGGAACGATTTAGGGAAATATTTGATCAAATAAATACGATTTAGGGCTTAAATGACCCCCTAAAAGCGGTACACTTTTCGCTTCATCAACACCACCACCCGCTCCATTACAACCTATTAGATCACCATCACTCCCAAACTCACCCAAACTCCAACCAATGGAGTTATTTAGGACTCCACCTACATCACCACATCCATATCTTGATGACTTGGAAGACCTTCCACCAAGGTCAACCAATCCTCCACCCATGACCTTTGAAGGTCAAGAACCCATGCTTTTTCATCCGCTTCATCGGGATATCAACGGTCCTTTATACCGTGATGCACCACCACCTCAACCTCAAACACAACCTCTCTCACCCACATCCACACTAATTGCCATTGATGAGGCAATGTGGATAAATGAGCCACAAACCCAAGAAGAGATCAACGAGGAACTCAACCACCTCTATGCTCTTTCTAATATGGTGGATTCCCGCCTTGATGAAGCAATGGATCTCCAAACCATCTTGATGAACTCCATCTCCATCCCAACTCCACCATCATCCAACCAACAACAACAACCTCCATCAAACAACCAACCACCACCACCACCACAAAACAATGAGCCCACTCTTATTCCCGACTATCAAAGGCATGATTGCTCTCAATGTGAGAGGACCGCTCATTTGGCCCAAAGGACCAACATTTTGTTCCATGAGCTCCAAAAATGAAATGAGGTTCATCTTGAACCACATTCTCGAGCGTCTCAATGCAATCTCTTATCCTCCTCAATAGGAGCTTTTTATTTTCCTCTTATAGGAACTTTTAGGATGTTGTTTTAGAATTTATCTTTTTAGGATTTATTTTCTTTGTTTAAATGTAACATCATTTTTTCCAAGTAATGAATGTTATGTTTTTATGTTTGTGGGTGATCAACATTAAGCATATTATCTTATTTTAGATTACTAACATCATAGTATAGTTGTTTTTTAACTTCACATAATGCTTTGATCAAATGTACATTAGGTACTAAATTTTGATCAGACACTTCATTTTGACTTTTTATAGTCAAATAGGTTGACCTTTCTTGTTTGGTTGACCATTGCATATGCATCTTGCTTCTTGATTGAATTTGTTCATTACTAACTTTTCTTTTATAGCATCTCATACTCTTGAAATGTATACGTTGGTACTCTAGCAATGGGGAGTATACATCAAGGGGGAGCATATCATATTCTAACCATTTATTTTGTAGGATCATACATCATATCCTTGGCACTCCATTTAGGGGGAGTATAAATCAAGGGGGAGCTTTAAAGTTCTCAAAATCACATTCCGCTACGCATATCTTCTTTTTGTTTCGACAAAAAGAGGGAGAAAGGATTAAGTTCTCATCACTATGAAACATCACAGTACATACTTTTTGCTTAAAATATATTTTAAAACTTGCATAAACTAACTTAATCTATATTTTTAAAAGACTCATCCTTTATTTAAGTTCTTTACTTAAAAATACACTTTATGTTTTGTCATCAACAAAAAGGGGGAGATTGTTAATACAAATATCGTCCTCAAAACGTAATTTATATTTTACGATCTTTGCTTAATTTTGTTAATGACAAATACAAAGTTTATCTTTAAGCAAAAGCATAAATATAAGAATAAGCCTTTTACATTTATAGTGATAAGTCTTTTAAAAACACATTTACACATTACAAGTCTACTAGGGATAACATTACATACATTTACAAGTTTATTCCTTAAAATAGAAACTTTATTTTTTAAATATTAGGATGACATCATGGCATGCATCATGAACATAATCTTAGAAAGATTTTGAGATATTTTGTTTAGATCTTTAAGCCAAAGAGTTGACATTTGAAGATATGGAAAGATTGTGCAAGATTTGGAAAGATATGAAGATCTCTTAGCTGGCCTGACATGGCGGATCCAAATCCATACAAGGGCGGATCCAATTTTTGGGATCCGCCAGATCCGCCAACTGTTGGATCAGTTTTCCTATAAATAGCAAGCTGATCATTTGGGCATTTTCATCACTCATATAGCTTAAATACATACTCATTCATTTACATATCACTAACCCATATCATTCTTTCATTTCATTGATCTTTCCTTTTGTAGCAAAGAAGATCACAGCATATAAGGATCAACCTTCTGTTGTGATCCTTTTAGTATAGAGTCTGTGTGATTTTGTTTTAGTTCACACATCATTGTTTGTATCATTTATTCAGTAGAGTTTGCTTAGTGTTTTAGTCCTTAAAACACAAAGAGTGTCGGGAGTGGTTGTACCCTTGTGAAAGAACCAACGGGGGTGGTTGTACCCTTGTAAAGAACCAACGGGAGTGGTTGTACCCTTGTAAAGAACCCGGTGTTTAGCTTAGTACCGGATAAAGAGTAAGCGACGTTTAAAGGTTTTCTCCGCCTAGAAGGGAGCTTGTTTCTTAGTGAAGAAAAACTCTCGAGTTAGAGGCTCGGGGAGTGGAGTAGGGCAAGGAAGAGAGTCCTTGTAGCCGAACCACTATAAACATCTGTGTTGTGTGGTTTGATCTTTCCTCTCTTTACTTCTTTACTTATATTACTTGTTTGTGTGCTTGATTGTTCACTTTACTTTGAAATCACATTAAGTATACAAAGCGAATTAATTTTAAAACGGTAAAAACTATTCAACCCCCCTTCTAGTTTTTCACAGACACCATAATGTGGCATTTCGACCATTGTCGGGTTGGGGTGTTACAATTATGGTATCAGAGCTCAGGCTTCGACTTGTAGCTAATAAGTTATGGCCTGTGAAAATTTGGACCCTTAGGTTTCGCCCTGTAGGACTTAGGATTTGACCTGTGAGGATTGGGTAGACATTAGGCTTCACTTTGACACGATCTCTTCCTTCGTATTTTGATCCTTACCTTTGTTTTGTCTTCGCTAATTCGTTTATGACCTTTCAGATGGTGAACACTTGAAACACCGAAGATTTCAGTTCCAACCCTGCTTTTACTACAGCAGTTCAGCGGGCCGTTGACGCACTGTTACCGGGCCTTACCGAACGGATCACAAATGAGGTCCGTCAAAGTACGGCTAGTGGTAGTGGTAGCGGTGGTGCTGGTGGTGGTACTCCACCAATGACTATTCATACTTGGTTGGAGAGGTTTTGTAAGCAAAAGCCTCGATCGTTTAGCTCTGCGAATGCTCCGGTTGATGCGGAGAATTGGATCGCGCATATGGAGAAGATATTTGAGGTTCTGGGATGTGATGACGTGTTCAAAGCTCGACTTGCTAGCAATAAGTTTGAGGTGACGCCCTCAGCTGGTGGAAAGCCTATAAGCAAGCTAAGGGTGGAGATGATTTTGTTGCTACTTTGTCATGGAGCGATTTCCGTGATACTTTCTTCCTTCAGTATTTTCCGAGGTCCGAGAAGGAGAAGTTTGAGAGAGAGTATCATTCGATTTATCAGTTTGAGAGGGAGACTAGTACTGATTTCATGAAGAGGTTTCTTCGTTTGGCGGGATTCTTGGGAGCCAAGGCAGGAACCCAGGCAGAACAGGCTAATGCTTTCAAATGGGCACTTCAGAATGATCTTTTGGATGGGATAGTGAATACCCATTTTGATGATGTAGCACAGGTTGCTAACGCTGCTCGCAACATTGAGATCATGCAGGAGAGGGCTAGACAGGGTGTTAAGAGATATCGGGACGAGGATCGTGTACGACCGGTTCAGGGGAACAATCAGCGGGGTAGTGATTCGAGGGGTAATGATCATCGGGGTTATGATAGACGGAGTTTTGACAGGCGGGGAAACGACAACCAGAGGTCATGGCGAGACAGGGACCACCAGTCCCGTGGTTATCAACAACATCGTTCTTTAGGTTCGTCTGGTCAGAGGAGCTACTGCTTGTGATACTTGTGGGAGGTTTCATCCTGGGAAGCCATGTCATAGGGCTTCTGGTGCTTGCTTTATATGTGGTCAGGTGGGACATATGGCTAGAGATTGTCCTAAGTCTGGTGGTGCCAACTACATTTCTATTGTACTATTAGTCATTTGGCATGTAAAACTTGATTCTGAAATCCAACATGAAAAGCTCCCACATCCACATACTAATCTGCCTATGAAAAGGCAAAAACAACTACAAAGACTACTGAGATTCAAAAAGAGTACGTTTTAAGACCCAAAAGAACCAAGATTCCGGCTGATCAAAACCTGTAGTTAGAATGCAAATTTGAACACATAAGATGAAAGCTATGTGAGGCACATAAAAGAAAACCAATAATGTACAACTATCTTGACCAAACAAGGTATTGTGATTAAAAATGCTTTTGAACATATGTAAATATCTTATGAATTCGATTGTGGCCAAAGAGTGCTCACCTTGAAAACCTCCGCTTTAAACTCGAAGTTTTAGTTATACATTAGTTGAGGCATTTCATTGAACACGTGGTGAGTCAATATTTGTTTTTTTTTGATGATATGATATGATTTCACAAGAGAAAATGGGAACAAAAGATTAACCAAAATGTTTTTTTGGGTAAAAATAATGCATGATTTTGTTTGTGTTAGTTTATATCGGAGGATTTAGAAAAGTATTTTCCGGATTATAAACTTAAAAAAGCTATAAGCTTAACTTGATATGTTTATAAATAAAAAATACGTAGTATGATTTATGAGCTGTTCTAATTTTACATGAGCACATCAACTTATTTATATAAGCTAACTGAAACACCCTTTCATTTACGATGAAGTTTCGACTTTGATTAATTTTGCATGTTAGTGACATACACAACTTAGGAGTTTAGTGTTATTTTGTTCTAAAATATACTGAGTAAGAGCTTTTACTTTTTTAACGTGGAAATTTTATTAAGGTCTTTAGCAGGGAGCTAAGACAAATAAGAGTTATAAGCAATTATTGTAGGATTAGTGTTATTTTGTTCTAAGGCTAAAGACCATGGTCACTACCACTAAATACACACTTCATGCAAATATACCCCACCTTACTATCACCTTTCATTAAAATACACACTTTATACAAATATACCTTACTAAATACACCACACACACTCACAAACAAAATAAAAAACACTAAAACAAAAAAGAGGGGCACACTTCACACCGGTTGTAACTTGGTGAGCCACTCACCTCAAGTTTTTGTTTTATTTGTTTGTTTTTTTTTTTTTTTTTTTCTTGGTAACTTGGTGATGGACATAGTTACTATAAGGTGAAGTGGAGATTTAAGGTGACTACTCACACCCATGCCATGTAGTCTAGATAAGGGCTTTTACTTTTTAACGCGGAAATTTTATAAGGTCTTTAACAGGAAACTAAGACAAAAAACGAGTTACAAGCAATTGTAGGATTTGTGATCCAATGTGTCCAATATAAACATGGGTTTTGCTAACAAGTGCCGAGTCGGCACTTGTTTAGCTTTGTTAAAAAAGAAAGTTTAAGTGAATATATTTAGAAAGTGTATTTTAAGTAAACATGGGTTTTGCGCAAAAGTTTCTAGTGGGCACTTTTTAGCAATAACTAGTTAACTACTAATACACCTTAACAAGTCTAGTGGCCACTTGTTGGCAAAACCAAACATGTTAGCGCAAAAGCTTACTTTAATGAGAAATGCAAGAGTTAAACATAACGTACGTTTGACACACCTTTTTGTGACATGGGCAAACCAAATAACCTGTTTTCTCTTCTTACAAAACTAGATTTTCTTCGAAGTGTTTCGATTCTTCCGAACAACAGAAGTTTGATGCTTTTGAAACAAGAATGTGACCACCTGCAAAGTTTAGGATAAATGGCAACGAGTCCCTTACACTTTTATGATAGCTTATTTGTACTCTATGTATACTTACTTTTTGAATAAATAAATGAATATGATTGTTGTGCCCAAAATTGTAAATGTTTTACTTTGTTGAAATATTAAGGGTGTATTTGGCAAAAGTAGTAGTAGTAGCAGTGAAAAATAGTTGTAAACAGTAGCTGTTTTTTAATGAAATGTTTGGTAACATAGTTGTACGTGTAATCATAATGTGTAAAATAGCTCCAAAACGCTCAACGCTCTTTAGTGCTACTTCGAAAAAAAAGGTAAAGCTGCTTGTTGCTTGCCAAATGAGCATTAAAAATCACAACCTTCAATGCTCACAGCTACTAAATGCTTCTAAAAGCTTTGTGCGAAACACACCCTACGTATGTTTTGTTATGTGTTTGATAAGTTTGTTAATAAATAATACAGTACATAAAGATCGATGTTCCAAAAAATGAGAAATATATATAAATTATGTAACTTAGGTTATTGGGGTCAGCCCGAAAAACCAAGCCGATTTCTAATTCGGTTTTCAGTTTAGTTTAATCCAATTTGAATTCGGTTCGGTACAGTTTTTAGTGTTCCAAAAAATTTTAAAAAATAACCGAACTGAATAAACCGAATAACCCGGTAACTGAAGCCATAAACACCCCTATCAAAAATCCCACCAATTTCACCATTTAAACAATCTTTTCAGTTTTGTGAAAATTTTGTTTTTGTAGACAATTAATTTTTTGTTAGAATTTTAATGGTAAAAACAATTTATAAATGTTATAATTTCTTAAAAGTTTTCCTACAAAACAGAAAATCAAGAATCGACGGCAATTAATAAACCTCTTAAAATTTAGAAGATTAGATATTCATCATAAATCTTATTTTTATTAGCCGCCTTCCTTTCGACCGTTATAATTACTTTGGTCCCAAGTCATTAATCTTAATCTCTTCAGCTCTCTATATTTCTCATCATTATTTTCTTGATTTCTTCATTCAGCGTTTTTTAATCTTTGCAACTCGATCTCAGTTGACAAATAATTTACAATGATGTCTCAAGAAGGTAATGCAACAACAGTTCTATCTTCTACTCCAACACATGGTGTGCGGAAGATTGTGATTCGGTTAAAGATTCCATCGAAGAATACGAATACGATGATCTTGAATGGTGAAACATCGTGTTTTTCTAATGCCAAAAATATCAATGGTAAAAGAGTTTTAGACATGGATTGCAAGAATGAATTTCAAGAAAATATCAAGAAAGCCACCGATGTCGCTTCCACCTCCAACACACTTTACAAACCTGCAGCAACCAGATATGATGCAATCAAGAAACCGAATGATACATTCAAGAAAAGAAAATTACATGTGGAAAAACGAAAAAATTTGCTCATGAGTTTTGTAAATTCTCAAGGTAAACCAGCATGCCATATATGCAGAGTGAATTTTGTATCGAATAAATTCCTTTATCAACATATGGCTCTTCACTCGGATAACGATTGGAGGACATTCATCAGATCACATAATACCCACGACGTCAACACAAGTGGTGACAATCACAATCATGACACCAAGGTGGTTGATTTGAGTAAGTGTTTATTTGGGTGGGATGTTAAGACGGGCAAGAGAGGTCGTTTGGGGTCAACCGTTGCTGATGTAAAGGTTAATAAGGTCCCAAACGCAAAATACTATTTGGGATTAGGGAGATTTGATCTTGGGGAGGTTGATGAGGATATGCAGGAAGCAGCAAAGATTCTAGTGCTCTTGGCTCGTGATCCCCAATTTAAGGCCAAAACAAGTATAATGGCGCAGAGCGAAGTACAAGCAGTTAATGGTCTCATGTGCATTGATGATCCTGTTACTCCATCTATGGTTGAATCAGGCGCACAAGTTGAAGAACTCATGGCTACAAGCATGACAGAGAGGAATTTACAAGTTAAAGAATTGGCTGATACAATCAGTGGTGAAATAAAGGGGGTGCGTGGCTTTGATCTTAATGAGCTACCTGCATTTGAAGATGTTAGTTTAACAGAATGACATGGGTGACACTGAAAAACTTATTATGGTATAATGTTATATAAAAATTGTATCAAGTATATATTCCTAGTAGTAAAGTTCTTTTTTTACTAACCTATCTGTTATATAAGTTTGACATGAATGAGGAATCCCTTCTGTTTATGTATGCGCTTCCTATTCTTATTATGATTCTCTGTGTGTTTCAGTCCAACTATATATATATCATCAGATTGATATATGAAAGCGAAAAAAGAACTAATGTATGTTCTACCAGCAATAAATAACAATCAAGGTAAATGCAGTAGTTGTTCTTTGTCTAATTTTCTTCCTTCAAGTTATACTTAATGAGCTAATACATGCTACGTTTCTTTTTACCCGAAACAGATATATATTGATTTCGATGCTAAAAGCTAAAAAGACTCACTTTGATCACCTTTCCACATAAGGGCAATAGCCACAGAAACATAAACTATAAACAGCGAAACACCTACACGTCTATGTATAACTACTCGACCATGAGTCATTTGGCATGTGAACCTTGACTGTGAAAACCAACGTGAACCAGTTGCTCCAAAATGATGAACAAGTTAAAAACAGGGAAAAACTCCCACTATGAAAATGCAAAAACCACTACGGAGACTATTGAGATTCCAGTTGATTAAATCCATAGTAAGGAAACATATTTGAACACACTAAGATGAAGCAATATTTCTTATCATTATTTTGATCATTCAAGGTTGTATAATCTGTGCAACATTCAGTTGACACATAACAATGGAGTCTCAAGAAGGTTTTACACCGAACGCAGCAACTGCTCTGTCTTCTACTCCAACACATGGAGTAAGAAAGATTGTGATTAGGTTAAAGACTCCAACGAATACGACTACGATGATCTTGAATGGTGAAACATCATGTTTTTCTAATGCCGAAAAGATGAATGGTAAAAGAGTTTTAGACATGGAGTGCAAGAATGAATTTCAAGAAAATATCAAGAAAGCCAAAAAACATACCGACGTCGCTTCCACCTCCAACGCTCTTTACAAACCGGCAGCAACCAGATATGATGAAATCAAGAAACCGACTGATACGTTCAAGAAAAGAAAAGTACATGTGGAAAAACGAAAAAATTTGCTCATGAGTTTTGTAAATTCTCAAGGTAAACCAGCATGCCCTTTATGCAGAGAGAATTGTGTATCGGAAAAATTCCTTTATCAACATATGGTTTTTCACACGGATAAAGACTGGAAGAGATTCACCAGATCACTTAATACCCACAAATATGTCAACAAAAGTGGCGAAGATCACAATCATGACGCCAAGGTGGTTAATTTGAGTAAGTGTTTATATGGGTGGGATGTGAAGACGGGCAAGAGAGGTCGTTTTGGGTCAAGTGTTGCTGATGTAAAGGTTAATAAGGTGCCAAACGCGAAATACTATTTGGGATTAGGGACATTTGATCTTGAGGAGGTTGATGAGGATATACAAGAAGCAGCAAAGATTCTAGTGCTCATGGCTCGTGATCACCAATTGAAGTGCAAAACAAGTATGACGATAAAGAGGGAAGAAGAAGCAGCTAAGTGTCTCATGTGCCTTGATGATCCTGTTTCTCCACCTATGGCTTAATCAGGCATGCAAGTTGAAGAACTCATGGCTACAAGCATGACAGATAGGAATTTACAAGTTAAAGAATTGGCGGATACAGTTAATGGCGGAATAAAGGGGGGGCGTGGCTTTGATCTTAATGAGGTACCTGCATTTGAAGATGTTAGTTTAGCAGAATGACACGGGTGACACATTAAAGCTTATTATGGTGTAATGTTATAGGAAATATGTATTATGTATAAGTTTGACATGAATGAGTAATAATAATTCATATTATCCAATAATTCAGGTAATGATCATCTGCGACTTTGATGTTTGGCACAACTAATAACTGCAGATTCATACCACATGTAGTTGTTCTTTTTCTGGTTTTTATCCTTAAAAAGTTATACTTAATGAGCTAATGTGTGCCATGTTTCTTGTTTTCGGCCGATTTTTTGTTTTCCCAAAATAGAAGTATATTGATTTTGTTGTTAAAAGCTAAAGCGACCCACTTTGATCAGCTTCCACATAAGGGCAACAGCCATAGAAACATAAACTATGAACTACTCTAAACAGTGAAACAACTACATTTCTATTGTACTATTAGTCATTTGGCATGTAAAACTTGATTCTGAAATCCAACGTGAAAAGCTCCCACACCCACATACTAATCTGCCTATGAAAAGGCAAAAACAACTACAAAGACTACTGAGATTCAAAAAGAGTACGTTTTAAGACCCAAAAGAACCAAGATTCCGGCTGATCAAAACCTGTAGTTAGAATGCAAATTTGAACACATAAGATGAAAGCTATGTGAGGCACATAAAAGAAAACCAATAATGTACAACTATCTTGACCAAACAAGGTATTGTGATTAAAAATGCTTTTGAACATATGTAAATATCTTATGAATTCGATTGTGGCCAAAGAGTGCTCATCTTGAAAACCTCCGCTTTAAACTCGAAGTTTTAGTTATACATTAGTTGAGGCATTTCATTGAACACGTGGTGAGTCAATATTTGTTTTTTTTTGATGATATGATATGATTTCACAAGAGAAAATGGGAACAAAAGATTAACTAAAATGTTTTTTTGATGCTATATATAATGCATTATTTATTTTTTTGTGGTTAAAATAATGCATTATTTTGTTTGTGTTAGTTTATATCGGAGGATTTAGAAAAGTATTTTCCGGATTATAAACTTAAAAAAGCTATAAGCTTAACTTGATATGTATATAAATAAAAAATATGTAGGGTATGTTTGGCACAAGTAGGAGCTGGAGCGGATCGCTGGAGCGGGTTGCTGGAGCTGGTTGCTGGAGCATGTGGCTGAAGCTTTTTTTTACATGCTAGTACAACTAGCATTTCATTTAGTAGCTTATTTTTTTAACAAGCTCCTTCAAGCCGTGTCAGCCAAACGAGACTTATTTTCAATGGTAGCTTATTTTTCTAAAAAAAATAAGTTCATGCTACGATAAGCTCTAATAAGCTCGTGCGCCAAACATAGCCGTAGTATGATTTATGAGCTGTTCTGAAACACCCTTTCATTTATTTATATAAGCTAACTGAAACACCCTTTCATTTACGATGAAGTTTCGACTTTGATTAATTTTGCATGTTAGTGACATTCACAATTTAGGAGTTTAGTGTTATTTTGTTCTAAGGCTAAAGACCATGTACCACTAAATACACACTTCATACAAATATACCCCACTTTACTCTCACCTTTCATTAAAATACACACTTTATACAAATATACCCCACTAAATACCCCACACACACTCACAAACAAAATAAAAAAAAATAAAACGAAAAAGAGGGGCACACTTCACATGGGTTGTAACCAATGTTTTAAAAACCGGACCGGACCGGCCGGTTCGACCGGCCTCCGGCTGGTCGGCCGGTTTAAAAAACCCCGGTTTTTATAAGTCCCGTTTACTGTAGCGAACCGGCCGGTTTTTCCGCTTTTGGCCGGTTTTTCCGGTTCGACCGGTCCGGTTCAACCGGTTTTGATTTTTTTTTTTTTTTTGGTCCGGTTTGACTGGTCCGGTTCAACCGGTCGAACCGGTCAAACCGGCCTCCGGCTGACTAACCGGTTCGATGAAAAATCCAGTTTTTAAAACATTGGTTGTAACTTGGTGAGCCACCCACCTCAAGTTTGTTTTTTTCTTTCTTGGTAACTTGGTGATGGACATAGTCACTATAAGGTGAAGTGGAGATTTAAGGTGACTACTCACACCCATGCCAGGTAGTTTAGATAAGAGCTTTTACTTTTTAACGCGAAAATTTTATAAGGTCTTTAGCAGGGAACTAAGACAAAAAACGAGTTACAAGCAATTGTAGGATTTGTGATCCAATGTGTCCAATATAAACATGGGTTTTGCTAACAAGTGCCGAGTCGGCACTTGTTTAGCTATGTTAAAAAAGAAAGTTTAAGTGAATATATTTAGAAAATGTATTTTAAGTAAACATGGGTTTTGCGCAAAAGTTTCTAGTGGTCGGCACTTTTTAGCAATAACTACTATACACCTTAACAAGTCTAGTGGCCACTTGTTGGCAAAACCAAACATGTTAGCGCAAAAGCTTACTTTAATGAGAAATGCAAGAGTTAAACATAACGTACGTTTGGCACACCTTTTTGTGACATGGGCAAACCAAATAACCGGTTTTCTCTTCTTACAAAACTAGATTTTCTTCGAAGTGTTTCGATTCTTCCGAACAACAGAATTGATGCTTTTGAAACAAGAATGTGACCACCTGCAAAGTTTAGGATAAATGGCAACGAGTCCCTTACACTTTTATGATAGCTTATTTGTACTCTATGTATACTTACTTTTTGAATAAATAAATGAATATGATTGTTGTGCCCAAAATTGTAAATGTTTTACTTTGTTGAAATATTAAGGGTGTATTTGGCAAAAGTAGTAGTAGTAGCAGTGAAAAATAGTTGTAAACAGTAGCTGTTTTTTAATGAAATGTTTGGTAACATAGTTGTACGTGTAATCATAATGTGTAAAATAGCTCCAAAACGCTCAACGCTCTTTAGTGCTACTTCGAAAAAAAAGGTAAAGCTGCTTGTTGCTTGCCAAATGAGCATTAAAAATCACAACCTTCAATGCTCACAGCTACTAAATGCTTCTAAAAGCTTTGTGCGAAACACACCCTACGTATGTTTTGTTATGTGTTTGATAAGTTTGTTAATAAATAATACAGTACATAAAGATCGATGTTCCAAAAAATGAGAAATATATATAAATTATGTAACTTAGGTTATTGGGGTCAGCCCGAAAAACCAAGCCGATTTCTAATTCGGTTTTCAGTTTAGTTTAATCCAATTTGAATTCGGTTCGGTACAGTTTTTAGTGTTCCAAAAAATTTTAAAAAATAACCGAACTGAATAAACCGAATAACCCGGTAACTGAAGCCATAAACACCCCTATCAAAAATCCCACCAATTTCACCATTTAAACAATCTTTTCAGTTTTGTGAAAATTTTGTTTTTGTAGACAATTAATTTTTTGTTAGAATTTTAATGGTAAAAACAATTTATAAATGTTATAATTTCTTAAAAGTTTTCCTACAAAACAGAAAATCAAGAATCGACGGCAATTAATAAACCTCTTAAAATTTAGAAGATTAGATATTCATCATAAATCTTATTTTTATTAGCCGCCTTCCTTTCGACCGTTATAATTACTTTGGTCCCAAGTCATTAATCTTAATCTCTTCAGCTCTCTATATTTCTCATCATTATTTTCTTGATTTCTTCATTCAGCGTTTTTTAATCTTTGCAACTCGATCTCAGTTGACAAATAATTTACAATGATGTCTCAAGAAGGTAATGCAACAACAGTTCTATCTTCTACTCCAACACATGGTGTGCGGAAGATTGTGATTCGGTTAAAGATTCCATCGAAGAATACGAATACGATGATCTTGAATGGTGAAACATCGTGTTTTTCTAATGCCAAAAATATCAATGGTAAAAGAGTTTTAGACATGGATTGCAAGAATGAATTTCAAGAAAATATCAAGAAAGCCACCGATGTCGCTTCCACCTCCAACACACTTTACAAACCTGCAGCAACCAGATATGATGCAATCAAGAAACCGAATGATACATTCAAGAAAAGAAAATTACATGTGGAAAAACGAAAAAATTTGCTCATGAGTTTTGTAAATTCTCAAGGTAAACCAGCATGCCATATATGCAGAGTGAATTTTGTATCGAATAAATTCCTTTATCAACATATGGCTCTTCACTCGGATAACGATTGGAGGACATTCATCAGATCACATAATACCCACGACGTCAACACAAGTGGTGACAATCACAATCATGACACCAAGGTGGTTGATTTGAGTAAGTGTTTATTTGGGTGGGATGTTAAGACGGGCAAGAGAGGTCGTTTGGGGTCAACCGTTGCTGATGTAAAGGTTAATAAGGTCCCAAACGCAAAATACTATTTGGGATTAGGGAGATTTGATCTTGGGGAGGTTGATGAGGATATGCAGGAAGCAGCAAAGATTCTAGTGCTCTTGGCTCGTGATCCCCAATTTAAGGCCAAAACAAGTATAATGGCGCAGAGCGAAGTACAAGCAGTTAATGGTCTCATGTGCATTGATGATCCTGTTACTCCATCTATGGTTGAATCAGGCGCACAAGTTGAAGAACTCATGGCTACAAGCATGACAGAGAGGAATTTACAAGTTAAAGAATTGGCTGATACAATCAGTGGTGAAATAAAGGGGGTGCGTGGCTTTGATCTTAATGAGCTACCTGCATTTGAAGATGTTAGTTTAACAGAATGACACATAAAAGCTTATTATGGTGTAATGTTATAAGAAAAATGTATGAAGTATATCTTCCTAGTATAGTAGTAAAGTTCTTTGTCGCTAACCTATCAATATATATGTTTGACATGACTGAGTAATTCCTTGTATTTATGTATGCACTACCTGTTCTTATTTTGATTATCTATGTGTTTCAACCCCCCTATATACATCGTCTGATTGGTATTTTAAACGAAAAACTAAATTCAATATTATAAGCAATAAATAACATGTAGTACTGATTATGTAAAACTGAAGAAATAATCCAATAATTCAGGTAATAACTGCAAATCTATTGATGTTTGGCAATAATCCAATAATTCAGGTAATAACTGCAGATTCATACCACATGTAGTTGTTCTTTTTCTAGTTTTCTTCCTTAAAAAGTTATACTTAATGAGCTAATGTGTGCAATGTTTCTTGTTGAGGCTTTTCGTCAAACATGTGGTGTCAGTTACTTTTTTTCTTTTTCTTTTTTTTTTTTTTTTTTGTTAGTATTGATTTCACAAACAGCAAAATGGGAATAAAAGATCAACTAAAAAATGTTGTGACATGATAACAGATAAACTAGAGAAACAGACCTTCGAGGATGGGTGGACT
The DNA here is from genome assembly GCA_021014915.2 of Artemisia tridentata subsp. tridentata. Taxonomy (NCBI): domain Eukaryota; kingdom Viridiplantae; phylum Streptophyta; class Magnoliopsida; order Asterales; family Asteraceae; genus Artemisia; species Artemisia tridentata. The sequence goes on from CP139507.1 coordinate 230,011,992, forward strand.
AGATATGATGCTCAAGTAGGATTTTTGCACATAAAATTATCTTGCAAGGACTATTTTGCCCTTGTGTAATTTTTACCCTCTTTTATTACCCTAATAACGTGACTTAGTCAATTCCCATGCCTCTTCTTCTTTACCTACGCCGTTACCAATCTAGCTACTCCACCATGACCCACTAATCCATCACAGGTTTGCATGAATCAACTTACTCCGTATTTATTTTTTCTTTCACATGAATTAATCTATCGAATATATAGCATAGAATTAGTTTTCGTAGAATCAGTTTTCATGTTTGCCATATGATAGCAATAAGACCTTTTTAATTGTTTGCATTTATTAATATTGTTTAAATTTTCATGTTTGCCATGCAATAATACATGCATCTATCATACTGTACTTGTTGATCATACATGAACTACATGCACTACAAGAATCAGGAGAACGGGCGACGAATAAAATGCCGACGACAATTTGTCGTCGGAATTTTACACTAAACGACCAAAAACACGCTTGACCGAGCCAAGAATGCGTTGAATTTTTAAGATGTTAAAATCCCGACGACATGTCGTCGGGATCATATTGGTAACATTTGACTTTTCTAATCATAGTGAAAAATTGGGCGGGAATTTGCCCCGCCAAGATGTTACCGACGACATGTCGTCGGTAACATATAAACCAAAAATATTATTGCAATTAGCGTTTGATTATCATTTATTTTATCATTAGTGTTATTGTCCCGACAATATGTCGTCGGGACTTATTTAGACTTATTTTTGTCTTGCCCCGCGTGTGAATAATAGCGAATAATTGGGCGGGGTTTTTTCCCGCCTGTATTATACCGACGACATGTCGTCGGGATTTTCTTCCCGCCTTATTTTACCTTTGTCCTGCCAATTTTTTACTTATATATAACGAATCATCCTCAACTCGGCAAAACGCACATAACCCAATCGTCAATTCTCACAAAACACACATAACAATGGCAGGTAACATGCCGGAAGAGGAGTGGTCAAAGGTTTTATCGTCGAAGGGTCTCTTTAATAAAATTCTGAATACATATGACTACGAAATTTATGATGAAAATGGTTCTTATAAGAATATTAGCCCGTGGATGAGAGACCAGATTCTGGAATGGTTGAGGAAAAAGTCGTACTACAGAGAGATGTTGGACGCTCAAGCTGATGATGTTGGAGGAGAAAGCACGTTGGAAACCAAAATTGATGATCTGGGAAATAGGATAACAAATCTTGAAACTATTTTTGAACAATTCATCAAGCAAAGGAAAGCAAGGAAGGGAAAAGATGGTGCAGGTTCTAGCAAAGTGGGAAGTAGCAGCAAAAAAAAAAAAATAAAAAATGAATGGGCGATGTTTCTTATGGTCTATGTCGTGTGTTTCGTTTGCTTGTCGAGTTGTTTCGTTTGCTCGTCGAGTTGTTTCATTTGAGTCTGTATGAAATGTATGTGGTTAAGAACTCTTGCGTGTTTTAAATAAAAGGTTTGCCTTCGTGTTTGTTAATTGTGATATTGTTCCTTCAGTTCCATTCTTTATGCATATATGTAAACCGTCTTCAAATACAGGTTTAGAACCGGATTCGAGCTCAGGAGATCCCGCTTCCGTGTAATTATCCTCTAGTTCATAATAGTCGAGATCACCACCTTTACATAATTCTCAACACATTTAATGTACGAGAAGTCTTCTTCACGATCATCGGTTGATACAACAAAAAAGCAACGACTTTCTTGGAAATTTGTATGCTTGATACATCATCAATATACGCATTTATAGCAAAAACGTTCCTTAGTTGGTAAACTCTTAAAAACATTTTTTATACCATTTATAGCAAAACTTATTTGCATTTATAGCAAAAACATCAGTAAGGGTTTGGTAAACGTATCCAAGAAGAGTCTTCTTTTGGTTTCAACCATAACCTACATCCAAAACACATAAAAGGATTATATCACTCCATTCTTTATGCATATATGTAATTTTCACAACAACAACAACATATATATGCATAACTAAACATAGTTGATAACGTACGTACAATATCACATTAGAACACATTAGAAAGACATCTTCATTAACTAATGCAGATCTAGGTCAAAAGAAAACCAATAACTCGGAAACTCTTATACATCGAACTCATGACTCCAACTCTTCATCTAAACACTCACCAACAACATCAACCAACCTTCCCTTTTCTTGATAAACATTAGGACTAATCAATAATGTACGAGAAGTCTTCTTCATGGCCATCGGTTGATACACATCTATTTCATCTTTCTGATTAATTACGTTGTCCAAACTTAACTATATGTAAACATGTGAATTAGTTTTCATCATTACAATAACACAACATTTTATTAAACAACAACAATAACACAAACAACAACAACAACAACAACAACAACAACACCACCACCAACAACAACACTACATATGAAGATTGTCCAAGTCACCTAACAGCTTACGGAGTATTGCAGCTGACTGACATGCGTGGTCGTGGTCGTCGGGATTCGTTGCCATTTCAAGTCTTGCCTCCAGCATCCTTACTCTTGTCTCTAGCACCTGTTTTTGTGATTCCAGCATGTTCATCCTAAGATCTTTGGCATAACAGTTTGAGCACTCTGTTGGTGTAGATCCATCACCTTGAGATGTTGAAGCAGAAGAGATTACTCGTAACCGGTCATCAAATTCAGTCTTCCACATAAAATATCTACATCCATAATCTTTTTCTCTTGGCTGTTACATAAATAAAGAAATGTTATGATTGTTTGTATATTTACATAAATAAGAAATGTATGATTGTTCACCTTCGAAAGAGGACATGCATAATATTCCCATCCAAATGTATCTTTTTTATGTGATTTTCTTAGTTTTATATTTCCGGTTCCACAAGAACACATAAAAGGATTATATCGTTGCATCTCAGGTTTTGAAATTGGTGTGAAGATAAGACGTTGTGAGGTTGAGTGGTTTTGAGGATAAGAGTGTATATAATGTGTTTGTGAGGATAGAGCAGATACTTTACACAAACGTTTTGGTGGGAAATTTTGGTGGGAAATGTTTTGGCGGGAAGTGTTTGGTGGGAACCCTGTGGTTTATCAGATTCCACAACACCCCATTTACCAGATGTTTCATCATTAATGGGTACATCTACTTGAAGTTTTCCACCTGTACTCCAACTAGGTGCATCAGTTTTTTGAACTGGTTTACCCTATGAAGAACCGGATTCGAGCTCAGGAGATCCCGCTTCCATGTAATTATCCTCTAGTTCATAATAGTCGAGATCACCACCTTTACATAATTCTCAACACATTTAATGTACGAGAAGTCTCCTTCACGGCCATCAGTTGATACAACAAAAAAGCAACGACTTTCTTGGAACTTTGTATGCTTGTTAACCTAGAAAAACAGTTACAATTTATATCAGATAAGCATTGACAATCACCTTCATTATATAGCTAATAGTATAAGGAATTTTCACTGATAGAAAGCAAAAGAATGGAAATGTAACACAAAACCTTGATTTGTAGAAGGGTGGATCATATATATAGTACTGAGGTTTACCATGATGTGTTTTGACCCATTTGACCTTTCAATTTCAAGTAAATCTCCATTTGTACATAAACGAACTGAATTACTAAAAACAAATTACATAAATTACCCGCTTTGATGCATAATCCGCAGGAAAGACTGAATTGTAACACCCCCAAAATCAAGATTTGCGGAAGCCTGTGGTTTATCAGATTCCACAGCACCCCATTTACCAGATGTTTCATCATTAATGGGTACATCTACTTGAAGTTTTCCACCTGTACTCCAACTAGGTGCATCAAGTTAAGGAAGTTGTACACATCTCGTGTACAACCATATCATCTCGGCCAAGTTGATTTGCCACCAGTCCGATCAACATCCATTTCATCAATATTCAGATCTAAACCGTCTTCAAATACAGGTTTAGAACCGGATTCGAGCTCAGGAGATCCCGCTTCCATGTAATTATCCTCTAGTTCATAATAGTCGAGATCACCACCTAGACACTCATTATCAGCTTCCTCTTCAGATACTCCTCTAACCAAGTTAAGGAAGTTGTACACATTTACCGGGACACTTAAAAATTTTAACTAGTTTTTTTATTTAATTTTAATTATATATTAAATAAAAGTATTTAAATTAAATAATTTTTTTAATTTTATAAAATATTTAATTTTAAATATAAAGTATTTAATTTTAATTATATATTAAATAAAAGTATATATAAGAAATAAATTTTTTAATATATGTAATTCATACCGACGACATGTCGTCGGTATTTATGTGCGAACCCCCCCCCCCCCCCCAAAAAAATTTTCATTTATCCCGCCAAATCACAAAACGAAAAACTTACTTTATTCGTCCTGACGACATGTCGTCGGGACAACTAAAAACTAAACAAAAAGCAGATCTGGTCAACACTTAGACATATATATCGATCTATATCTCAATTATTGAGATCTCGCCGGCGAATTGAACCACAACAAACCACCACCACTTGCATCTCCACACCACCACCACTAGCATCACTACACCACCACTATTCCACCACTGCAAACCATAGCAAACCACCACACGAGCACCAAATTCTTCTTCCGTTTAATTCTTCCTCAACCCCTCATTTGTTTAATTCTTCCTCTTCTTCTTCCCCACTAAGAAGGTATTTTTAATTTTGCTGTTATTTTTTTTTTTATTTTTTTTTAATGTAATTTAAGTGTTAATTAATGTAGCAATTGTTAAGTTTTTGATGTTGTTTTATGTCTTTTTTTTTTACAGTCGAGAGCTAGAGTGAGTCGAGAGCTGAGGCAGCCGAGACATAGGTAATGTGTGTTGATATAAATAATGAATAAAAACATTATTAATACTTCTTGATATCTCTATGTTTTGATAATCACAAAATGTAAACTCATTAAACATAAACTTATTAAATAAACAAGTATTTAGTTGTAAATATTCAGTTCTACAACTCAATCACTTAAGGTATGAATAAACAAATGCTTAATGCATTATATGATCAAATGAACATTTTCTTAATCACTTGATTTTTTATAAAATGACACAAACATTTTATATCTTTTACAAAATCATTTTTGAAAATTAAAGGAAAATGTTTAATCCATAATAAATTTATGAATTCAAATTTTCAACCAAAAATGATAAAAATGTTCCAGAAAAACCTTCCTCACAAAAAGACAAAACTGGGCAACGGATATAAAGGGGCGGCCCCTTTAATTACCTAGGCAGCCCCCTTAATAATTAAGGGGACCGGCCCCCTAATTAAGGGGACCGCCCCGCTCCTCCAGCTGTCAATTTTTGCCTATAAATATTGGACTAATCCTGGACTTTTTCCTCACCTTTTGCACCTCTAACCTTCTGTTCTAAGTCTCTTCTTATATCTTTCTAAAACCTTTGATCATATATTCCTAAGCTTTTGTTTCAAGTGATCCAAAGCTTCAACCTCTCAAGTGCAAGAGAAGAATACTTCTATCCCTCAAGACAAGAAGTATTACAACTTGGTGTATCTCTTCCATCCAAGTTGTTGGTGTATCATAATTGGTGTATCACAATGCGTATCTGGCTAGGCGCTACGCGGACAACAAATATGACTTGAAGCGCGATTACTTTACCAGGGAGGGTGGGCCTGCGAATGTGGATGTGATACGAAGAAACCCTCCTCCGAACATGGAGCAGTCTGTATGGGTGGTGTAACATCCCCAAAATCTGATCGCAGCGGAATTAACATCTAGGGTGTTACTTAATTGGATCGTAACATAAGTAACAGAGAACGAATTTATCAAATTCGTTTTAAAAGCTTCATTTATTAAAAAAAACGAGTTTTACATAATTGAAATGCGGAAAACAAGGCCCATTATTGTTATTAGTTGTCCCATAGTACAAAAACCATGGTCATGAGTGTTTTGTATACACTCAAAAAGTGTGCCTATGCCCCTGCCTTGCACCATCATATGTCAATCAATTATACACCTGAGAAAACATGCTAAAAAGTGTCAACACAAAGGTTGGTGAGCTCATAGAGTTTAAAAGCAGTAAAGTTGTATCATAAGTGCAGCATGTGACTATCACAACCAATATGATGTCACATCCGTATAAATGTCTACTATGTAATTAGTAAGTTCATACAACCGAAAAAGGTTTTCTAGCTATGTGTAAGAGGTTACGCTCCCTGTAGGTATCAAAATACCCAAGTGAAGTAGGTGGTTACGCACCCTGAAATGTAGGTAGTTACGTACCCAAGTAATGTAGATATCTAGTACCTAAGTAGTGTAGGTGGTTACGCACCCTGAAATGAAGGTAGTTACGTACCCAAATAGTGTAGGTGGTTACGCACCCCGATATGTAGGTAGTTACGTACCCAAGTAGTGTAGGTATCTAGTACCCAAATGATGTAAGTAGTTATGCACCCTGATGTGTAGGTAACGAGTGAATAGTTATTGTAATAAATAATCAAGCAAGTCTTTAAATAGACAAGAAACATTTTGAGAAATCAACCATGTAAAGCGAGTAATGAGTTTAAGTAAAACGAGCATGTATCTCCCCCAAAGTGTATAACGTTATTAAACGAGTAAAAAGTGGGGCTATACCTCACCTTGAGTATAACAGGCAAGGTGAAATATGTAATCAAGTAAGTTATGGGAACGGCTCCAACACACGACCTGAATTAACAATAAGTATGAGATTTTACAGTTTTGGCTCAATACGAATGATGAGTGTGAAAATGAGTAACGGATAACGGTTTGGTTTGTGATGTGTGAGTTTGATATGCTTAAAATGCTTAAAGTTCAAAAATAATATTACATATAATATTATCTTGTTTTCATGTTTTTGATTCCATAATCATCGTTTCCTCGAAAGTCGTTGAATTAATACGTTAAGCAATCGTTAAAAGTTCGTTATATAAATATAACCGTAACGAAAATAAACATACTGAAACGAATTGTAAATGCATATGTGCAAATGAATTATGCAAAATATGAATGGAAATGAATATGAATAAATGTTTTGCACCGTTAGTCCTCCGTTAGTTAAATGTTACAAATTAAGTCCGCAAGTTTCCAAAATGACAATTTATGCTCCTTGTTTACTGTTTTAACAATTTCCAGCCTTAAATTATGAATTTGATAGTTTGTACCCTATTATTCTGAAAGTTACAAATTTAACCCTAATAGTAAATATGCTTTGCAAATTTAGCCCCAAAAATCACAAAAAGAGTAGGAAAATTTATCCGAGAGTTCCAGTAGCTTTATATTGCTTATTAAAGTCTTATTGAACAACTTATTATCAAAAGTGCTTAATTTTCCGGTTAATGGGCTTTTAACGAGCTTAACCAAAGCCCATTAACGTTTTTCGATCCGATGGGTTATGAAACAATTTGGGCTTATAAAAGGGACTTCAAAACATTTTCAGACTGTTTATAAGCACTGCTTATCGCAAGTGCTTATTGGGCCGCTTAATTGATTTAATCCCAATCGTTATTTAGAAAGGTTTTATAGAATGGTTCATATAGCGATAGCTTTTAGGATTTTTAAGGGCTTATGAGAGCTTATCCTGGGAAACTCAAAACATAAATTTGTTAGATGGTCTTGTAAAGAATCAGTATGAACAATAAAAACAATATATTGTGTGTCTATATTCGATTATATTTAGGTTGTTTATAGGTCGTTCGATACATGGTACAAAGAATAAAATAAAAATGGACGATGCAATATATAAAAGAATTGAGTCTCAAAATGCAATAAACTGAATATGTACATGTCTTATAAACGTAAAACTCGTAAATCTAGCCTTCCATAAAGGAGGTCAATGCATGTTACTCAAAAATAAATAAATAGAAATCGTACAAGTGCATAATGAATAAATATATGTTCGAATAAACATGATATGATGCATGAGATGATAAAAACTAATGAGATGAGTTGCAAGGAGTTTAAAGAAGCTTACAACACCAAAATGGTGGGATGTTACACATTTATATGATCAAGAACTCGGATAGATAGCACTTCTTTTGTTGTACGATTACAAAATGGTTTGTATGAAGAGTATACGATCGAATATGACTCGAATGGATTGAGAAATTGTTTCTGGTCCCTTAAAGGTCTCGGTAATGAGTAGAAACTTGGGAGAATTGAGTAAAATGGGTGTAAGAGTGAATGGGAAATGTATGTGTATGTAGTTCGATGTATATATACATGTATATAAATTATATTATTTATTAATATGCAAGTTGAGAGAATATATTTTTCTAGCTGAGATTTTTGTGAGATTTCCAGGAGATAAGGTGTGATTATGGTCAAGTGTAAATGCATTAGGAGGAGGGTTGCTCCCTTGGTTCGGTTATGATCAAGTTGGCATATATATGTGTATCGTATAACATGTGAAAGGGTCCAAAACCATTTGTAACGTGACCAAAAGGTAGAAAATGGTTAGAAATGATGTCATGAACCTTCATTCGACTAATAATAATGAGAGACATACGTTAAAATTAAGTTTGGGTAAATATATATGGGTTGAACTTGTGTTTGTCTCGAATGCAGTTCACTTTGGGCTTCGTTTTATGGTCAAACCTTCGAATTATGAGATGAGATTTATTGATCCTGATTCTTTGTAGTATGGAGAATTGAGTTGTCTAAAAATTCGTACGTATTATGTATCAAATTTAAGAGAAATCAACGCAAAGCTTGAGTGCTTCAGTCGAGTGCTTCAGTCCGAGTGTGAGCTCGTTCCAATGCATTGTATCATGTATCAATGTTTTTGAGTTATCGTAGCGTGATAACGTAATTAAATGAGATAATCCCTCATTAACCAGTGTCAGAAAATAAATAATGCACATTTTCTGATAATTAATTATAATTAATAAAATGGAAAATTACCAATTGTTACAGTCTCCCAACCTTATCTGAATGTCATCCCGACATTCAACTTAGGTTATCAGTTGGAGATACAAAAAGATGGGGATATTTGGTCTTGAATTCATCTTCACATTCTCACATGAATTCAGGTTTTTACTCATGTCAGATTTCTTTCATTTGGAATGACGGGTAATAGGTGTAGATATCTATAGAGTGTTGTCAAGAGGGATGTTTACGAACAGTTTGTCTTATCGCAAAGCTTTGCTTTTGAATGAAGATTATTTCAGGAGTTTTGAAAAGATGATTGTTCCAATAATGACATGATTTTTCCCAAATTAGACATAGGTGATCAGGCTATGTATAATTGAGGACCAATGATGTGATGCTTGGCTTAGTCAAAGTGGTATTATGTTTCTCAAGGGTTTTAGATGGTGTTCAACGTGTTGTTTTATGAAATGGCAACCTAAATAATTTCTCAAGGTAATAAGAAAAATCGGTTCGCACGACGGTGTTGGATTAGAAATCCCTGGGATGGTAACAGGATAGCTCTGAAATGGATCCTAGTGTTTGAGAGAGAACCTTATAAGATGGTAATAGTCTATTGTTTGGCCAGGAATGATATTAATCAGATCCTTAACAGGATGGCAGAGTATTGTTACGAATTGATTATGTAAAACAGTTTGTAGGACAATAGGAAACAATCCATTATCTCCAAGGTAGTAGTAAAGTCACATCTAGTTGATATGAGTTTTCAGATAGTCGTGAGTTAAATAAGCTTATAACTCAAGATAAACGTACACTGGATTCATACAATACGACAAGGTTCGTAGGAAAATACTAATTTAACCTACATTTTTAGAGAATTTAATCTTAGGTCTCGACATATAGGGCAGTCGACCTTTCGATATTACGTTCAAGTCTTGTTTTCTATGTTTTCCTGGCACCCGCTCCTGTAGTGCCCCTTCTTTCCGCAACCATAGCAGGTTACCTCTGCATTTCAATTATTCTCTAGATCTGTTTGTGCTCCTACGAGGGCTTTGGATCTGCAGTCTTTGGCCATGTGTCTTATCTTCTAACAGTTGTGACACCTTCCAGCACACTGTCTGTTGTGGTGGTAGTTACAACAGTTACACAAGGGCAACTTCCCTGCGTAAACCTTCTTTTCTCCTGACTCAATAGTATAGACCTTGGCGACCTCTTGTCGCTTGTTCTGGTTGTTGTTATTGGGGTTTTTGTTTGGCTGATGGCTAGCTCTTGAGTTGTCTTCCCATTTCCTTTTGTTATCTCCTCCCGCTTCTGCCATATCTTGGATCACTTGATCCATTAAGTTGTGAGAGATGGAGATTGTGTTATGTAAGTCGATAGGATTAGCAGCCAATATGTTCCCTCTGATGTTCATGGGCAATCCTCCGATGTAGCGTTCGATCATTCGTGACTCAGTTGCAACCAATTCGGGACATAGTAATGCTAACTCTTGGAAGCGTTGTGTGTACACCACAATGTTGGTGCCTTGAACCTTCAAGTTCCAAAATTCTGCTTCCATCTTTTTGACCTCATTGCGAGGGCAATATTTCTGGAGCATTAAAGTTTTGAATTGCTCCCATGCCATAGCGTAAGCAATATACATTCCTGATGACTTCATGTACGAGTTCCACCAAGTTAAAGCACTGCCTGTCAAAGTGTACGAGGCGTACTTAACTTTGGATTGTTTTTCGCAATTGCAGATGCAAAACATAGTTTCCAACTTTTCTAGCCATCTTGCTAAGCTGACAGCTCCATTAGTTCCTCCAAAAGTTCCTGGATCACAAGCACGAAATTCTTTGTATGTGCATGCCCAACTGACATTAATGGGTCTCGCGGCTCTATCACCTGTGTTAGTGCTTGATCCCACGTTGGCAGCAGCGGCTATGGCTTCGGCCACCAGCTGTACCACAAGTTGTGCGAAAGTTGGCTGGTTGACTACGTTTGGAGGGGAGTGACATTAGTTGCGTTGTGAGTACGGTTCGATTTACGTGTAGCCATTTGTCAATAAAAGAAAGTAACAAATGATGAGATTTTTTATGAGAGTATAAGGAGTCATCACATAAATGAACAGCATTTCAGTCGAGCATGATAGAAAAGATTAAATCACAACAGAGAGTTATGACAAAATGAGTTTGTTATAGTTTAAAAGTCGGTTAGAAGTTCTAAAAATTTCAAGCTTACTGGAAAATACATCAAATACTAACCGGATACTACTCGGTTTAGTGGGTATAGAAACGATACATATGAATCTAAGATTAGTTAAGTCCTTGACGTAAACGCATAACCTCTTCCCTTAACTTTCGAGTCTTGGTGAGCTTTTCTTCTCTCGGCACTTATTCTTGTAGTGCCCTTTCTTTCCACAACCGAAGCAGGTAATGGAGGATTTGTCCTTGATGGTAGGTGCTCTTTGATTAGCCACTGGCGCCCTCTGCGCAGTAGCAAGAACTGGTAATTTGCAATTCTTAGCCATATGGCCAATCCTTTGACATATTTCGCATCTTACGTAGCATGGCCCGTTATGATAGAGCTTACAACGATTGCACAGTGGTGATTTGATAACATAGACCTTCTGGACACTGGGTCCAACAGAGTAAACCTTTGCGACTTCCGGTCGTTTGTTTGGCAGGCGGTTGGATTTTTGAGCCATCTTCAAACTTTCTTTTGTGGTTTGTGCTCTTAGTTTCCTGATGTGTTTCACGGCCCATCAATGCCATGCAGATTCCCGTCTAGATAGCCTCCGCGACTCGTTGGGCTATGAGTTATTCCAGGGCTGCTAAGTTTAGGGCTTGCCTTTCAGGTGTCATGTTTCTTCAAAATAGGTAAGGGAGAGTGAGTAGTAGGGAAAGTAGGCTCTAAGAGTAAATGTTTCGAGGAGACATGTTATAGCGTGATCGGATAAAGTCGCGTTCTGGTAAATGGGTGATTTCCTATACGATAGCAATATAAGTGTTTCAAGGGGATAAAACGAGTGGTTAAACTCAGAGTTGAATAGTAAGATTTCATAAGGGAAGGCATTGTCCGTGATAAAGACGGTGTACATGTGTGTATAAGTATATAGAAGATACTTGTAGTGTAAGGCAAAAAGTACAAATCATCAAATAAGTACATATATATATGTATATGGTTAACACGTAAGTATGTGTCCTCAAAGTAGTACGTAAGTATAAGCATTAATAGGAAAGTGTGTGTTATTCCAGTAGCACGTTGTATATGATAAGCTTGCTGAAACAATAAATAAAGTAGCAAGTAAGGTGGCAAGTAAGGCAGGCTGGCACTGGCGGTCATCGGTTGAGTTTTTGTAAAAAGAGGTTATAGTCTAGGTTTTATGTGTACCTAGTTTTCTATAACCTTGGCTCTGATACCAATCTGTAACACCCCCAAAATCTAATCGCAGCGGAATTAACATCTAGGGTGTTACTTAATTGGATCGTAATATAAGTAATAGAGAACGAATTTATCAAATTCATTTTAAAAGCTTCATTTATTAAAACACGAGTTTTACATAATTGGAATGCGGAAAACAAGGCCCGTTATTGTTATTAGTTGTCCCATAGCACAAAAGCCTTGGTCATGAGTGTTACGTATACACTACAAAATTGTGCCTATGCCCCTGCCACGCACTGCCTTGCATTGTAACAGCCCAACCCGGCAAGGGTAGAAGTATCACATTAATGGTTTCATATCAGATCAAACAAAGCATACATCCATAGTAATACAAGAATTTCAAAGGTTACAAATGAAGTACTGAAAATACAAAGTTACAAATGAAACTAAAGCTAAATACTAAGTCTGCAAATGCAAGTCCTTCTAATAGTCTCCACTTCAGAATACTATCAAAGTCTTCTAAGTCCAAAGGTACTCTCCACTCATACCCAACTTCCAACTAAAACCTGCGCAAGAAAAGAAATGCGGCTGAGCTTAAAAAGCCCAGTGAACAGATATATATATAATAAACGGAAACGAAGACAAATGGAATTTAACAGATATAGCATAATGAATAAGATATAAGTAAAGGTTTACAGAGTAAAGGTTTAGGATAGTCATCCACCACGAGCCCAAACAAATCAAATCATATCATATCGTAACCACAATCTTCAAATCATATAGAGGGGAGACCTCTCAGATAATCAGATAATATGAGGGGTGTCCTCATTCTTCAAATGGAGTAGCTAGCTCCCGAACTTTGTGAAGACGTGGATTGCACCCATCATCATTCACCGAACCATATCAAATCAAAATGTCCACGAACACGGACTCGAACCTAGGATGCATCCATTCGCCCCCCCGAACAAATCATATTGGCCATATCCCCCCCGAACAAATCATATTGGCCATATCAAATCATATCATAGTGAGCTCATATCAAATCAAAATGGGGACGGTGTAACCAAATCACTAGGGCTACACGCTAGTCATGCCATTGGTGCATCAATGACACGGCCATGTTACCTTCATGGCTAGGAAACGAACTTGGCTCGGGTATCAAACTGGGGTCAAAGGTCAATATCAAAGCAAAGGTTCACATGGTCATGGTCCAAATATCAAAGTTCATATCAGAAGGTTCATATCAAAGTTCATATCAGCAGGTTCATATCAAAGGGTTCATATGCCAAAGGTTCAAATCCCAAGGTTCATAGCAAAGGTCAAAGTCAAATCATAATAAGGGTTCAAGAGACCGAAGGCACCTTATTAAAAAGGGCAGAATATCTGTACCTTATTCGATACAAAATAAACCAAAGATGGATCACCAGACCACGGATCACTCCCGCTTCACGGAACCTATACGAATTAAATATAAAATATTACTTTAAGTTCAAATGAATTTTAGTATGCTTTCCATTGTTAGTAGTTTTCTATTTTTATCACGTTTTCTGATATAATAACGTTTAAGGTTTAAAATGACAATTAGATAATTTAGACTTAAAATGATAAATATTTTAGCTTAAGATTTAATATGACACCTTTAGAAATTTTAGGGTTTAATGTGACTAAATGATAAAGTATGGGGTGAAATGTGAAATTTAGTGAAAAAGCATAGGCTTCTCTACTTTGTTGAACTGCCAAAAGTGAAGACAACTCATTCCTTTGATTTCTTTAGATTCGAATAGAAAGAATGGACAAGAAGGAAGAAACAAAACAACCATGCTACACATCTACTAGCATGCTACTCTTATTATACTATTTCACCCATCAATGTACAAGGCCAAACCCTTTTATTCTTTGTTTATTTTAGAACTGTATATATATGTCGATTCTTATTTATTATTGTGTACATTTACAAAACTTGTGAATACGTAATGTTTGTTTGCTGATCACAGTCTTACTACCCACATCCCACCATGTTAGTTCATTCCTTCATATTTAAACGCATGTACACACCCACACGCATAAATTTTAATCACAACCCACAACATAAAATCACAACGCTACTCCCTAATACCCCGAACTCTTTACAATGTCGAGCAAGCGAACACCTTTCACATGAAGTCTTGAATTTAAGTATTTTATCAATTTCAGTTTATCTTTATAGATTAGTTTTAGGCTCGCGACGACACAATGATACACAACTATACGACTCATGACTCACACATCGCGACCCAAAATCAGCCCACACAAATGAGTTGTTATCGAGTCAAAAATACTCTCCAAAACACCCACATGAGATCAACAGTCCCTCGTGTATTTTGATACACACGATCACATATTCCATGTTCACACTTGATTCATTATTTATTAACTCACCCTCATGTTTTATGAGTCAAGAATGAACCACCACTTACATGCATTACAGCCCCCTACACGCTATATACTCACCCACGTTTACTCTTGCTTAAAAATTCACCTCAAAACCTACTGATCAGATTAAAAGCTCATGTGTTAACAGATTTGTAAAAGTTTCTCGTTACTATATCTCAATCTATATTTCTTATCATTTTATGCTCTCATAATCCTCCATTTAGTATAGGTTTCTGATCGATTAGAACTTGTTTTTAGGTTACAAAATTTGTACATTTCATGTGTTCATGTCGAAAAAAATAAATAAATAAGGTTAGAGGGTGATACCTATTGTGTCGGCCTAAGATGAAGATAAAGAACAAGGGATTAGAACAAGACTCGCTTCAAATCACAGCTCAAAACTCTCGAACATTGCTGCAACAGCCGACCAACCCTCGTCAAATCCAAGCCAAAACCACTCCCCTCGAACCAGCAGTACATCTCGACTAGACTACCACGTAGACGCCACAAGAGAAAGTCTTCTTTATCTTGTTTTTGAATCGACAGCAAGAAAAGAAAAGAGGTAGCAGCCGACTAAAATTTGTGTGGTAGAGTTTAGGGTTTGCAAATGTTCGGTGTAAAAGAAATATGAGAACCGAGTATTTGAGTTGGACCCTATAAGGGAAGACCAAGATTTTAGGGAGTAGGGTATCAATTTATTTTAATGTGTGCTTACCCCTTTTTAATTATTTGACCGAAATTATGGAGAGTATTGTTACCAAAATCGCCTAGCATAAATGTGTATAGAGGATTATTTATTTTGTACACTTTATTCATAATGTAAGGTTTATTAGTTTAATTTGTTAGGTCATTTAAGGTTTTAAGTACCTTAGGTTAAATGTAATGATGTTACTTACATGATTTTCATTAGTTCTTAAAATTTTAAATTTGAGGGCATTTTAGTCATTTCGGATCATGTTAATTTTGGGGTTTTACAATTCTTCCCCTCTAGAAAAAAAATTTTCGTCCTCGAAAATTGAAGTCGCCAAGCTAAACGAAGTCGTAGCAAGTCGCAAAAGATCATCACAAATATTTTCATGCCCGGGGCGGTCCTTCCAAAAAGGTCTTCAGACCAAATAGTTTCTCATGACTCAAATCAAAACGAGGTGGGTTCAAATTTCTCAAAAGGAGACAAAATCAGGTTGATTCAGAACAAAAAGGTCCATGCAACATCAAATGGACGATAGGTGAATCTTCAGATAGCTCATATGGAATACGAACAAGATTTCAAATTGAATTAATTGCATCCATAGTAGGAAGTTCTAAAAGGAGTTCAAGATTCATGACTGATGTCAAAGGAATGCAAATCGAGAGTTCAAACTCAATCAGATATCTAATGAACGAAAACAGAGTATACTTATAGATAGGATGAACCTAAAGTCTCACTATTCGCGGATGATCCAACAGAGTTCAAATTCTAAACTTCTTAGGTACTCCCCAAGATATCCTATGGCCACAATGAGTGCACGTTATATGGTGTAAGTATTATCACGTTGATCAGTCGTCATAATACTAGCACCACATAAATATGCCTTCATGATGATCATACTTTATCTCAAGTTGTAATCAAAACCACCTATCTTAGTCCACCTAGTACTTCTACAGTCTCGAAGTTAACAAAATCAAATGCCATAGTCAAGAGGGAAAAACAAAACTATTCGTAAGAGTATCACAATCTAGATTGCCTAGCAAGGTGAGGTATGCCGTTACAAGCATCGTATCTTCCACAATTCGCCAACATCCCTCAAAACAAATCCATCATCGAACATATGAAAAATGAACAAGTAACTGAAATGCTTCTAGGGAACTTAAATCATAAGAGGATCTTATTACTATATAACGAAACTTAAGAGGGTCAACGGAACTGGAAATTAGTTGCCAAGAACTTCGGCCTTCATAGATTTAATTCTTCCACACATAAAGGGTCTGTTTCAGAAATCCACTCATTCAATACATCCAATCTCTTCAAGTCCAGCTAATCTATCTTCGTCTGTCCCTCAATTCGGAAGTGAAACCAAAATCGGGAACTTGTGTCTGATTCGCCGAGCCTCCTGCAGTTCTTCTTGGACTGTGATGGAGTAATGTGAATTTCTGGCATGCTCTTCATCATTCAGTCTGCATCCGCTCTCAATTCATCTTAGTACAACCAAGATGAATAGGGAAGTGAGACTGTACGTCTCCATCAGCTCTGGGTTCGCCGTCTTGACTGGGTTGTCTTCTTCTGCATCGTCAAAACTTCTGCCTTACAAGGAATGTCTTCACTCTTCAGGGTAGCCGCCGTTGTTGTCAACTCCAAGTCGGGCAGTGAAGTAACTCTTCTGACGTGCTTCTAGTTGTCCTGGTGCATACGAAAAACCTTCTGTGCCGCAAGGAAGTACCACCGAGTCTCTTCCTGATTTATCCCAAACTTGTTTTGCCCGAGGTAAGGAAACTAACTTCTATTTCAGCTTTTCCCAAACTCCATTCTAAATCAAACTAAGCTGCTTCTCTCTATTCATGAAATTTCTCAATGGTATCATAAGTTGTAAACATCTTCCAGAATTCTTCTACAAAGTTCAAAGGGTTTCAGTTCTCCATTCTGTTGCCGGTCTTGACCACATGGTGATGGTTTTCAAAACTTGCGGGATATAAAGAGGTATCCTCGATTACGAACATCGTCGTCTCTGCAAATATCACTCTCTCAGAATGTACGATTGATTGACGATTTTCCTAACAAGGTGCAAAGATGATTTCATGCCCTTCCTCGTCTCCGAACGTACTATTAAGTCATACAATGACCATTTGCCCAAGTACTCACGAGAAAACATTATTTATCAAATTCACGAAACAGTCATAGCTTTAGCTAGTACTATTAGCGTCACTAACCGTCATAGCAGTCGTTAAAATACGGAAGGCGATTCCAAGAATAAAATCTATTCATCAGAAGGGAACTTCGCGCTCTGAAATTAAATAAAAACATAATCGTTTCAGGGTGAAGTAATATCACGGTTCAGCTTTCAGAAATCAATACGCCCAGATGATACACTTAAACCAACTCACTTTTGGTCTTCGGTTCTTGCTCCTCTCGGTTGCTCAAACAAACTGGTAGGATCCCGGACACATCTGAAAGACACCTTCGCTTGGTGACTAAACAATCTCCCGGTATCAAGTCAAATCCTATTTCACGCTCCGATGGAAAATTTTGGTGGTTCGACCAGGAATCATATTCAAGATTCAGGGTGCCAAATAACATTCAAGATAAGGTTCATGTTCAGAAGACTCAAGGTGCCAAAGAGCTCTCAAGATGAGGTTCATTCATTGGTGTACGAAATGGGTTATAGGAAAACTTCATAACCGCTAAATTAACACAAGAAACTCCAGAGTAATAGTGATAGCAGAGGGTTTATCAATCGGTAATCATGGTAGGGAGTTCAAAAATTGTTGCAAACGTTAAAGGTGAGATATAGGAGGGTAGTTGTCAATATTCGACTGATCACTCAACAAATTCCTTGTCAGAATAAAATCGAAGTTAACTATCCAAAGAAAGACGGTTCGCAAATCAAAGCTTTATCATTCAAAAGTGAGGGGGAAAACATTCTTATACTCGTGGTTACACCCCACAAGGCTTCTTATAAGGACAGAGATGGGCGAAACGAAATTGAATAGTGCCGGAAGAATCATAGGTACTTATCAAAAGCAAAAGACAAGTAACAAAACATATCCAGTACGACATCGCCATGGAGGTTCTCAGAGTGCCCGAAAAGGCATCAAAATGATTGACGAAAGGGTCAGAGGTCAGAGTCAAAATCTGAAGATAAGGATCAAATAGTGTCAGGCAATTATTATGCAATTCTCAATGCCTTCAAGATTTAATCAGGTTCAAATTTTAGGTGGTGCAAGGTATGAGCTTTCAATTTCCAAAAGTGATATCAACAGGATCTAACCAAAAGCAAGGCACGAATCAGAGTGATGCGGAAGTAAAGATACTTAAACGAATGCCTTATAGTCTACCCATTCCTCACTGGTCAAAACTTAGGTTCCTATGGGGAAAATCCTACAGCAAATTTTCAAAGGTTGACTTACGAGCGCCTACAGGGAAAACTTAGTGGTCCTAACTTACACAGGTCAAGGGTAAATGTATTACGAATCGCAGCCTGTCTCTCTGATACCATAATTGTAACACCCCAACCCGGCAAGGGTAGAAGTATCACATTAATGGTTTCATATCAGATCAAACAAAGCATACATCCATAGTAATACAAGAATTTCAAAGGTTACAAATGAAGTACTGAAAATACAAAGTTACAAATGAAACTAAAGCTAAATACTAAGTCTGCAAATGCAAGTCCTTCTAATAGTCTCCACTTCAGAATACTATCAAAGTCTTCTAAGTCCAAAGGTACTCTCCACTCATACCCAACTTCCAACTAAAACCTGCCGCAGGAAAAGAAATGCGGCTGAGCTTAAAAAGCCCAGTGAACAGATATATATATAATAAACGGAAACGAAGACAAATGGAATTTAACAGATATAGCATAATGAATAAGATATAAGTAAAGGTTTACAGAGTAAAGGTTTAGGACAGTCATCCACCACGAGCCCAAACAAATCAAATCATATCATATCGTAACCACAATCTTCAAATCATATAGAGGGGAGACCTCTCAGATAATCAGATAATATGAGGGGTGTCCTCATTCTTCAAATGGAGTAGCTAGCTCCCGAACTTTGTGAAGACGTGGATTGCACCCATCATCATTCACCGAACCATATCAAATCAAAATGTCCACGAACACGGACTCGAACCTAGGATGCATCTATTCGCCCCCCCGAACAAATCATATTGGCCATATCAAATCATATCATAGTGAGCTCATATCAAATCAAAATGGGGACGGTGTAACCAAATCACTAGGGCTACACGCTAGTCATGCCATTGGTGCATCAATGACACGGCCATGTTACCTTCATGGCTAGGAAACGAACTTGGCTCGGGTATCAAACTGGGGTCAAAGGTCAATATCAAAGCAAAGGTTCACATGGTCATGGTCCAAATATCAAAGTTCATATCAGAAGGTTCATATCAAAGTTCATATCAGCAGGTTCATATCAAAGGGTTCATATGCCAAAGGTTCAAATCCCAAGGTTCATAGCAAAGGTCAAAGTCAAATCATAATAAGGGTTCAAGAGACCGAAGGCACCTTATTAAAAAGGGCAGAATATCTGTACCTTATTCGATACAAAATAAACCAAAGATGGATCACCAGACCACGGATCACTCCCGCTTCACGGAACCTATACGAATTAAATATAAAATATTACTTTAAGTTCAAATGAATTTTAGTATGCTTTCCATTGTTAGTAGTTTTCTATTTTTATCACGTTTTCTGATATAATAACGTTTAAGGTTTAAAATGACAATTAGATAATTTAGACTTAAAATGATAAATATTTTAGCTTAAGATTTAATATGACACCTTTAGAAATTTTAGGGTTTAATGTGACTAAATGATAAAGTATGGGGTGAAATGTGAAATTTAGTGAAAAAGCATAGGCTTCTCTACTTTGTTGAACTGCCAAAAGTGAAGACAACTCATTCCTTTGATTTCTTTAGATTCGAATAGAAAGAATGGACAAGAAGGAAGAAACAAAACAACCATGCTACACATCTACTAGCATGCTACTCTTATTATACTATTTCACCCATCACTGTACAAGGCCAAACCCTTTTATTCTTTGTTTATTTTATAACTGTATATATATGTCGATTCTTATTTATTACTGTGTACATTTACAAAACTTATGAATACGTAATGTCTGTTTGCTGATCACAGTCTTACTACCCACATCCCACCATGTTAGTTCATTCCTTCATATTTAAACGCATGTACACACCCACACACATAAATTTTAATCACAACCCACAACATAAAATCACAACGCTACTCCCTACTACCCCGAACTCTTTACAATGTCGAGCAAGCGAACACCTTTCACATGAAGTCATGAATTTAAGTATTTTATCAATTTCAGTTTATCTTTATAGATTAGTTTTAGGCTCGCGACGACACAATGATACACAACTATACGACTCACGACTC
The DNA here is from genome assembly GCA_021014915.2 of Artemisia tridentata subsp. tridentata. Classification (NCBI taxonomy): domain Eukaryota; kingdom Viridiplantae; phylum Streptophyta; class Magnoliopsida; order Asterales; family Asteraceae; genus Artemisia; species Artemisia tridentata. The sequence continues at coordinate 230,032,772 of CP139507.1, forward strand.
ACACATCGCGACCCAAAATCAGCCCACACAAATGAGTTGTTATCGAGTCAAAAATACTCTCCAAAACACCCACATGAGATCAACAGTCCCTCGTGTATTTTGATACACACGATCACATATTCCATGTTCACACTTGATTCATTATTTATTAACTCACCCTCATGTTTTATGAGTCAAGAATGAACCACCACTTACATGCATTACAGCCCCCTACACGCTATATACTCACCCACGTTTACTCTTGCTTAAAAATTCACCTCAAAACCTACTGATCAGATTAAAAGCTCATGTGTTAACAGATTTGTAAAAGTTTCTCGTTACTATATCTCAATCTATATTTCTTATCATTTTATGCTCTCATAATCCTCCATTTAGTATAGGTTTCTGATCGATTAGAACTTGTTTTTAGGTTACAAAATTTGTACATTTCATGTGTTCATGTCGAAAAAATAAATAAATAAGGTTAGAGGGTGATACCTATTGTGTCGGCCTAAGATGAAGATAAAGAACAAGGGATTAGAACAAGACTCGCTTCAAATCACAGCTCAAAACTCTCGAACATTGCTGCAACAGCCGACCAACCCTCGTCAAATCCAAGCCAAAACCACTCCCCTCGAACCAGCAGTACATCTCGACTAGACTACCACGTAGACGCCACAAGAGAAAGTCTTCTTTATCTTGTTTTTGAATCGACAGCAAGAAAAGAAAAGAGGTAGCAGCCGACTAAAATTTGTGTGGTAGAGTTTAGGGTTTGCAAATGTTCGGTGTAAAAGAAATATGAGAACCGAGTATTTGAGTTGGACCCTATAAGGGAAGACCAAGATTTTAGGGAGTAGGGTATCAATTTATTTTAATGTGTGCTTACCCCTTTTTAATTATTTGACCGAAATTATGGAGAGTATTGTTACCAAAATCACCTAGCATAAATGTGTATAGAGGATTATTTATTTTGTACACTTTATTCATAATGTAAGGTTTATTAGTTTAATTTGTTAGGTCATTTAAGGTTTTAAGTACCTTAGGTTAAATGTAATGATGTTACTTACATGATTTTCATTAGTTCTTAAAATTTTAAATTTGAGGGCATTTTAGTCATTTCGGATCATGTTAATTTTGGGGTTTTACATGCATCATCATATGTCAATCAATTATACACCTGAGAAAACATCCTAAAAAGTGTCAACACAAAGGTTGGTGAGTTCATGGAGTTTAAAAGCAATAAAGTTGTATCATAAGGGCAGCATGTGACCATCACAACCAATATGATGTCACATCCATACAAATGTCTACTATGATATCAGTAAGTTCATGCAACCGAAAAAGGTTTTCTTGCTATGTGTAAGAGGTTACGCTCCCTGTAGGTATCAAAATACCCAAGTGTAGTAGGTGGTTACGCACCCTGAAATGTAGGTAGTTACGTACCCAAAGAAATGTAGATATCCTGTACCTAAGTAGTGTAGGTGGTTACGCACCCTGAAATGTAGGTAGTTACGTACCCCAGTAGTGTAGGTGGTTACGCACCCCGATATGTAGGTAGTTACGTACCCAAGTAGTGTAGGTATCTAGTACCCAAATGATGTAAGTAGTTATGCACCCTCATGTGTAGGTAACGAGTGAATAGTTATTGTACTCGAATAATCAAGCAAGTCTTTAAATGGACAAGAAACATTTTGAGTAATCAACCATGTAAAGCGAGTAATGAGTTTAAGTAAAATGAGCATGTATCTCATCCAAAGAGTATAAAGTTATTAAACGAGTAAAAAGTGGGGCTATGACTCACCATGAGTATAACAGGCAAGGTGAAATATGTAATCAAGTAAGTTATAGGAACGGCTCCAACACACGACCTGAATTAATAATGAAGTCTGAGATTTTACAATTTTGGCTCAATACGAATGATGAGTGTGAAAATGAGTAACGGATAACGGTTTGGTTTGTGATGTGTGAGTTTGATATGCTTAAAATGCTTAAAGTTCAAAAATAATATTATATATAATATTATCTTGTTTTCATGTTTTTGATTCCATAATCATCGTTTCCTTGAAAGTCATTGAATTAATACGTTAAGCAATCGTTAAAAGTTCGTTATATAAATATAACCGTAACGAAAATAAACATACTGAAACGAATTGTAAATGCATACGTGCAAATGAATTATGCAAAATATGAATAGAAATGAATATGAATAAATGTTACTGTTTAGCCCTTGGTCTTTTACAGAATTTACACTTTATACCCTAACAGTGTAGGTTTTGCACCGTTAGTCCTCCGTTAGTTAAATGATACATATTAAGTCCGCAAGTTTCCAAAATGACAATTTATGCTCCTTGTTTACTGTTTTAACAATTTCCAGCCTTAAATTATGAATTTGATAGTTTGTACCCTATTATTCTGAATGTTACAAATTTAACCCTAATAGTAAATATGCTTTGCAAATTTAGCCCCAAAAATCACAAAAAGAGTAGGAAAATTTATCCGAGAGTTCCAGTAGCTTTATATTGCTTATTAAAGTCTTATTGAACAACTTATTATCAAAAGTGCTTAATTTTCCGGTTAATGGGTTTTTAACGAGCTTAACCAAAGCCCATTAACGTTTTTCGATCCGATGGGTTATGAAACAATTTGGGATTATAAAAGGGACTTAAAAACGTTTTCAAACTGTTTATAAGCACTGCTTATCGCAAGTGCTTATTGGGCCGCTTAATTGATTTAAGCCCAATCGTTATTTAAAAAGGTTTTATAGAATGGTTCATATAGCGATAGCTTTTAGGATTTTTAAGGGCTTATGAGAGCTTATCATGGGAAACTCAAAACATCAATTGGTTAGATGGTCTTGTAAAGAATCATTATGAACAATAAAAACAATATGTTGTGTGTCTATATTCGATTATATTTACTTTGTTTATAGGTCGTTCGATACATGGTACAAAGAATAAAATAAAAATGGACGATGCAATATATAAAAGAATTGAGTCTCGAAATGCAGTAAACTGAATATATGCATGTTGTATAAACGTAAAACTCATAAATCTAGCCATCTATAAAGGAGGTCAATGCATGTTACTCAAAAATAAATAAATAGAAATCGTGCAAGTGCATAATGAATAAATATATGTTCGAATAAACATGATATGATGCATGAGTTGATAAAAACTAATGAGATGAGTTGCAAGGAGTTTAAAGAAGCTTAGAACACCAAAATGGTGGGATGTTACACGTTTATATGATCAGGAACTCGGATAGATAGCACTACTTTTGTTGTACGATTACAAAATGGTTCGTATGAAGAGTATACGATCGAATATGGCTCGAATGTATTGAGAAATTGCTTCTGGTCCCTTAAAGGTCTCGATAATGAGTAGAAACTAGGAAGAATTGAGTGAAATGGGTGTAAGAGTGAATGGGAAATGTATGTGTATGTAGTTCTATGTATATATGCATGTATATATATATTATATGATTTATTAATATGCAAGTTGAGAGAATATATTCTCTAGCTGAGATTTTTGTAAGATTTCCAGGAGATAAGGTGTGATTATGGTCAAGTGTGAATGCATTAGGAGGAGGGTTGCTCACATGGTTCGGTTATGATCTAGTTGGCATATATATGTGTATCGTATAACATGTGAAAGGGTCCAAAACCATTTGTAACGTGACCAAAAGCTATAAAATGGTTAGAAATGATGTCATGAACCTTCATTCGACTAATAATAATGATAGACATAGGTTAAAATTAAGTTTGGTCGAGTTTGGTTAAGTTGGGTAAATATGGGTTGAACTTGTGTATGTCTCGAATGCAGTTCACTTTGGGCTTCGTTTTATGGTCAAACCTTCGAATTATGAGATGAGATTTATTGATCCTGATTCTTTGTAGTATGGAGAATTGAGTTGTCTAAAAATTCGTACGTGTTATGTATCAAATTTAAGAGAAATCAAGGCAAAGCTTCAGTGCTTCAATCGAGTGATAGTGAAAGAAAACAAATGTTGGGTTGGACCATGAATAGTAGCAGGCTCAATTTTTGGCCCAATCATGTAAATAAGGACTTGTTTGGTTTATAATTGGTTTAAACGATATTCGTGGTCCATGCGTGAGCTCGTTCCAATGCGTTGTATCATGTATCATTGTTTTTGAGTTATCGTAGCATGATAACGTAATTAAATGAGATAATCCCTCATTAACCAGTGTCAGAAAATAAATAATGCACTTTTTCTGATAATTAATTATAATTAATAAAATGGAAAATTACCATTTGTTACATTCTCCCAACCTTATCTGAATGTCGTCCCGACATTTAACTTAGGTTATCAGTTGGAGATACAAAAAGATGGGGATATTTGTCCTTGAATTCATCTTCACGTTCCCACGTGAATTCAGGTTCTTACTCATGTTAGATTTCTTTCATTTGGAATGATGGGTAATAGGTGTAGATATCTATAGAGTGTTGTCAAGAGGGATGTTTACGAACAATTTGTCTTGTCGCAAAGCTTTGCTTTTGAATGAATATTGTTTCAGGGGATTTGAAAAGATGGTTGTTCCATTCATGACATGATTTTTCCCAAATTAGACATAGGTGATCAAACTATGTATAATTGAGGACCAATGATGTGATGCTTGGCTCAGTCAAAGTGGTATTATGTTTCTCAAGGGTTTTAGATGGTGTTCAACATGTGGTTTTGTAAAATGGCAACCTAAATAATTTCTCAAGGTAATGAGAAAAATTGGTTCGCACGATGGTGTTGGATTAGAAATCCCTAGGATGGTAACAGGATAGTTCTGAAATGTATCCTAGTGTTTGTGAGAGAACCTTATAAGATGGTAATAGTCTATTGTTCGGCATGGAATGATCTTAATCAGATCCCTAACAGGATGGCAGAGTATTGTTACGAATTGATTATGTAAAACAGTTTGTAGGACAATAGGAAACAATCCATTATCTCTAAGGTATTAGTAAAGTCACATCTAGTTGATATGAGTTTTTAGATAGTTGTGAGTTAAATAAGCTTATAACTCAAGATAAACGTACACTGGATTCATACAATACGACAAGGTTTGTAGGAAAATACTAATGTAACCTCACAAGGATACATTTTTAGAGAATTTAATCTTAGGTCTCGACATATAGGGCAGTCGACCTTTCGATATTACGTTCAAGTCTTGTTTTCTATGTTTTCCTGGCACCCGCTCCTGTAGTGCCCCTTCTTTCCGCACCCATAGCAGGTTTCCTCTGCATTTCGATTATTCTCTAGTGCTATTTGTGCTCCTGCGAGGGATTTGGATTTGCAGTCTTTGGCCATGTGTCCTACCTTCTGATAGTTGTGACACATTCCGGCACACTGTCCATTGTGGTGGTAGTTACAACGGTTACACAAGGGCAACTTCCCTACGTAAACCTTCTTTTCTCTCGACTCAATAGTATAGACCTTGGCGACCTCTTGTCGCTTGTTCTGGTTGTTGTTGTTATTAGGGTTTTTGTTTGGCTGATGGTTGGCTCTTGAGTTGTCTTCCCATTTCCTTTTGTTATCTCCTCCCACTTCCGCCATATCTTGGATCACCTGATCCATTAAGTTGTGAGAGATGGAGATTGTGTTATGTAAGTCGATAGGATTAGCAGCCAATATATTCCCTCTGATGTTCATGGGTAATCCTCCGATGTAGCGTTCTATCATTCGTGATTCAGTAACAACCAATTCGGGACATAGTAATTCTAACTCTTGGAAGCGTTGTGTATACACCACAATGTTGGTGCCTTGAACCTTCAAGTTCCAAAATGCTGCTTCCATCTTCTTGACCTCAGTGCGAGGGCAATATTTCTGGAGCATTAAAGTTTTGAATTGCTCCCACGCCATAGCGTAAGCAATATCCATTCCTGATGACTTAATGTACGAGTTCCACCAAGTTAAAGCACTGCCTGTCAAAGTGTACAAGGCGTACTTAACTTTGGATTCTTCTTCGCAATTATAGATGCGAAACACAGTTTCCAACTTTTCTAGCCATCTTGCTAAGCTGACAGCTCCCTCAGTTCCCCCAAAACTTCCTGGATCACAAGCACAAAATTCTTTGTATGTGCAGGCCCGACTGACATTAGTGGGTCTCGCGGCTCTGTCACCTGTATTAGTGCTTGATCCCACGTTGGCAGCAGCGGCCATGGCTTCTACCACCTGATGTGCCACAAGTTGTGCCAAAGTTGGCTGGTTGACTACGTTTGGAGGGGGAGTGGCATTAGTTGCGTTGCGAGTACGGTTTGATTTGCGTGTAGCCATTTGTCTACAAAAGAAAGTAACAAATGATGAGATTTTGTATGAGAGTATGAGGAGTCATCACATAAATGAACAGCATTTCAGTCGAGCATGATAGAAAAGATTAAATCACAACAGAGAGTTATGACAAAATGAGTTTGTTATAGTTTAAAACTCGGTTGCAAGTTCTAAAAATTTCAAGCTTATTGGAAAATACATCAGACACTAACCGGAAACTACTCGGTTTAGTGGGTACAGAAACTGTAACGCCCCAAACCCGACAAGGGTAGAGGTGTCACATCATGGTGTCAATCAGAACATAATATTTTTATTAATAATAAGGTTACATAAGTTCTTCTAAGGAAATAATAAAATATTAAGTCTGAAACAGAATAACTTCTAAATGAAATACAATTCCAATTGAAGTCTAAATGAAGGATAACTCCAAATCTAATCCAAACGCAAGTGGGTAACTATCGTCAGGGTGGTCCACTAAAAGCTCCTACTCTCATCACTCAAATCCCAGCATCCCGCTTGAATACCTGCCGCAAGGAAAAGAAAATGCGACTGAGCTTAAAAAGCCCAGTGAACGGATATAAACGAATAATGAACTGAAATATAAATAGTATATGAAATGAAATAAAAAAGAATCTGCCGAACAAGATATCATAGGTCATGAGAATCAAATGAATAATAAATTAAGTGAAAGGTAATGAAGGAAACGATTCATAAGAAATTATCCACGAGCTCACAAAGCAAGCCACCTGCTTAACTACATAATCATATCATAACAAATGGAGTAGCTAGCTCCCAAAAGTGACATGGGGTGTATGGCACACACAAACCATTCACTACAAAGCCATAACATAATCATATCACAAAACAAACCTAGGATGCATCCATACGCTCCCTGCAAAACAAAGTTATGTAAACCACCATACACCTGTACTCAGACAAATATATTAGCGTACCAAAATGGCAATAAGTCCGCGAGCTCAATAATCATATATATATCAAAAGGGAACGCCGTGGACTAATCACACCGCCACAGATAGTGTCATGTAATTGGTGCCTCAATGATATGGCCATGATACCTCCATGACTAGTTAGCTCGGGTAATAGAATAAACAAGATATCACATCATAACGAATTAATTATAGTATATTTAAATAACACAGAGCTAAATATCATATCATAAGAAATCATATCAAACGGAAATCACCAACGAATATTATAACGAATGAAATAAAGCCAAGTATCGAAGAGTTAATGTGAAACCCATACTGAGAAAGGGTAGAATATTCGTACCTTAGCAAGCAATGAAATGGAAACGAAAGGAAATGAAAACGGGGAAGGGAATCACTCCTTCTTCAGAGAATCTACATGAATTATGGATCAATTATTATTTATCAGTTCATTTATTATATTTATTTAGGGTTTCCTTTCATTTTTAGTATCATTCCATTTTTAGTAACTTTTCGATTTTAGTAACTTACCACTTTTAGTAATTTCCCGTTAATTGGTCAAATTAGGGTTTTGAAATGATAATCAGTTAAGTCTAGGGTTTAAATGCACTTAAAACCAATATATAACAAAGTTAGGGTTTAAGTATAATAATTAGCTAATTAGGGTTTACATCGTGTTTGGTTTACATTAATGACCAATTTAAAGCAAGATCAATTAAATATAGGTTTAGGTAAAAAGTAGGTTAACACATGTTTAAGAGTATCCGAATTAATGTTACAATGTTATTAAGGTCAAAACACATTCAATGGTACAAGGTTATACTAAATTCCTAACTTGAAAGATGGTTCAGATTTTACCTCATTCTGGTCCTGATTTTTATGAACTTTAAACCATAATTAAGTGTCTACTGGGAAGCTAATATTTTTATCACAGATACCTATACATGTTGAACACCTACTTTAATTTTCTTAGATTTTATTTCCGAGTGATGGTACCCGTTCAAAAATCATTTTCCCAGAACTGCCCGGAAAGATAACTGCACAGATACCCAGAAAGTTTTCATTTTGCTACCCCATGAGAACCATTCAGATATATTTACAAAAATTCCAGTAAGTCCCTTATATCCTAAATATTCTACCTGTAAAAGGAGATCTTCTAATTCCTCACCGTTTGGAAATTCAAATTCAAAAACACCAGTTGAATTTCTAGACTCCTAAACTCAGGATTGACATCTAATGTTATAAAAATAAAAAAGTCAACTTCCCGGCCTTCAAAAATTATGAAATTTTATATGTAGATAGTACACAACCTGAACTTAGTTTTAGGCTAAAGAAATCATGCAAAAACACGTTGTCATCATCAATTTACGACCCTCTAAACCCGACCTAAATTTCTAAACAGCATGCAGTTGAGACAGAAAACAAATCCTTAACCCCTTATAAACCCTAATCAAGCATTAATTAATTCTAGGGTTTCTTTTCCAGGTTTTAACACATATTAAATGCATCCTTAATGATCTTATTAGGGCTTCATGAGTTATAACTTAGGGCTACAAAAGAATGACACAAAATAGTCCACATATAAGGCACATAAAGTTATGATTTCATGTGTGATACTTACCAACGATTCAACAAGGCTAAGAAAGTAAGAACAATGACTCACAAATTCTTACACAAACACACCTGATGACGTATAGTCCGTATTCGGGTCACGAACCCGGCCCATACTTAAGTCCATCACGAATGGACTCAAGCCCGTCACGATATGGGCTATTGCGATAACGGTTTGGGCTCACGATGGCCCAAACCCAACGCTATTTATGGCTGCGATAATATATCTTTTATTTATGGGATATATATTGCCTAACCGCCCTACGCGGGATACACCGAAGATTGGGGAACACGAAACCAATAAGGATTTCGTGTCCATATATAGAGGGCATCTCAACCCTCACAAAGGTACGATTTACAAAACCCTAACTCTTCTACAATCCTAAAACCGATTACTTACTCTCACGCCGGAGGATAATCGTGGGAGACAATCCCACGATAAGCCTAACGGTGTTTTTCTATTTTCTTAGTGCGCAGGTCTCAAGCATTAAGATCGAATTGGTACGGAATCAAGGAACGCCCAATTTTTGTATCAACAAGTGGCGCCATCCGTGGGACCCTACACTAAGAGCTTTGCTAAGAACTAGAATGACGAAGCACGGAAAGGAGCGGACTCCGCATGCGAAGAAAACGCATGACGATTTACTAGGGAAGAAACAGCAAACTGATGCGGCCTCCAAGCAGACCTCTGGAACAACCAGTGTACCTAGAAGCTTTGGAGCGTACTCAGATCTACTCCTTACTCCAGTAGAACCGCTCACTATGACTACCAATGCTACTACAACAAGTACTAGCGCGGTAGACCCACAGCGCACTCCCCTTGCCATGCTAGAAGTGAACTTCTCTGAGCCACCAAATGCGCCTATCCGAAGCAAGGATTTTTCCTTGGAAACGGACTCCATCACGCTAGAAGGAGTCACGCCTGAACTAGCGCCAAGTGACTTCGTATCTCAAAACTACGAAGCCTTGGCTACGCTCATGCAAGAGGAGGCAAACAAGAGGTCAAGCCAAAGTCTGCACGCCAGACTCAACTTCGACCCTGAGTACGAAGAATCCCCACCGCGTTACCGAAAGGAAAGACGCGAGAAGGATAACCGCAAACAACCAGTGTTTACCAGGATTGGAAGAAAGGTTGTGGATGATGAAGCAGCCGAATTTCAGCATTTGGAGGAGCATGAAGATGGGGAACGGCGTGCCAATGTCCATGCTAGGCTTGGCAGTCGTAGAATTCAGGATAGGCTCGGGCGACGGTGCTCCCCAAGTGAAAGCCCATCAAGCTCCGATTCTGAGGACAGTCGGCGCAAGCGCCACAGAGGAGCAAGCTCAGATTCTGATGATAGTCGACGCAAGCGTCGCAAAAGAGTACGCTCATCTTCAAGTGATTCCTCGGACAACGAGGACAAAGAAACTGGACACTGGAAATCAAGAGGGAAACACCGCGACCAGGAAGACGAAGACATGTCTCTTCCCTGGCGTCGCCAAAAAGTTGATGCGTTTACTAGGCGCATCAGCGATTTTTCAGAGAATAAGAAAAGGCGCATGCCTGCTAACGTCAAAACATATGATGGGACAGGTGATCCTGATGATCACCTAAAAATTTTCGAATCAGCAGCCACTATCGAAAATTGGCCACAACCTGTGTGGTGCCACATGTTCAACTCTACATTAGTAGGGAATGCGCGCAACTGGTTTAGTAAGCTTCCACGCAGAAGCATCGGTGGGTTTGAAGAGTTGCGCAAGGCGTTTCGTTTAAACTTTACTCAAAGGAAGAAGTGCGCCAAAAACCCTTTCGAACTCGCTAGGGTTAAACAGCGACAAGGGGAATCCACAAGCGCTTTCATGGAACGCTTTAAGGACGAATGCATGCAAGTCAAAGCATGCCCAGAGATACTAAAAATATCGGGTTTTATGAATGCAATCAATAACCCAGATTTGATAAAAAAGTTAAATGATAAGGTTCCCCTAACTTTTGACGAACTCATGAAGCGCACAAGGTCCTTCGTCCAAGGAGAAGCAGCCGCTGCGGATAGCAAGAAAGGCTACTCGAACCATAGGTCACAAGAAGAGTCAAGGAGACAATCCAATGACCAGAGTGGCAATCGTAACAAAAGTTATCGCAACCAAGGAAGCGGAAGGGGAAACGACAAGTACACCCCATTAACAAAAACTCCAAAGGAGATATTCACGACGGAAGGTGCGAACTTTCCAAGACCCCCACCTATGCGCACCTCTGAGGATCGGCGCGTAGGGAATGGATACTGCGAGTATCACGCACAGAAGGGCCATACCACTAATGAATGTGTCCAGTTACGCCAACTAATCGAGAAACTAGTGAAAGAAGGCAGGCTGGACCACCTCGTTAAAAATATTAAGGAGGGGAAAGACAAGCAGAGAACCGGAGGCAAGAAGGAAGCGCCTAAGGAAAAAGATGATACTATCTTCATGATACAATCATGGCAGCGAAATATTAGGCAAAAAGTGAGCCAGAAATTCTCTCATGAAAGCAAAATCTCCTTCCCCACCTTGACTGCGGACAACGCAGTGGCAGAACCACTTACCATTGAAATAAATGCGGGGGGTCACGACATCCACCGCATGTATGTCGATGGGGGCGCATCAGCGGATATAATGTATGAACATTGCTTTAAGAGATTGCGTCCTGAAATACAAAGACAGTTAAGTCCAGCCACGACTCCACTTACTGGCTTTACAGGAGAGAAGATATGGCCTATGGGGCAACTGCGCTTACTAGTTGCTGTCGGTAACAAGGAACATTCCACGACAGCCTGGATGAACTTTATGGTGATCAAATCCCCTTCGCCATACAATGGCATCATTGGAAGGTCAGGAATCTCAGCGTTGCGCGCGGTACCATCCACAGCGCATGGGATGCTCAAATTCCCAGTAGAAGGTGGCATTGTCACCATTTACAACAACGCTGCGCCACCAGAAGAATGTAACACGATTACATGTGAGACGACGCACGTCCCAGAACAGAGCGCAGCTAAAGTTCCAAATTTAAAGGTCGCAATTCACCCTGATTACCCAGAGCAAGAAGTATCAATCGGAGGATCGCTGTCTGACAAAGGCAGAGCAGCTGTGTGCACACTCTTACAGAGGAATCTGGATATCTGATTGCGTGGTTTTGTAACCTTACAACAGGTTTTACCTCCCGAGGGATCTCAAGAGGCTTACAACCCCACCAGGCAGTGTACCTGACCGATGTAGTATAGTGTAGTGGTAAGTACGGGGGATTGATCGTTCTCCACAGGGAATAGTGTTCGTTAGGTGTGAAAGGCTACTCTAATTAGGTCTAAGGGTTGAGGAAGATTCTTTTTTGTATTTTTATAGTTTTTATGAAAGCAAGTAAAATCTCGGTTTTGATAGAGTGGGCGGAATTAGTTGCTAGTCAACTAACCCAATTTACTACGAATGCAAATAAAATAAAATAACAAAAATGAAAATGTGGTGAGAAACTTATGTGTAGAGAAATGTGTTTACTTAGATTTCCTTACTCCCTAACTATCTTTTACCGGTTAATTAGTGTGTATTAGTCGCGTGGATGACGGGTGTATTCCTTAATACCATTCGTGGGGTGGCGTACTTACTTCCCCAACTCTACAAGCTCCTACTTCACTCCTATGTCGAGCCGGCTAGGAAGCTCCTAACATGGGATCACTAGAATTCGCTTGTGCATTAAATACAACCATAAAAACCTTTAGTACGCGTTTGGTTCATGTTTCTTAAGACGTTCAAGCAAGTTACCGAATAGGAAGTTAGCCAGTTTTCTTAAGCCTAACATAGATAAACAATCATCCAATACAACTAACAACACACTAACAACCAATAATCAATAGCTAGGTTTCATTAGATCTACGCAAACACAAGATAAATTTAGCCTAACATGTTAAACAAAAGACAAGAATAAGATAGAATCAAACAACACATAGACATATTGAATGATTAATTGATAACTTATCTTTCAATGAAACATGGAAGATCTCAAGGCAAAAAGCCCTGAAAAAGTAGCTGAATTCGTCCTAGGGTTTTATCCCAAAATTCCACACACTAAGCTCTCTCTAATGACAAAAGATTAGAAAACTATATATAGATTTTTGGATCTGACGGCGTCACCTTATGGAGTGTGACGCCGTCACCTCGCCGCTTCTAGGGTTCCCGGATGACCTTCTTGACGCCGTCCCTCTTTAGCTCTTCCAAAATCCATTCTGGCTTATCAAGGCTTGACGCCGTCAGCTCGTGAACGTGACGCCGTCCCCTTATGATTTAAGCCGTGACGCCCTTGATCAAGTTAAAGCGTGACGCCGTCAGAATTCACATGCTATTTTCACTGGCTTATCATGAGTAAATTTCACGTCCAACTTTTCTTGCCAAAGCATGACGCCGTCCAGAGTAAATTGTGACGCCGTCAAGAGTAACTTTTAGCCGATTTTTGAGACTTTGTCGTTTTCTTCACTTTTATGCTCCAAAAACGTCCAAAATGCCTCCTTTTCCAGATTTCTCCTCAAAAGTACCTAAAATGACAAAAGGAACGATTTAGGGCAATATTTGATCAAATAAATACGATTTAGGGCTTAAATGACCCCTTAAAAGCGGTACACTTTTCGCCTCATCAAATACCCTTACACTTGAGATTTGCTTGTCCTCAAGCAAATGCGCTTTTATTCTAATCAAAATACAAGTTAGGGGTCATTTAATGCTAACATAAAAGTAATTACAACAAATAATCGTTCCACTTCAATCATAATAAGCACGGAGATTATAAACTAGCACCTCACAAGTAGTGTTTAGATACTCACATCTCTCAAGTGTCATCAAAATAAATCTCATAAATGAAAACGGATAATATCTCTCACTACCTGTCATAGCAACTAGATTACCATAGGCTTGGGAAAGGATCGAAAACCTCCTCCACTAGGCGTAAGCACCTAAGATAAACTATCAAAGAGGGCTTTTAAATGGGTTATAACGTAAGGTGTAGGAAAAAGGAAAACACGGTTTTGTTGGATAAAGGATATTTTACTGGTGGCGAGTTAAAAATCTTGATCAATTACATGTACTATACAATGTTGCTAAGCCAAGACTAGACTCGATCTTAAGCTAGAAACGAAATAACAAAATAACAAAAATATAAAACAAACATAAAATAAAACGGGATGGTAGTCCGTATGTTTTTTCTACTTTTCTTATTCTCATTTTTTTTTTGTATTTTTCTTGATTTTTTTCGATTTTTTTTTTTTTTTTTTTTTTTTTTTTGATCATACACTTTTACCCTACCATCCAAAATAATACATCATAGGGGCATTGCATCCCCCTTACACTTGAATTTTTACATAACTTTACAAATACTAATCTAATGACTCGAATTAAGATAATTGAAAAACTTGGAGTACTTTTAAAATATTTAGCACATATGGGGGTAATAAATGATGTTCTTCCCCATTACTCCATTACACTAGTACTTTACCCATGAGTCCCAATCGTCCCAAAATAATATGTACAAGGATATGACTCGACTTAGCAACCATGTAATCAACTAGATAATTAACTTGGGTTTAAACAAATGTTGTAACAATAATGCACTAAAAATGAGTGCATACAAGGTAGGCTAAGGCGATTTGGGTGTACATTTTAGTGGGGTGTAAACAAATTCTTCCTTTAAGTAAAATGCTTAAAGGTCGAAACGAAAAGATAGGCTCTGAGGGGTGTACTAGGGGTATCGTGTACTAAAAATGAGTACAACGCAAAGGGTGTGGGAGAATTACTTGACCAATGTAGCCAATGTAATTATAACAAAAACACAGGTGTAAAACAATGGGTTAATCATAATGCCTCTTATCATGTAGTAAATCTAACTACACGAATGTAGTCTCACTTGTGGCCTTGGAATGGTCCTAACGCAAGTTCTAGAATCTAAGTGCTACCGGTACACACATCATAGCATAAATGCTTTTCCTACCAATTCTAGGGGCGAACCTCACATATTTGGGGTGGAAAATTTTTTAGTGGTACGGTTTTTGTGCTAGTTATATAACTCCTATCCGTGAGACGCTCATTAAGATCAAAGTTTCACTCCTATATGTTGTAAAAAATTTTAAATTTGGCACTAAAATTACCTTAACAAGTATTCCTCTCAGTTTTATTACACATCTACTATTAAACAAACAAAAATCAAGCGCAATTGTATTCTCTAAAATCGTACTTTTACCCTCCCCTTACACTTAAGATGAACATTGTCCCCAATGTTCAAATAATAAGATGTAAAAGCAAAAAGTAAAAGAATGAAATCAAATACTCCCCTGATTCGCTCGGTGGATAATGAAATTACACGGTTAGATCTTCCTCCAAAGAGAATGTTGAAGCTCCATGACTAATGCATCGCCATAAGCTTGATTCCAAAAACATCTCCTTGTCCAAAATAACCTGTTAAACCTGAGAAAACAAACACGAAAACCTGCATAACATCGGCGGGATAAAATCTATATATAAGGATATAATGCTTGTGGAATGAAAATTTTGCAGATTCCTGGAGATTATAAGTTGGAGATTTTAATAAAAACTTTTTTAAAAACAAAACTTTCAAAAATTTCTGAAAATTAAATCTGACGCCGTCAGGTTATAACCCATGACGCCGTCAGAAATGACCTGACAAAAATTTTCATTTTAAGTTTCCGGAAAATTTCTGGAAAAACCTTTACCTTACTTCCTGGAAATCCTGCAAAACATCATTATGACTCGATACAAGCATTTGACTCAAACAAACACTAATATGTATGCTAATTTATTATTATTATGATTCATGTTCATTTGTGTTCTAATAAACCGATTTAGATTTCCCTTACACTTAACTTTTGCAAAATACCTTTATATGTAGTTAAGACGAAGTTAAAAACAAAATAAAGCATTTTCACAAATTACTTTTGAACATGAATCAATACTAATAAAAATTAAACACACATACGGAAACAAATAAAAACAAACAAACAAACGAATAAACACACAAAGCAAATAAAACAAATAAAGCTTGGGTTGCCTCCCAAGAAGCGCTTGTTTTTGTTCGAGTCATGAGCCTGACTCTACCCTTATTTAATGGATAAAGGAGAGGTTTTCCCTACACTTAGGATTAAGTGCGGGTGATAGTAGCGATACACCCCAGCTCGGTAGGAGTATGCCACGTGAGGAAAGAGTGGTGGATGAATTATATACTCAAAGGGGTGTGCTCCTTTCATCATAACCTTGCCTAGTTCACTTTGGTCAATGGGTGATTTTGAGTTTCCTCCTAAAAAGGGATCATCTTCTATCAACTTCGAGAGACTCCTAGTTGGGAATCCATCTTGACCTAATAAACCCGGTTTAAACCCATAGTGTTTCTTGTGATCTATCATGAATGGGTGATGTAAGTATGTAAGGTCATGTTTCACTCCTATATTGGCTTCCTCTCTACAAGGCTTAGAGTCTACTACCTCCAACGTAAAACTATCCGGACTATATGGTTTGATGGGTGGATCGGGACCTTTTTCATTTCCTAAATTCACATCTAAAGATGGAAGATTAGGTAACGGTTTTGGTTGAGGCTCTGGTTCATCAAAACTATGAACTTCCATAGGACTAAAAGAAAGGTTGTGATCACTAAAAGCATCCAAACCTATTTCTTCTAGTTGTGTTTGGTCCAAGGGCTCTACCTCTATTGGGGTTCCTATAGTCTCCTCAACTTCTTCCGGGTAAGTCACGGGCGGTGTGTGTGCCTCAAATGATGGTAGGACTTGTGGGGTACTTGGTGGGCTTATGTTACTTACCTCATCATTCCTTGTGTCAAGATCACCTATATCCTCATCATGTGTTTTAGTAGAATCTAACCCTAACATTTTCCCTAGTATCTCAAGTGCTTCTCTAGGCATCTCAACTTCTATGTCCAAATCATAAGGATCATCCTCAATATTCTGACTGCTATATACAAATTGCCTAAAAGATTCATCATGTGTTTCTTGAGATTCAACGTCATCAATCATAAAACCTAGGTCTTTTTGATCAATGTGATCATGTTCGGCTAAATCCTCCATCACATCAAGGTCACCTATGTGTTTGTTTTGTACTATGGCATTACATGACATCCACTTAGGTATCTCAACACTAACATATTCATCCCCAAACAAACTTGTTTCATGATCCTCGAAATTTGTGGTCAATTGACTTGTACTAACGTTTGTTGGGTTGTCTACTATATAATAATATTGGGCACACTCTTCAATAGCTTCCCATGCTTTCTCAGCACTTAATTCCCTAAGATCCCTGCCGGCAATATGGTAAATGTCCCTTTGGGCATGTCGGTCGACATGATTGTAAAAGATTTGAGTTAGGGACCAAAAATCGAAGTTATGATGAGGGACTTTTTGGAGTAAATATTTAAAACGAGTCCATGCATCATAGAGAGGTTCATCTTTATGTTGTTTAAACATCAAGATGTCATATGGAGTGGGTGAATTACGTGGTTGGTAGTATGGTGGATTCGCGTTCTCCATAATGGTGAACGGAAGAGTCAATGGAAATTACGAACAAACACACAAAGAAAAATAGATAGACTAAAGAAAACCTAAAAAAAATAAAAATCTCACTAGAAAGGAATCTAGTGAGTAGACCTAATAGAAATAACAATTCAACCTAAACAATAACTATTCCCCGGCAGCGGCGCCAAAAACTTGATTGCGTGGTTTTGTAACCTTACAACAGGTTTTACCTCCCGAGGGATCTCAAGAGGCTTACAACCCCACCAGGCAGTGTACCTGACCGATGTAGTATAGTGTAGTGGTAAGTACGGGGGATTGATCGTTCTCCACAGGGAATAGTGTTCGTTAGGTGTGAAAGGCTACTCTAATTAGGTCTAAGGGTTGAGGAAGATTCTTTTTTGTATTTTTATAGTTTTTATGAAAGCAAGTAAAATCTCGGTTTTGATAGAGTGGGCGGAATTAGTTGCTAGTCAACTAACCCAATTTACTACGAATGCAAATAAAATAAAATAACAAAAATGAAAATGTGGTGAGAAACTTATGTGTAGAGAAATGTGTTTACTTAGATTTCCTTACTCCCTAACTATCTTTTACCGGTTAATTAGTGTGTATTAGTCGCGTGGATGACGGGTGTATTACTTAATACCATTCGTGGGGTGGCGTACTTACTTCCCCAACTCTACAAGCTCCTACTTCACTCCTATGTCGAGCCGGCTAGGAAGCTCCTAACATGGGATCACTAGAATTCGCTTGTGCATTAAATACAACCATAAAAACCTTTAGTACGCGTTTGGTTCATGTTTCTTAAGACGTTCAAGCAAGTTACCGAATAGGAAGTTAGCCAGTTTTCTTAAGCCTAACATAGATAAACAATCATCCAATACAACTAACAACACACTAACAACCAATAATCAATAGCTAGGTTTCATTAGATCTACGCAAACACAAGATAAATTTAGCCTAACATGTTAAACAAAAGACAAGAATAAGATAGAATCAAACAACACATAGACATATTGAATGATTAATTGATAACTTATCTTTCAATGAAACATGGAAGATCTCAAGGCAAAAAGCCCTGAAAAAGTAGCTGAATTCGTCCTAGGGTTTTATCCCAAAATTCCACACACTAAGCTCTCTCTAATGACAAAAGATTAGAAAACTATATATAGATTTTTGGATCTGACGGCGTCACCTTATGGAGTGTGACGCCGTCACCTCGCCGCTTCTAGGGTTCCCGGATGACCTTCTTGACGCCGTCCCTCTTTAGCTCTTCCAAAATCCATTCTGGCTTATCAAGGCTTGACGCCGTCAGCTCGTGAACGTGACGCCGTCCCCTTATGATTTAAGCCGTGACGCCCTTGATCAAGTTAAAGCGTGACGCCGTCAGAATTCACATGCTATTTTCACTGGTTTATCATGAGTAAATTTCACGTCCAACTTTTCTTGCCAAAGCATGACGCCGTCCAGAGTAAATTGTGACGCCGTCAAGAGTAACTTTTAGCCGATTTTTGAGACTTTTTCGTTTTCTTCACTTTTATGCTCCAAAAACGTCCAAAATGCCTCCTTTTCCAGATTTCTCCTCAAAAGTACCTAAAATGACAAAAGGAACGATTTAGGGCAATATTTGATCAAATAAATACGATTTAGGGCTTAAATGACCCCTTAAAAGCGGTACACTTTTCGCCTCATCAATATCTTTGCCTGGGAACCAAAACACATGACTGGCGTACCACGATCGATAGCAGAACATAAGTTACAAATCCGACAAGGATATTCACCGGTAAGGCAGAAAAAGCTCGGCCAGGCTCCAGAGCGCGCAAAAGCCATACTAGAAGAAGTACACAAACTTGTGGACGCTGGCATCATGCGGGAAGTCTATTACCACGATTGGCTCTCCAACCCAGTGATGGTCAAAAAGAGCGATGGTAGTTGGCGAATGTGTGTGGACTTCACTGACCTTAATAAAGCATGTCCACAGGACTGCTACCCACTACCAGAGATTGACTGGAAAGTGGAATCGTTGTGTGGATATCCCTTTAAGTGTTTCTTGGACGCATACAAAGGGTACCACCAAATCCAAATGGCCAAAGAAGATGAGGAAAAAACAGCTTTCCACACAAGCCAAGGGGTCTACTGTTACACAAAGATGCCTTTTGGTCTGAAGAACGCGGGCGCCACCTACCAGCGATTGGTAGATAATGCATTCGAAAAGCAAGTGGGCCGCAACTTAGAAGTTTATGTGGATGATCTTGTCATAAAGAGCCATACTGAGGACGAAGTGGTGCGCGATATAGAAGAAACATTTAGAACGCTACGGGCGATCAACATGAAGTTAAATCCCAAGAAGTGCACTTTCGGTGCTACAGAAGGAATGTTCTTGGGATATCTGATAGAACCAGATGGCATTAAGCCTTACCCAGAAAAGACAGACGCTGTCCTCCAACTTCCTTCACCGCGCACGTTGAAAGAAGTTCAATCTCTAAATGGAAAGCTAGCCGGTTTGAACAGATTCCTGTCCAAATCAGCGGATAAGTCACTTCCCTTATTCAAAACACTCAAGAAGTGCACTAAAATGGGAGACTTCCGGTGGACTGCGGAAGCGAAAGAAGCTTTCACCAAGCTTAAGCAACATATAGCAGCGCTTCCTAAGCTAGTCGCACCCCGACCAGGGGAGGAGTTAATCATCTACTTATCCGCCACCCAGGGAGCGATCAGCGCAGTGCTGCTGACGGATAGGAATTCTGTACAAACACCAGTGTATTTTGTAAGTAAGGCACTCAAAAAGACAGAGATCAACTACAGCTCAATGGAGAAGTTGGTTTTGGCGTTAGTATTTGCTGCCAAAAGACTGCGCCGATACTTTCAAGCGCACCCCATAGCAGTAATTACTGACCAACCTATCAAACAAGTTATCTCTAAACCTGACGCATCGGTCCGATTACAAAAATAGAGTGTGCTATTAGGAGAGTATAACATCTCTTGCAGGCCACGCACTGCGGTTAAAGGGCAAATACTAGCAGACTTCATCATCGAAAAACCAGATACCGATGACGCACCCCCACCGAGCAAGGTAGAATTACAAGAACCATGGGTCTTGTTCACAGATGGATCTTCATGCGTGGATGGATCGGGCGCTGGCCTTATCCTCACTAATCCAGAAGGAATGGAATTCACTTACGCACTGCGTTTTGAATTCACAGCCACGAACAACGAGGCAGAATATGAAGCCCTAATCGCTGGATTATGCATTGCAAACCGAATGGGTGTACGTAACCTAGAAGCAAACGTGGACTCCCAATTGGTAGCCAACCATGTGTTGGGCGATGATGATGTACCCTTCGAACGGGTCGAAGGACTCCCCTTCGAACCTGTACGAAGCCTTCTCTTCGAAGGCCCAGGTCAATCTTCACCCAAAGTACTCATAGTGTCTAACCTTTGTCGAGGTTCAGAACCTGGCCTCCGTCACGGTTCGGAGCCTGGCCGCCATTACTGTTCGGAGCATGGTCTCTGTCAATGTTCGGAGCCTGGCCTCCGTCAACGTCCGGAGCCTGGCCTCCGTCAACGTTCGGAGCCTGGCCTCCATCAACGTTCGGAGCCTGGCCTCCGTCACGGTTCGGAGCCTGACTTCCGTCACTGTTCGGAGCCCCACCTTCGACTTTTCGGAGCCTGTCTCCGTCAACGTTCGGAGTCTGGCCTCTGCCACCGTTCGGAGCCTGGCCTCCTGTTACCGTTTGGAGCCTGACCTCCGTCAATGATCAGAGCCTGGCCTCCGTTACCGCTTGGAGCCTTACCTCCGACAAGAACCAAGAACGAAGAACCATCCTGACCTGGTCAAACCCACGTTCCCTCTTCCCTTGGCTTTCCCGCCAAAATAGAGATCGTGGGCCACAAAGCCCTAGCGGTTACCACAAATCATGGGACGCCCCCATGATCTCCGAATTAAGTGCAACCGCCCTCTAAGGCCTATTTCTCTCCTATAAATAGCTTAGACGGGCCAAAACCATGGTATGTCATCTGATGTTAACTGAAAGTAATTTCGAGTTAATTCACAAGTTAACCTCACTCTCTCAATTTACGACCTACATTACCATTACACATACTTACTCTCACGCCGGAGGTGGTTCGCAGGGTCCAACCCCTGCGCAATCACTTAACGTAGTGTCTTTGTATTTCTTATTTTCAGGTTAAGAACAAGCTTGGCTCAATCTCAACACCCCATTATTCCTTTGATCACCATCGAAGGCTTGGTTGACGAATATTTGTTCAATCAGTGGCGCCATCCGTGGGACACGCAACAATAAGTCTCGTTATTTCCAAGCTTATAACCAATTGGAACTACTTTCACTATATATCCGGCATGGATCAAGGAAGAGAAGATACTCCCCCACCGGGTTTCTCGACCTTGGCTCCAATCCCAGTCAACAACTCTAACAACCTTCCCCCAATAACCGCTTCCACGTTCACAACACGTTCTCACCCAGAAGTAGCACCCAACCATCATGCTTCGAGATCAGCCAACCCGGAACCTATTATTAGCCCAGCCTTTGTCGAAGCCAATCACAAAGCGTTGGAATCCCTCTTAAGGGCTCGCAAAAGGCATGTTCGGAATGCTGAGATACGAAGGGGGTTGGAATACTCAAGTGATGAATTTGTAATGAAAGGGATAGCGTGTAGCATGTTTTTTGAGTCAAAAGCAATATATACTCGTACGTATATATCACTTTCGACTGGGGGGCTTGATGATGTACCCTTCGAACGGGTCGAAGGACTCCCCTTCGAACCTGTACGAAGCCTTCTCTTCGAAGGCCCAGGTCAATCTTCACCCAAAGTACTCATAGTGTCTAACCTTTGTCGAGGTTCAGAACCTGGCCTCCGTCACGGTTCGGAGCCTGGCCGCCATTACTGTTCGGAGCATGGTCTCTGTCAATGTTCGGAGCCTGGCCTCCGTCAACGTCCGGAGCCTGGCCTCCGTCAACGTTCGGAGCCTGGCCTCCATCAACGTTCGGAGCCTGGCCTCCGTCACGGTTCGGAGCCTGACTTCCGTCACTGTTCGGAGCCCCACCTTCGACTTTTCGGAGCCTGTCTCCGTCAACGTTCGGAGTCTGGCCTCTGCCACCGTTCGGAGCCTGGCCTCCTGTTACCGTTTGGAGCCTGACCTCCGTCAATGATCAGAGCCTGGCCTCCGTTACCGCTTGGAGCCTTACCTCCGACAAGAACCAAGAACGAAGAACCATCCTGACCTGGTCAAACCCACGTTCCCTCTTCCCTTGGCTTTCCCGCCAAAATAGAGATCGTGGGCCACAAAGCCCTAGCGGTTACCACAAATCATGGGACGCCCCCATGATCTCCGAATTAAGTGCAACCGCCCTCTAAGGCCTATTTCTCTCCTATAAATAGCTTAGACGGGCCAAAACCATGGTATGTTATCTGATGTTAACTGAAAGTAATTTCGAGTTAATTCACAAGTTAACCTCACTCTCTCAATTTACGACCTACATTACCATTACACATACTTACTCTCACGCCGGAGGTGGTTCGCAGGGTCCAACCCCTGCGCAATCACTTAACGTAGTGTCTTTGTATTTCTTATTTTCAGGTTAAGAACAAGCTTGGCTCAATCTCAACACCCCATTATTCCTTTGATCACCATCGAAGGCTTGGTTGACGAATATTTGTTCAATCATGTGTTGGGCGAGTATGTGGCTAAAGAGGATAACATGGTCCAATACCTCGACAAAACCAAATCGCTAATACAAGGCTTCGACAGGTATACAATTAAGCAAGTTCCCAGAGGAGAGAATAAAAAAGCGGATGCGCTCAGTAAGATCGCATCCACCAGCTTCGCGCACCTGTCAAAACAAGTTTTAGTGGAGATCCTAAAGAATAAATCCATCTCGGAGATGGAGATATCCACGGTAATAGAAGAAGAGAATCCTACATGGATGATTCCTATTATCAACTTTATAAGCAAGGGTAACTTGCCCGCTGAGCAGAAGGACGCTAGACGGATACGTCGCGCAGCTCAGAGGTTCGAACTTAGAGATGGTATTCTATATCGACGCTCATTCCTACAACCATGGCTTAGATGCGTTGGACCTCTTCAGGCAGATTATGTACTCCGAGAGATCCACGCTGGTTCATGCAGTATGCATTCAGGACCACGGTCCGTCGTAGCGCGAGCATTGCGCTCAAGATACTATTGGCCTACTATGCACCGTGATGCGCGCGATGTGATAAAGAAATGCAACGACTGCCAAGTTCATAGACCCATCCCGCGCAGACCACAACAAGTGCTAACGCCTATCACTTCTCCATGGCCATTCTATAAGTGGGGTATCGACATCGCAGGTCCCTTCCCTGTCGCAGCAGGAGGACTTAAATTCCTTATCGTTGCAATAGACTACTTCACTAAATGGATTGAAGCAAAGGCAGTAGCATCGATCACAGGTAATCAAGTAAAACGCTTTGTTTGGGAAAATATTGTATGCCGCTTTGGATTACCTGGGGAGATTGTTTCGGACAATGGAAAACAATTCCGCGATAACCCATTCAAAGACTGGTGCGCAGAGTTACATATCACACAACACTTCGCATCAGTAAAACACCCACAAACCAATGGCTTAGTTGAGCTCGCAAATCGCAGTTTAGGCGAAGGAATTAAAGCGCGCCTGGACAAACACAAAGGAAGATGGGTGGACGAATTATCGTATGTCTTATGGGCGCATCGCACGACAATCAAGGTTAGTAATGGAGAGACTCCTTTTTCCCTTGTCTACGGGACAGA
Organism: Artemisia tridentata subsp. tridentata; assembly: GCA_021014915.2. Classification (NCBI taxonomy): domain Eukaryota; kingdom Viridiplantae; phylum Streptophyta; class Magnoliopsida; order Asterales; family Asteraceae; genus Artemisia; species Artemisia tridentata. Next base: position 230,056,894 of record CP139507.1, read on the forward strand.
AGCTGTCATACCAGCTGAAATTGGGATGCCAACTATCCGCACCGCGGAAGTTAATGTCGCGACCAATGATGACGAACGACGGATATATTTGGACCTACTGGAGGAAAGGCGCGAGCGCGCAGCCATACGGGAGGCAAAAACCAAGTCAAAGATGAAGGGATACTACGATGCTAAAGTTCGAAGCACCTCATTCAGACCTGGCGACTTTGTGTACCGCGCTAATGATGCAAGCCACGCAGAAGACACAGGTAAACTTGGACCAAAGTGGGAAGGACCCTATGAGGTCGTTGAAGCACTAGGACAAGGCGCGTACAAGCTGCGCGACATGGAAGGCCGAGAGCTACAACGCACATGGAATATCTGCAACCTCAAGAGATGCTATCTTTAGGAAAGGTTACGACCCAATGCATGGACACACACGCACTTTAGTAAGTGCCAAATAAATATCCATGTATTTACATTCTTTGTTTCATTTAGACAAATGTTTTTTTTTATCTTTTTTACAAAAACTTGCAAGTATTAATAAAATGTTGCGGTTTCTAGCTAACTCCGTGACACACTTTACTTTATTGCTTACATATAATTTATGTCTCAATATTGCTTATTATATTATCTTTTGCCTACATGGCGTGCATGCACTAATTAAAAACCCACGATGGTAAAAGGATGAGTAAACCTAACAAATGACTCGTTGAGTAAGAGGGTTGCAAACCCATCAACACCGGATCACGCATCCTTGTTAAACACCTTATTCTCAAGACGTTGGAGTAAGTTCCATGCGTACCCCACGACGGGTACACATCAATGCACACTGTGCGCGTTTAACAAATAAGGAGTTAAGACAACTAACCCCTTAGTATGGCCGTAGTAGCACGCTGCAATCCATACACTTGTGCACCCCATGATAGGTACACAGCAACTTGTAAATTTCATACACAATTATGTTATATACAACCATGTCATACACGACTATGTCATAATTTTCATACAAGATAAGTATAAGTGATTATGAATCCTTGTAAACCCTCTTCAAATGTGTTTATACAAGCGATTTGACTCTTAGACATCTTTTATGCAAAAATAACTAAGTACAAACGTTATAAACCATAGCCAAATTTGATATAATATGCATACAATGGTATTATTCAAAATCAACGCTTCATTATAACAAGTTCATCAAGAGTACACATCCAACAAGCATATGTACAAGGAAAAAGTGGACATATAACAAAATACCACTACACCAAAACTACCAAGACATGCTACGAGTACGCCTTAGCCCTGAGCTACCTACTTGGTGCGCTACACGACCAGCATCTGTAAGCAGCTGCAACAACTTAGCATCCCCAGGCGCTACTGTTGGTACGCTAACAGGCACCCCATCAGACCTAGGAATGTGAGCTGCGCCAAGACCACACAGGATAGCCTTTCCCTTCTGACCCCTCTTCTTGGCAAGTCTCATCTCGTGAGCTTCCAAAGATGTCTTCAATGGAATCTCTTTCTCAAGAGCAAAAGGGTTTAGGATGTCACGAGGGCGAGCAAAAATGGGCACCTGTAGCTGAGACACATCCGGCTTCAAAAAATAATCAAGCTGCTCCTCAGCATTCGCGGATGACTGTCTAGGCAAAGTCAAACCCTCCATAATCACACTAATAGGGAAGTCCTGGTCCCGCTCCAGCTGCGCTATATGAGGAAGCTCAAAAAGTTTTAACTTCTCCATAGCAGAAACAAGCTCGCCATAAGCATTCTCATTATAACCAGGCACTTCTGAAGGAGACATCGCCAAAACCTTGGATGCGCACAGTTCCTCTACCGCCTCCACCCTACCACGCGCTAGGGCACATTGAACCACATTCCCGAAGGACTCCTTAACCTCTCAAGACTCCAGTGTGGTCATGGCGGCCAGACGCAAACCATGGCTGATAAGCCACCTGCGCTCAGCTATAGTCGACATCAAATGAGGATACAACTCCTCATCATACTCAATGCTGAGTTTGCGCAGTTTGCCCTCCTGATTCTCCAGCAAGCTCTCCACAGCCTTGCGGAACGCATCCAGATCAGACATGAGCTTCCCCTTATTCAGCTCCATATATCTCATGGCCCACAGGCAGGAGGCCTTGTACTCTTTCGCTCCAGTGCGCTCTTTAGCCAGATCAGACATGAGCAACATCTTCTCATCAGCAACCTTCTGGTCATACATAGCGGATGCTCTCAATTCAGCCTGCGCCTCAGCCAACTGCGCCCTTAGAAGCTCGATTTCCTTATCCCTTTGAGCAACCAGGCTGCTCTCACCAGCATACTCAGCCTGTAGCCGCGCCACCAATGAAGCCTGGTGCGCAGCAGACAATGCCAACTCCTCAAGAAGGCTACTCCTTGGCGCATCCCCGGCAGATTTTTCTTCATCCACTGGACTCTCAGGCCCAAAATCACCAACATCAGTCTTGGGAGGCGAACTCTTCACATGCGCATCATCATCAACAGCAGTCTCAGCCCTACACGCAAACAACAAAGTTACTCTATAATACTAATGGCGTAATAGAGGACTGTAGATCTAAAGACAGAAATGCTTACGTGGGGGGAGGAGTCTTAAGCGATGACGCATCCTCTTCGGCAGGCCGCTCGACAATAAGCGTAGGGCGCTTACTTGATGTCCCTGCACCATCATCACCAGACGCCCTCTTGCCTTTCCGCACCAAGCCTTCATCTCCAGACTCGTCCATAGCACTACTTGATGAGTCTACATGCAACAACTTAACAGGGATCTGTGACTCAGCAGAGGGAAAGCTACGCAGAGGAGTTGCCATGGTGACACCTGCGAGAACCTCCCCTATCCCCTCTGTCTCATCTGCCTCCTCTTGCGCAATCACCATTGTGCGCCCTGCAGTAGCCTGAAGCAATGGCTGCTCTTCATCTCTCAAGGGGCGCACCCCTACGATCACCTTTGTAGGGTTCGCCAAGCGAACAACATCAAACAAGTCCATCTCTGCGCAACAAAGCAACAAACAAATAGCAAACGCGTTAGTAAAACTACAAAGGAAAGAATGCTTACAACTACCAAGTGAAGGGGAAGGAAGAGACAAGCACCCACCCCGTCCGTCTTCATCTAAGAATGTTGGCACCTCTTTCGGACTACCAAAGTAGTTGTGACTGATGCCCATGTGCACCAAAAAATCTTCTGGATACGGTTCAATAGGTATGCGATTGGTGTTTATCGTCTCCGCATCCGCCACATTATACAATCCGGGGTCTGGGCGCTCATCTCTCGGCAACGATTCTTGAGTATAGAACTCAAATGCCCAGGGAAAAAATGCACTATCAATCCAGAAAATTTTTTCCCTCCATACCCTTAGTGCGTCTAATTTCTTTGCATAACACTGCAGAGACCCCGCGCGCTTAGCAAAAGTGACCCACCCGTTCAACCACGACGTGTGGTAAAACGCGCGGAATAGATGCACAGTGGGTTCAATCGCCAACATGCGACAATTTACCTCAAAATTAGTAACTTTCGCCGCACCTATACAGTGCAGTTGCGAGATGTGCAAGCGATAATGGTTTAAGATATCGCACAAAAACAGGGAAATGGGAACACGTTGGTTCGCAAACTCGAAAAAGCGCGTATAAACCCCCACCTTCCCTTGCAGGAAATTCGCTATCGATGCATCTGTGCCCGGAACTACCGGATGCAATGCGAGAGGGATATAATAGTCTGAGGTGAACTGACGAAGTTCATCCTCAGACATATCGGAACTAATCTCAGATAATTGAAGAACCATGATACCTATTATCGGCGCACTCGCTATTATCTTCGCTTTTGTTGATTTGTTTCTTGAAGGTTTAACAATGGCGAAAAAATGATGATTTCTTTTTACTGTGGTAACCACAGTCAAATGACGGCTAAAATTTATATAGGGTACACATATTCGTGGATGTACGACACGTGTACCCCACTTGCTCTAATCGTACGGTTGGGAACCCAAAAGGTAAAGCACTTTTTCACCCACCACACACGATTTTAGAAGAAGATACTTGGACTAGGATTAACTCGCTACTTTTGGCGGGAAATACTTAAAGCTTCCCCGCTATGCATTGAGGAATATTTTTTTTTAGGTTGTTAGTCTAGTATCCGCAATCACGCATTGCGCACACTAGACTGGGGGGACATGATGACGTATAGTCCGTATTCGGGTCACGAACCCGGCCCATACTTAAGTCCATCACGAATGGACTCAAGCCCGTCACGATATGGGCTATTGCGATAACGGTTTGGGCTCACGATGGCCCAAACCCAACGCTATTTATGGCTGCGATAATATATCTTTTATTTATGGGATATATATTGCCTAACCGCCCTACGCGGGATACATCGAAGATTGGGGAACACGAAACCAATAAGGATTTCGTGTCCATATATAGAGGGCATCTCAACCCTCACAAAGGTACGATTTACAAAACCCTAACTCTTCTACAAACCCTAAAACCGATTACTTACTCTCACGCCGGAGGATAATCGTGGGAGACAATCCCACGATAAGCCTAACGGTGTTTTTCTGTTTTCTTAGTGCGCAGGTCTCAAGCATTAAGATCGAATTGGTACGGAATCAAGGAACGCCCAACTTTTGTATCAACAACACCCAAGATGATCCCGATTCAACAAGCTTCAAGGCTCCTTCTTCCTTCGATCTTCAAGAGCTAATGAATAAGAGAATGGCTGCTAGGGTTTTTATTTTATTTGAGAGGATCGGTATAGAGGATTTTATGAACCGAATATTAAGAATAAAAAGGGGGGATATATGGACCAATTTTTATTTTTGTATGATGTGGGTTTGATCAAATTCTAGTTGGGCTTGGATTTGGTAAGTAACAAAATTAGCCTAAAACCTTATATATATTTAAAACAATTGGCCCGATGTTATATTTATATTACTATTTATTTATTTAACTTATGGTATAATGAAAGTAGATAATTAAAAATGTTATTCAAATTTTAGGGCGTTATAATTCTTCCCCTCTTAAAAAGAAATTTTTTTCCCCGAAATTGAAGTAGGAAGATTAAACGGATACTTACCAGATTACGAAAAGAAAAGAAAATATTTGACTTTTTTGGGATGATTCTTCCAAAGAATTTTGAACGAACGGAAATGTTTGTTTCTCATGACTAGATCCTGACGGTCTAATATAGCCTCAGACTCATCAACAAATAACAATTCATCATGATTCTGATCCAACGGATATGAAACATATATGTAACGGATGATAGTTGTAACCTCTCGAAATAGACACGTAAAACATAATATGAAGATGAGATAATACGAGCGAAATGCCAAACAATAAAAAATTTAACGATTAATTCAAGCTGAGATATCGAACGAACAAATGAAAATGTGATGAATAACTCCTATACTCGTGATTAAGAACCACAAGATTTCTCATAGGAATAGAAATAGGTAAGGCATAATCTGATAGTGTAGGGGAAACCTTAAGGTGTTTAGCAAAAGCAGAAGAAACCACAGAATGTGTCAAACACATCTGGTCATAAGGATTCTCAGAATGGATGAAGAGGCATCTAATTAACAAACAAATCAGAAATTAAGGTCAGAAACAGAAAATAAGGCTTATATAGTGTCAGGCATTACTACAGAATTCTCCACGCATTCTAAACTTACTCGGTCACAAATCTTAAGTTGTGCAAAATAATAGGTTTCTAATCTCCGGAAAAAGTGAGCTTAAAAGGGCTTACCTAAAAGTAAGGCACGAATCAGAGTGATGCGGAAGCAATGATACTTAAACAAATGTATTATAGTCTACCCAATCCTCACCGGTCATAACCTAAGTTTCTTCAGAGTGGAAATCCTAAGGAAAATTCTTAAAGGTTGTTTCATAAACTCCTATAGTACAAACCTAAGGGCCAAATCTTTCACAGATCATAACTTAAAGTACTACAGGTCGAAGCCTAAGCTCTGATACCATAATTGTAATACCCCAACCCGACAAGGGTCAAAATGTCACGTTATGGTGTCAATCAGAACATAATATACGCAAGCGGAAGACTTTTATTAATAATAAGGTTACATAAGTTCTTCTAAGGAAATAATAAAATACTAAGTCTGAAACAGAATAATTTCTAAATGAAATACAATTCCAATTGAAGTCTAAATAAAGGATAACTCCAAATCTAATCCAAACGCAAGTGGGTAACTATCGTCAGGGTGGTCCACTAAAAGCTCCTACTCTCATCACTCAAATCCCAGCATCCCACTTGAATACCTGCCGCAGGGAAAAGAAAATGCGGCTGAGCTTAAAAAGCCCAGTGAACGGATATAAACGAATAATAAACTGAAATATAAATAGTATATGAAATGAAATCAAAAAGAATCTGCCGAACAGGATATCATAGGTCATGAAAATCAAATGAATAATAAATTAAGTGACAGGTAATGAAGGCAACGATTCATAAGAAATTATCCACGAGCTCACAAAGCAAGACACCTGCTTAACTACATAATCATATCATAACAAAAAGAGTAGCTAGCTCCCAAAAGTGACATGGGGTGTATGACACACATAAACCATTCACTACAAAGCCATAACATAATCATATCACAAAACAAACCTAGGATGTATCCATACGCTCCCTGCAAAACAAAGTTATGTACACCACCATACACTTGTACTAAGACAAATATATTGGCGTACCAAAATGGCAATAAGCCCGCGAGTTCAATAATCATATAAATATCAAAAGGGAACGCCGTGGACTAATCACACCGCCACAGATAGTGTCATGTCATTGGTGCCTCAATGACATGGCCATGGTACCTCCATGACTAGTTAGCTCGGGTAATAGAATAAACAAGATATCACATCATAACGAATTAATTATAGTATATTTAAACAAAAGAATATTAACTGAAATGAATGTCATATTAAATGACATAGAACTAAATATCATATCATAAGAAATAATATCAAACGGAAATCACCAATGAATATCATAACGAATGAAATAAAGCCAAGTATCAAAGAGTTAATGCGAAACCCTTACTGAGAAAGGGTAGAATATTCGTACCTTAGCAAGCAATGAAATGGAAACGAAAGGAAATGAACACGGGGAAGGGAATCACTCCTTCTTCAGGGAATCTACATGAATTATGGATCAATTATTATTTATCAGTTCATTTATTATATTTATTTAGGGTTTCCTTCCATTTTTAGTATCATTCCATTTTTAGTAACTTTCCTATTTTAGTAACTTACCACTTTTAGTAATTTCCCGTTAATTGGTCAAATTAGGGTTTTGAAATGATAATCAGTTATGTCTAGGGTTTAAATGCACTTAAAACCAATATATAACAAAGTTAGGGTTTAAGTATAATAATTAGCTAATTAGGGTTTACATCGTGTTTAGTTTACATTAATGACCAATTTAAAGCAAGATCAATTAAATATAGGTTTAGGTCGAAAGTAGGTTAACACATGTTTAAGAGTATCCGAATTGATGTTACAATGTTATTAAGGTCAAAACACATTCAATGGTTCTAGGTTATACTAAATTCCTAACTTGAAAGATGGTTTAGATTTTACCTCATTCTGTTCCTGATTTTTATGAATTTTAAACTATACTTAAGTGTCTACTGGGAAGCTAAGATTTTTATCAAATATACTGATACATGTTGAGCACCTACTTTAATTTTCTTAGATTTTATTCCCAAGTTATGGTACCCTTTCAAAAATCGTTTTCCTAGACCTGCCCGGAAAGATAACTGCACAGACACCCAGAAAGTTTGCATTTTGCTACCCAATGAGAACCATATCAGAAAATTTTACAAAAATTCCAGTAAGTCTCTTATATCCTACATATTCTACCTGTAAAAGGATATCTTCTAATTCCTCACCGTTTGGAAACTGAAATTCAAAACCACCAGCTGCATTTCTAGACTCCTAAACTCAGGATTGACATCTAATGTTATAAAAATAAAAAGTCAACTTCCCGAACTTCAAGAATTATGAAATTTTATATGTAGATAGTAAACAACCTGAAATTTGTTTTAGGCTCAAGAAATCATGCAAAAACACGTTGTCATCATCAATTTATGACCCTCTAAACCTGACCTAAATTTCTGAACACCATGCAGTTGAGACAGAAAACAAATCCTTAACCCCTTATAAACCCTAATCAAGCATTAATTAATTCTAGGGTTTCTTTTCCAGGTTTTAACACATATTAAATGCATCCTTAATAATCTTATTAGGGCTTCATGAGTTATAACTTAGGGCTAAAAAAGAATGACACAAAACAGTCCACATATAAGGCACATAAAGTTATGATTTCATTTGTGATACTTACCAACGATTCAACAAGGCAAAGAAAGCAAGAACAATGACTCACAAATTCATACACAAACACACCCAAGATGATCCCGATTCAACAAGCTTCAAGGCTCCTTCTTCCTTCGATCTTCAAGAGCTAATGAATAAGAGAATAGCTGCTAGGGTTTTTATTTTATTTGAGAGGATCGGTATAGAGGATTTTAAGAACCGAATATTAAGAATAAAAAGGAGGGATATATGGACCGGTTTTTATTTTTGTATGATGTGGGTTGGATCAAATTCTAGTTGGGCTTGGATTTGGTAAGTAACAAAATTAGCCCAAAACCTTATATATATTTAAAACAATTGGCCCAATGTTATATTTATATTACTATTTATTTATTTATTTAACTTATGGTATAATGAAAGTAGATAATTAAAAATGTTATTCAAATTTTAGGGCGTTATAGAAACGATACATATGAATCTAAGATTAGTTACGTCCTTGACGTAAACGCTTAACCTCTGCCGTTAACGCCCGAGTCTTGGCGAGTTTTTCTTCTGTCGTCACTCATTCTTGTAGTGCCCTTTCTTTCCACAACCGAAGCAGGTAATGGAGGATTTGTCCTTGACGGTAGGTGCTCTTTGATTAGCCACTGGCGCCCTCTGCGCAGTAGCAAGAATTGGTGATTTGCAATTCTTAGCCATATGGCCGATCCTTTGACAAATTCCGCATCTTAAGGAGCATCGCCCGTTATGATGGAGCTTAAAACGATTGCACAGTGGTGATTTACCAGCATAGACCTTCTGGTCACTGGGTCCAGCAGAGTAAACTTAGCGACTTCCTGTCGTTTGTTTGGCAGGTGGTTGGATTTTGAGCCATCTTCAAACTTTCTTTTGTGGTTTGTGCTCTTAGTTTCCTGATGTGTTTCACGGCCCATCAATGCCATGCGGATTCCCGTATCGATAGCCTCCGCGACTCATTGGGTTATGAGTTGTTCCAAGGCTGCAAAGTTTAGGGCTTGCCTTTCAGGTGTCATGTTTCTTCAAACTAAGTAAGGGAGAGTGAGTAGTAGGGAAAATAGGCTCTAAGAGTAAATGTTTCGAGGAGACATGTTATAGCATGATAGGATAAAGTCTCGTTCAGGTAAATGGGGGTGATTTCCTATATGATAGCAATATAAGTGTTTCAAGGGGATAAAATGAGTGGTTAAACTCATAGTTGAATAGTAAGATTTCATAGGGGAAGGCATTGTCCATGATAAAGACGGTGTACGTGTGTGTGTAAATATATAGAAGATACTTATAGTGTAAGGCAAAAAGTACAAATCATCAAATAAGTACATATGTATATGTATATGGTTAACACGTAAGTATGTGTCCTTAAAGTAGTAAAAAACCCTGGTCATGAGTGTTATGTATACACTCCAAAAGTGTGCCCATGCCACTGCCACGCACTGCCTTGCATCGTCATATGTCAATCAATTATACACATGAGAAAACATGTCAAAAAGTGTCAACACAAAGGTTGGTGAGTTCATAGAGTTTCAAAGCAGTAAAGTTGTATCATAAGTGCAGCATGTGACCATCTCAACCAATATGATGTCACATCCGTATAAATGTCTACTATGCTATCAGTAAGTTCATGCAATCGAAAAAGGTTTTCTAGCTATGTGTAAGAGGTTATGTTCCCTGTAGGTATCAAAATACCCAAGTTTAGTAGGTGGTTACGCACCCTGAAATGTAGGTACTTACGTACCCAAGTAATGTAGATATCTAGTACCTAAGTAGTGTAGGTGGTTACGCACCCTAAAATGTAGGTAGTTTTGTACCCAAGTAGTGTAGGTGGTTACGCACCCCGATATGTAGGTGGTTACTTACCCAAGTAGTGTAGGTATCTAGTACCCAAAATGATGTAAGTAGTTATGCACCCTTATGTGTATGTAACGAGTGAATAGTTATTGTACTCGAATAATCAAGCAAGTCTTTAAATGGACAAGAAACATTTTGAGTAATCAACCATGTAAAGCGAGTAATGAGTTTAAGTAAAACGAGCATGTATCTTCCCCAAAGAGTATAAAGTTATTAAACGAGTAAAAAGTGGGGCTATGACTCACCTTGAGTATAACAGGCAAGGTGAAATATGTAATCAAGTAAGTTATGGGAACGGCTCCAACACACGACCTGAATTAATAATGAAGTCTGAGATTTTACAGTTTTGGCTCAATACGAATGATGAATGTGAAAATGAGTAACGGATAACGGTTTGGTTTGTGATGTGTGAGTTTGATATGCTTAAAATGCTTAAAGTTCAAAAATAATATTATATATAATATTATCTTGTTTTCATGTTTTTGATTCCATAATCATCGTTTCCTCGAAAGTCGTTGAATTAATACATTAAGCAATCGTTAAAAGCTCGTTATATAAATATAACCGTAACGAAAATAAACATACTAAAACGAATTTTAAATGCATATGTGCATATGAATTATGCAAAATATGAATGGAAATGAATATGAATAAATGTTAATGTTCAGCCCTTGGTCTTTTACAGAATTTACACTTTATACCCTAACGGTGTAGGTTTTGCTCCGTTAGTTAAATGTTACATATTAAGTCCGCAAGTTTCCAAAATGACAATTTATGCTCCTTGTTTACTGTTTTAACAATTTCCAGCCTGAAATTATGAATTTGGCAGTTTGTACCCTATTATTCCGAAAGTTACAAATTCAACCCTAATAGTAAATATGCTTTGCAAATTTAGTCCCAAAAATCACAAAAATAGTTGGAAAATTTATCCGAGAGTTCCAGTAGCTTTATATTGCTTATTAAAGTCTTATTAAACAGCTTATTATCAAAAGTGCTTAATTTTCCGGTTAATGGGCTTTTAACGAGCTTAACCAAAGCCCATTAACGTTTTTCGATCCGGTGGGTTATGAAACAATTTGGGCTTCTATTTGGGCTTATAAAAGGGACTTAAAAACATTTTCAAACTGTTTATAAGCACTGCTTATCGCAAGTGCTTATTGGGCCGCTTAATTTATTTATGTCCAATCGTTATTTAAAAAGGTTTTATAGAATGGTTCATATAGCGATAGCTTTTAGGATTTTTAAGGGCTTATGAGAGCTTATCATGGAAACTCAAAACATAAATTTGTTAGATGGTCTTGTAAAGAATCAGTATGAATAATAAAAACAATATGTTGTGTATCTATATTCGATTATATTTAGGTTGTTTATAGGTCGTTCGATACATGGTACAAAGAATAAAATAAAAATGGACGATGCAATATATAAAAGAATTGAGTCTCGAAATGCAATAAACTAAATATGTACATGTCGTATAAACGTAAAACTCGTAAATCTAGCCATCCATAAAGGAGGTCAATGCATGTTACTCAAAAATAAATAAATTGAAATCGTACAAGTGCATAATGAATAAATATATGTTCGAATAAACATGATATGATGAATGAGATGATAAAAACTAATGATATGAGTTGCAAGGAGTTTAAAGAAGCTTACAACACCAAAATGGTGGGATGTTACACGTTTATATGATCAAGAACTCGGATAGATAGCACTTCTTTTGTTGTACGATTACAAAATGGTTTGTATTATGAGTATACGATCGGATATGGCTCGAATGGTGTTAGGAACACGTTTTATAGAAATCAAGTCATGGTCATTTTATTGTATTTAAGTTGCACGTATTGGGTTATATGTTGGCACTAAAGCCTACGGCTCATAAGTAGCTCATGGGCCGTGGGAATCTCTTAATTGTTTCTAGAAGCTAAGCATGTGCATGTTGCCCTAATCTCACTCTATAAATAGAAGGGCTCATGCATCATTTCTATTGTTTGTTTTATTTCACTTGTAACGCAAGCTTTGATAGTTTTTCGTGTGAACGAAATCATCCTACTATTGTTCTCTTCATCTTAATTCTCTCATCTCTCATTATTCATTATAGTATTGGTATTAGTTTCATACGTTTTGTAGTTAGAGTAGTTAACGTGGTTTTAGTAGCTAGTATCTTTTTTTACGTTCTTAATAGGGACCATCAAGTGGTATCATACGCCAAAGGATAATTAGTTTGTGTGTTTTCGAGTAGTTTAAATCGTTATCTAGACGTTTTTATGTTTAGTTTAGTAGCTACAATTGGTTTATGGTTATTTGTTCATGATTTAGAAGAAATACACTCGTTTTTCACTCGTTGCAAGTTTTTGAAATTCATCAAATTTTAGTTTAAACGTTAAAGCTTGTAACTTTCCTAATAATTAAGTGTTATTAAACATTTAGAACTGAAAAAATCCTGTTAGAACATTGTTTTTTAGTCGGAAATGTGATCTGAAAAACTTAGCGTTTTATCAGAATTTTGGTGAAAAGAGGGTTTATCGCAATCTGGTTCAGACGAGGGTTTATCGCAATTGTGAAAAAGAGGGTTTATCGCAATTGTGAAAAAGAGGGTTTATCGAAATTGTCTTCAAGGGTTTATCGCAATTTCAGCAGCCTACAGATTTATCGAAATTGGAGTTCATCGTTTTCCTTGCTTGTATAAGTTTGTGAAAATACTTCGACTTGGCGGTTATTCTCATATCTTGTATAAGATTTTGAGAAAGTGATCAGAATTGTAATTTTGATAACCTATCGAAATTGCAAGATCTATCGCAATTCTGTTGACCGGATCTTAAACACACGCCTTGTGTTAGATAGATACTTTGAGTAATATTAACTAGCACGCAGAATTTACTAGTTAACACTTAGAAGATTATTTGTATGTATGATCAATGAATGGAACAGTGTTTATGTATATGAACAAGAGACAATTGTTTAACCAAAACGATTCAATATTATTATATCAATAATACGAGTACTCTTGCTAGTACTAGGGTTTACAACCTTGAATCTTCACAAAAAACTCATAAACTCATAAAAACATACGTATAACCTAACATAGGAGATCCTTTTATAGACCAAGGATTCCTGTACAAGATAACTATAATCTATATCAATAAGGATATCTACTAAATCCTTTGTATAATTATCCTTATACACGTTTACAAAAATATAAGCAGTACCAATGTCTATACCAGCAGTACTAACTGACTTAGTACTGTTAGTGTATTCTTCAATGAATCTTCAGCAGTACTAACTTATAACCACCAGTACTAACTGTTAGGTTTAATTCCTAACAATCCTCCCCTAAACTTATGATTTCTTTCCAAATCACTAAGTTTCTTCCGAATTAAACTTCATCTCCATGATGTGGGGATTCTTCCAAACATTTACCATGTCAATCTCTTAGTCAGAGCTTTTCTCTGTTCTACAAGATCAAAAATCCTTCTGACTAACACATCTGCCATTTCTGATTCAACTTCAATCTCCAATTTTGAACATACTAGAATCAATAAAGTTGCTGTTTTGAGTGGATAGTCTTTTTCAACCAACATATATATTTCTATCCCATCCTTGGTAGAAATTCTATGTACACCACACGTATCAAAAAGCTTCCATGAAACATCTTTAATTGGAGCTTGAAACCTCCATATAGCTTCACCACCATTTGGATCATAAATCCTCTTTAACTGTACCCATAGCTCTTTATCTTTATCTTCAAGTGGATCTGCAACTTTGAATCTTTGTTGTACTAAATTCCACAACTGATTGAGATCTTCCCTATCAAATCCTCTGAGCATATCTTCAAAAAGCTTATACTCCTCAGTTATTCCACCAACTCTGATAACTTTCCATCCTTTCATTCTTCCTTCAGTAAATACTTCCCAATCAATAATAGGATGTTTTGCTTGTAGAGGTTTGATGTTTGTGGATTCAGGAACTACCACAATCATGTTTTTCAGTTGTTCATCAGTTAACCCTTCAGTATCAGTCTTTTGTTTCTTTGATGTGTCAGACTCCAAAACTTCTGCTTTTCTTTTCTCTTGTTTTCCATGTCCAGTATCAATCACAAAATCTGTTGCACTTGACTTGTTGATTCTTGCATAAGCCTCATAGTAAGCTTGTTCAATTTCAGCTTCAGATCTTCCTTTAAAGTAACTCTGCTTCCACAATGCTTGATTTTTCAAATAACTCTTCATGAAGCTGATCTGTTCTTTATAAGTAGGCATCTTCTTTTTGTAACCTCTACTTTGTCTTTCTCTTATCCTCTGCATAAGATTGCTCCAAGAAACTTCTTTATTCTTCTTCAAAATGAATTCAGTAAGCTTTGCTGACTTTTCTTCTGAGCTCAAACTCTCATCTTTAAAAAGCTGCACTCCTTGTGCTCTCATAATTGGATCTGAGTCTAATAATTATTGAAGTTGTTCATCAAAGGTTTCTTGAGTAATCTGCTCATCTGAAGCTATCTTTTCTAACCTTCTTTCTTCCATAAAATTAATCACTTCTGCTTCAGACATTTTCTTTGCTAACTCTGCATCAAGATCTATTTGCATCTGTTCTTTTGCTTCTTCATCCTCTTGAAGTTTCTTAGCCACTTCAGCATCATGATCTGTTTGCATCTGAGTTCTTGGCTTAAAAATTTTCTTCTGATGAGGCTCTTCTTCTTCAATCAAAATCCCTTTGCCCTTGTCTTTAGCAGTTTGTACTGCTTCTTGTTATGTTTCTGCAGTTTGTACTGCTTGTTCTTCAACATCAGCAGTTTGTAGATTTTGATCTTGTTCACCCATATCTGTATCACCATTTCCACTAGCAGTACCTTCCTCATTCAATCTGCTTGATCCTTCTTCATTCCTCCCCTGAGTTCCAGATCTCTTATCCCCTTTTTCTTTCTCAGATTTCCTCCCCTGTTTGGGAGAATCACCACCATCATCATCTGAATCATCTGAGTCACTATCTGAAGAATCATCATCTATCACCACTCTTGATCTTTTCTTCCAGAGCTGGCAATATGCGCCCAATCCCTTTGAATTGGGCTAATTTTGACACTTTTTTTAAACTTACGGGCGGATATGGGCACTCTGTTTATTTGACGGGGGGCTTATATGGGCTATACGGGCGGATACGATTGGAAAGTGGGTGAAATGGGCGGAAGGGACGATTACACGTTGCAGTTTCTCTCCACTAATAAAAATGACAACTTTTTAATTTGAAATGTAGTTTATAGTCATGAAGTATTTTATTTATTTATTTGAAACTTATTTAACTAAAAATAATTTTAATTATAGTTAGAATTTTTACTCAGATTGGAGATTCTCAATCATCACGCTTATAAACATTGACCGGTTAATCAACAGTAACCGCTAAAAAACTTAATCGATATATGACTAAAAAAATATTTGAGATTTTGCACAAATCATTTGCGACGCCACTAAGATTTCTAATTTTAAGGCTATTATTTTTGCAATATCTTAATTTATCAAATACTTTCGTTTGGGATTTTTTGTCATCAGTCATTTGGTGTTTTCTTAAAACAACACGTTTGGCATGTGCCCGTTTAGCCCGTGCCCATTTAGCCCGTTCCCGTTTAGCCCGAATTTGAAATTTGCCCGTTTGGCCCGTGCCCATTGAGCCCGTTGCCCGAGCCCGCCCGGCCCGCCCGTTTTGCCACCTCTATTTTCTTCTTTAGCTGAACTTCCAACTTCTTTACCCTGAGAGTCAATTTGGTACACATCTTGGCAAAGTTGTTCTTGTGGTTTTTCAGATCATCCTCCAGAGATTTTACTTGTGCAGATAACTTGGTACAAAGATCCGTCAATTCATCAAGTTTAGTTCTGCCCTCAGCACTTCTAGCTGTGTTACCTGCTAGGAGAGGTGAGTCATTGGGCAAGGGTCCAGTTTCCACTCTAGTTAGACTAGGTGTAGACCTTCTCCTGGTGGTTGGGTTATTTCTGGAACTGGAATGGGTGTTGGTTGGGGATCAGTTGGGTTTACTGACCCTTCACCCAGATCAACTTGAATCATCTCTGGAAATAGAGGTATTTCTACCCCATTAAACAATCTACTAGCCATAGCCATATTTTGAAAAACTTTTGATTGTAGGCTAGGAGTAGGAAAAATGTCTTTATGTTGCCTAAGCAAATTCTTTTTCTTATTCAAAAAGCTTTGAACAAATCTTGGATACATAAGAAATTTTGTTTTACTTTTCACATTTGCAACCATACTCTCAAATATAAATTTTGAAAAATTGAAAACCTTTTTTGTTGACAGACATATGAGGGCAATAGCAATATTGCTACTGAATTGCTCCCATGATGTTGTTTTGGGACTTAAACAATGCAAGAGTGTATGTATTAGAAATCTCCATTGTGGGGAGAAACATCCCTTTTGAAAAGTGAGTTTTTGATTGGATGTATCATACCCCATTCTGGCAATTTCTTGCCAAATCTCAGTGTTTAGCATATTGTTGATACCATCTGAATCTTGCAACTTAAGATGTCTCCTAAGAGTAGATTCGGTAACAACAAAAGATATGCCATCCACTTTAGAGTGAATTTCTATGTCTTCCTCTTCAGTAATTTTGACAATGGCAGTTTGCCAAAACTGTGTTATATGAGAGACAATAAGAGTAGGGGAAACTATTAAAGCATACCTAATATGAGACGCGTTCAAGAAGTCCACAATCTCATAAAATTTTGGTCCATCCCCTTCCTCTGTTTTCTCCAAATAAGCAACCTGGTTGTGCGTCTTGATAAATTCCAAATTAGCCATAATATTCTCAGTAAAAATTTGATTTGACTGTGGCGAATAGTGAAAATTTAGGTTAGAAAGTAGAAGATGAAAGTGAGATGAGATATTATTGAGAGAATTAGGGTTTGTATTTGACCGACTTAAAGAATAAGTTAACTTTTATTTTAGGATAAGATTATAATAGAATAAAAGTTAAAATATCTAGAAGAGGATCAAAAACCATAATTTAATCAGTAAAAATCGCAACAAACTTCCAGCGGCTAGTTTTTACACCAAAATTAATTACTGACACAACAGTACCAACGGCTAGTTGAGCAGTACAAACTTTGCACTAGCAGTAAAAACTTTGCACTAGCAGTACAAACCATTATCAAAGATTTTCAAAGAACAGTATTAACTTATATGAATTTGAAGCATTATAACTCACATATAGTTTTAGCAAACTATCAGCTATCAACGGATTTGATATGTCTTTACCAATAGCCATTTGCTTTGGACTAGCCAACTCTTCACAGTTAGATAAGGTGAGTTGATAACCATACAATTTTTGGTAAATTGTCAAACATAAACGGATTTGATTAGTCTTTACCAGAAACCGTTTTCTCTGAACTAGTTGGTTCTTATGTGCGTTAGACATGATGAACCAATAACCATTTGTTGTGTGCACAGATCACACACTAAACTCCAAAACACCATTTAGTCCAAAACATAAAGCACTTGTAATTCCTTTGTGCTCATCATCCATACCTGCAATTGTTAGTCCAAAAACAAGGAAACAAGGTGCAAAGCACTTGTCTCACAACAATATAAGCATATGACTAACATTGCATCCAAACAAGAAATTAATTTCCTTGTGGAACCCAAGTCATCACAGACTTAGGTTTGCCTCTAGCATCAACATAATTCATTCTCTTTAAAACAATTGAAGTACCATTAGGTTTGATAGGTCTCCAAACCCATGATGCTGATGCATTAATACCATTGCCCATATTTCCCTTAGCAGTATGATTAAGATGACCAGTACTAACTATTAGACTAGCAGTATGAACTGCTGGCTTTGTGGTTTGTACTCTTGGTTTCCAAACTTGTTTGTTTAATACTGCTTTGTTATTAAAGGGCCTCTTAACAGTTGTTAGTGCTGATTTAAAAGTTGTTTTTGCACCTTGAACTTTTGGTCTTGGGTAAACAAGTCTAAATGGCCTAGCAGTATGAATTTCTGGTCTAGCAGTATGAACTGCTCTTGGTCCAGACCTTAAAAGAACTGATCTAGGTATCATTTTAGCATTTGTAGGGTGAATGGGAGGTCTTACTGAGTTCACCCTAGGACTTGAACACCTAGTTACCCTATTGTTGCAATAAGCAGCAAGATGGTCAAAGCTACCACATGTAAAACAAGCTTTCCTATAGCAAACAAAGTCATCACCTAGTTGGTGAGACTTGAGGTTGTTCCAATTCATTTGGTTACCTCTGGGCTTGTTTGTGGTTCTATACATTTCAGCATACCTAACTGTTGGTCTAAATGATTTAGCATTGGTTTTAGGCCTAACAGTCTCAGTTTTGACCACCTTAGGAATCCTTGTTCCTCCTATCTTAGCATTATCAGGTTTAGCCTTAACCTGATCACTTTCATCATCATCAGAAGTCCAATCCTCTATGGTTGGAGCATCTGATTCCCTACTTGAGGACTTATCAGAGGGCACTTTGTCCTCAGAGAGTGATTTATCACTTGCACTCTCAAAACTTACTTCTACAGGCTTATCTACTACCACATTCTCCTTAGGTTTTGGACCATATTCCATTTTGGGTAGTTGAAATTCCTCTAAACCTGTGTGTTCTAGATCAATGCTTGGGGGTGTGGGAATTCCTCTATAAGGAGGTGGAACTGACTTATACCCTAGGCCTGACTTAGCTTTGTTGAGGATTTGACATTCAATTGTCTTACTGACACCCTTAGATGCATACTCTAATGTGTCTACACTCATTTGAATGTTTTCTTTAGCCTGTTTCAACTTTTCCAACTCATGTTTTAACACACTAATTTCATTATCTCTAAACATTAAGTCTCTCTTAAGTATAATCATATCATCAGTAAACTTAGACTCATTACCTTTATAATGAACAATTTGTTCTTCTAACACAGCTAAGGCCCTTTTATGATTTGCTAAATTAAAACTGGTCTGGGTTAGCTCTATTCTTTGTTCATCATATCTTTTCTTAAGAGTTTCTAGATCTTTTAATGCATCACAAGATTTAGAACACTTAGAAACTTGTACCTCAGAATCTGAAAATGCCATGAGAGCCATCTCTGTAGATGCTTCTGTTTCCTCCTCTGCAATGTAGCTCCAGTCAAATCCTAAGCCATCAATGGCAACCATAGCCTTTGAGCTTGAGTCTGTAACTTCCACAACTCTAGTCTTGCTTCCAAAGCCTTTGTTCTTGCCATCTTGTTGTCTTGACATTCTACACTCTCTTGAATAATGACCCTTCTTATGGCAATTATAGCACTCAACTTTTGACTTTTCATACCCAGCAACATCATTGCTGTTAATGATTATCTTCTTGCCAGTCTTCTTTAAGAATCTCTTAGCCCTCATGCTAAGAAGAGAAAGCTGCCATTTGATGTCCATCTCTTCAAGATCATCTTCATCAATCTCTTGAAGGTCTCCATGAGTCAACATACTTCTATTGTGCTGAGTAGTCAGGAAAGCACAATAAGTATTCTCATCCAAAAGTCCATTAGTACTGCTTGAAGTACTAGCAGTACCAATATTTGGACTAGCAGTACCAACTGCTCCAGTAACTTGAACTTCTTCCTCTGAACTTGAGGTACTGGGAGTTGATACAAAGGCCAAATTCCCTGAGCTAGTACTTGTTCCAGCAACCTTCTTCATATCTTGCTCCACTATTTTGAAGTTGCTATATAGATCCATTAAGCTCATGGAATCTATATCAGTTTTGTTCTTCCATACAACCACATGCATAGCCCATTCTGATGGTAGACTCCTCAGAAATTTGGAGTTGAGATCTTCCTGAGGTATCTCAATATCAAGAATAGCAAGCTGACTCACTAGTTTCTGTAACCTGTTGAACATATGATCTAGTGATTCATTGCTTGTAGCTGAGAAGTTCTCAAATTGTTGCTTGAGTAATGTCTTCTGAGTTTTCTTGGTGGCTTCATTCCCACCATATCTGGCAAAAATAGCTTCAAACAAAGTCTTGGCACACTTGAACTTACTGAATTTCAATAATTGATCATTAGGAATGGTCATAAGCAGCATGCTTCTTGCCTTAACATCATTCTTGTGCTGGGCCTTCTCTTCAGTAGTCATAGGCTTTGTCTGCACTTTTTTTTCAGTCCTACCTTCAACTACAGTTGTAGTGGTTGTAGGCTTGAATGTGTTCCCATCTTCTATGATCTCCCAGAGTGCATAGTCTTGCACCTGGAAGAATTGCCCTATTCTCAGCCTCCACATATCGAATTCATTAGGTTTGAGAATTGGCAATTTTGCAGCAACATTGGTTTGGGTTGTTGTCTCCATGTCCATCTTCCTTATAGATAAAGTTCATCTTGGATCTTCTAATTCAAAGTACCAAAACCTGGCTTTGATACCACCTTACCGGATCTTAAATACACGCCTTCTGTTAGATAGATACTTTGAGTAATATTAACTAGCACGCGGAATTTACTAGTTAACACTTAGAAGATTATTTGTATGTATGATCAATGAATGGAACAGTGTTTATGTATATGAACAAGAGACAATTGTTTAACCAAAACGATTCAATATTATTATATCAATAATACGAGTACTCTTGCTAGTACTAGGGTTTACAACCTTGAATCTTCACAAAAAACTCATAAACTCATAAAAACATAAGTATAACCTAACATAGGAGATCCTTTTATAGACCAAGGATTCCTGTAAAAGATAAATATAATCTATATCAATAAGGATATCTACTAAATCCTTTCTATAATTATCCTTATACACGTTTACAAAAATATAAGTAGTACCAATGTCTATACCATCAGTACTAACTGACTTAGTACTGTTAGTGTATTCTTCAATAAATCTTCAGCAATACTAACTTATAACCACCAGTACTAACTGTTAGGTTTAATTCCTAACATCTGTTTACTTATCGAAATTGCCTTTTCTATCGCAATTAAGATAACTTATCGCAATTGCAAGTTCTATCGCAATTAGAAAGCTTATCGCAATTATCAATTTCTATCGCAATTGCTGAAGCTATCGCAATTCTCTGTGCTATCGCAATTTAGAATCTTATCGCAATTCAAAACCTTATCGCAATTTGGAAACCTTATCGCAATTGGCAGCGTGAACAGTGTTATCGCAATTGTCGTGAACAGTGTTATCGCAATTGTCGTGAACAGTAATCTATCGAAATTGAACAAAAACACCACTTAACCAAAACCAAACCTCATAACTCATAACACACATCTTAATTGTCTACACGATCAACAAAAACACAAGGATGTCTCAACCACCATACAATAACTACTTCTACAATCAACAACAGCAACAATATCGTCAACAACCATTTCAGCAGAAGTATCAGTATCAACCACAGTATCAACAACATCACATGTTAATGCAGCAACATCAATTTCTTCTACAGCAACAAATCCCTCAACAACCGATGCAAAATTACCAACCTCCTTCAAGAGAACCACACTGGTTTAACAAAATGTGCGAAGCCATAAGCAGTCAACAGTCGAGACATGAAGCAGGGTCTTTGGACACACCACCAATGTTAACACCAGGGAACTATGTGCAGTGGTCCATTCGTTTTCTCTGATTTATCGAGTTAAAGAAACCTCATGGGAAGTATCTGAAGAAGGTTATCATTGATGGACCGTATCCAGCTCCTACTACTACCATCCCTGCAGATCCAAATCATGTTCCTCCAAGAGAAGCTACAACAACCCCTATTCCTCTAGCTCAACTCACTGCAGAACAAGTTCTTCAACAAGAGGCTAATGAGTTGGCTATGTCTTACATCCTCCAAGGGATTCCAAATCCTATCTTCAGGAGCATCGATACACAAAAGACAGCAAAGGATATGTTGGAGCATGTGCACCTTCTTATGGAAGGTACTGAATTAAATCAGGAGGACTTGGAATCAAAGTTGTATATGGAATATACACACTTCACCATTGAAGTTGGGGAGTCTTTAGAATCATACTACCATCGGTTTACCAACATCATAAATGATCTGGATCGTCACAACATTGTGTTACCAAAGATTGCTGTGAACTCTAAGTTTCTGGGGTGTCTCGGACCGGATTGGCAAAAGTATGTGACTTTCGTTCGCCAAGCCAAAAATCTACACAATGCTTCTTATGGATTGTTGTATGATTACCTCAAACATCACCAAGCCGAAGTTGACAAGGATCGAGCAGCTCATGGTGGATTTTCATCAGTACCTACTTCAAACCCACTTGCGTTAATGGCTCAATCTCACTTTGCACTAAATCAGGATTTTGTTCAACCACCACCACCTCATTCGGGTTTTGCATCACAACCTTCAAACCAACTTGTCCCATATGAAGCACCTTCACAATACTCTGATAATCAACTCGTCCCATACGACAACACTGATTATAGTATGTACTCCAACGTTGACAACGATGAAGATGATGCCTTTAACTCTTTAAACGAGGAATTTGCATTGATCACTCGCGCCTTTAGCAAATTCTCCAACAGGTCCAACAATCGTTTAAGGACTTCATCAAACACTAGGAATCAAGCAGTGGTTAATGATGGAAGGGTTGAAATTCAGAACAGGGCTTCAGGAAGATTTGGTTCAGGAAAGTATATGGGGAATTCTAGTGGTCAAAGGTTTGGTTCAGGAGGAAATGGTAGAAACAACATGGGTAATTCACAGAGGAGGGCTCAGATTATTGAAAAAGGAAAAGGGATTGCAAACACAACAACTACTTGCTATAATTGTTGTGGGACTGGTCATATGGCAAATGCATGTCCCAAGCCAAGGACAATGGGCAGTGCATATCACAAGGAAGCTCTCCGGTTGGCGCTCAAAGATGAAAAAGGTGGAATGCTGGATGAGAAAGAACACAAATTTATGGCAAATGCATTGTCGGATGATGAAATGGAAGACCTTGAAGCAAATGCAGCCGTAATGTTGATGGCAAACATGCAAGAGATGAATATGAGTGAGACAGGCCCGGTCTATGATACCGACGGCTTATCTCAGGTACCTGATTCTGCATGTCTTATTCATGAAATTGCATCGACATCTGCATCTTCAACTGCACAAGAAAATATTGGTCAAAATGACTCATCATTATCATCTCCAGACAATGATCAAATAAACACCTTTGTTACATTTGATGATGATCAAATTAACACCGTTGTTTCATTTGATGATTCTTTTGATGATGACAATCATGACCACATTGAACAAAATGATCTTATGCATGAGACAGATCCAGAGCTTATGACCTTATTGTTGACCACCCATACACAATTGAATGCATAAAAATCCCAGATTGATAAATGCAATGACATTAACAGAAACTTAAAAGCCAAAATTGCATTGTTAACCAAGGATCTTGAGTGCTACAAGCAACAACTTTCGAATTTTGAAAACAAAGAAAAACGTGAGAAAATCTTTGAGTCTGCTTTCCAAGAGTCATACGTGAAGGTACAAAATTTAGAACATCAAGTTCGTGAATTGATCGTTTCCAAACATGAATTAATTTCACAAAAGGAACAAGAAAAACTTGATTTTCAAAAACAGGTTGACATTCTTCATTCTGAACTTTCTAAAACCAAAACAGCATTGTCAACTTGTCAAGAAAATTTTTCTGAACACAGACAAGTTTCAAGGAAACGTGTTAATTCATACCTTGAGGAAATTGTGACATTGGAGGGCAAACTTAAAGAATTTCAAAATGTTGTTTATAAAACGGGTGAATCTGTCACAACCATTCAAAAATTAAAGGTCAAACCAAATCCCCAAGGATATAGATTTGCAATTGGAAATGATCAACCACGTTTTTTAAATAAAGCACTCAAGGAAAACCCAAAGTTGTACAGTGCAGAATTATTGATGGATGATACTTTCACACGTGTGGTTGTGTATAATACTGAAGAGGAACTGGAACATGAGGACGAGAGTCGATCTAAGTTGAGTTGTATACATTATAACAAGCCATACGATTATTCGAAAGCACCTCATATTAGTGAAACTTTTGTACCTCAAAAAGACAGATCTAATCAAACGTGGTCTTTAACCGAAATAAATGCTTCATCTGAAGTTGGTCCAGTATCCACTGTAGCACAAGTCAATGGTCCTCTACCTAATCCAGGTGTCAATGAACAAATAGCAAAAGAATGTCGCATTCTTAAATATTTTAATACATTTATGGATGACATCAATCTTTTGGAAGACGCAATTGAAAGAAATTCTGAAATCAAAATCTCCACTTTTCTCTCTCCTTATGAGAAAGAAAATAGAGAAGTTTTTCAAAAACAATTCTTTCCACATGTCAAACACCTGCGACTTTGTGCAACACAGTGGGAACAGGAACTCCAGCCAGAAGTTGCATCAATGATGATCATTTTCAAAGCAAAAGATAACAAAATTGCAAAACAAAAATGTCAAAAGAAAGCTTTGGAAAAAGATTCAGATCGACTCTTAACGAATGTTCTAAGTTCTGAAGTGATATCTGTGATTATGAATTCTATCTATTTTTCATGTCATGAAGTGCTTGTTGATGATCACTGTGTTGAACATGAGACAATGAGACTTGGGATTGATAATCTGAGAAAAGAAAATGAGAGAATTCGACAAATCAATGATGATGTGGAAACCAAATGTGCAAAAGAAAATTTCAAACTTAACCAAAGGTTGAAATGGTGTCAGGCTCAGAGTATTAACTTTGAGTTAGCACTACAAAGCCAAAAATAATCAGTGTCTTTCCAAAACAGTCATGCTTCTAACAGTCAATTTGAAAAAGAAAATGCTGTTTTAAAACAACAAATTTCTGAATATGAAAAAGACATTGATCGAGTTTGTGAAAACAGAAATGACACTATTCGGTTAAACAGAGAGTTAGAATCAAAGATTCAAGAACAAAAACTCATCATCATTGATTTGAAAGAAAAAATAAGAGTACTTGACAAAGGGAAATTTGTATCAAATAATGTGATTGCACCAGGAATGTACAGAGTTGACGAGACTCATAAGAAAGCATCTTCAATAACCACTAATGTGCAAGCTTCAACTTCCACAGGATTAGGGAACCCTTCTAAGGTTAGAAGATCCAAGACCACCATAAAGACCAACAAGAAGCTTAGGGTCTGGAAACCTAAGAGTGGATCACCTAAAGAAGCTGAAGTAGAAGTTCACAATAGGAAGTCGAATAAAACGCATGTTATGTCTAGATTAGAATCCAACTTGTCAAAGTGTAATTTTGAAAATGATGCAACGAATGCTGAATCTTTGAATGTTTGTAATGCTGTTATGGTTGATGCTTACTGTGTGTTCTGTCATGCAAGTGTATTATATGGTTGTGAAAGCACCAGGAATGTACAGAGTTGACGAGACTCATAAGAAAGCATCTTCAATAACCACTAATGTGCAAGCTTCAACTTCCACAGGATTAGGGAACCCTTCTAAGGTTAGAAGATCCAAGACCACCATAAAGACCAACAAGAAGCTTAGGGTCTGAAAACCTAAGAGTGGATCACCTAAAGAAGCTGAAGTAGAAGTTCACAATAGGAAGTCGAATAAAACGCATGTTATGTCTAGATTAGAATCCAACTTGTCAAAGTGTAATTTTGAAAATGATGCAACGAATGCTGAATCTTTGAATGTTTGTAATGCTGTTATGGTTGATGCTTACTGTGTGTTCTGTCATGCAAGTGTATTATATGGTAATCATCAGAAATGTATTGCTAAAACCCTTTTGTCCCGAAAAAAGAAACGTACTACTGGCATTTCCTATAGGACCATAACCACTGCTAAGTCCATTTTAGGAACACCGCCGAAAGTAGTTTCTGAGATAACTGTTGACAAGACCGTAGTTGCCCCTAGGACAGTCCATTCACCAAGCGTATTCACTAGGAAGAAAGCACAAACTAGTTGGACGTGGCAGCGTTGGTTACAATATAAACCTAGTTTTACTTGGGTTCCAAAGATGCTTAAAACTTGTATTACTAACCCAACGGGATCCACCGGTTCCAACTCTCCTTTGTCCTCTTCTTTTGATGCAGGTGATTCAAATCGTCCTCTGGATTGTTGATAGTAGGTGTTCCCGGCACATGACAGGCAACTTAAAGCTTCTAGTAAACTTCGTCGCGAAGTTCATAGGCACTGTCAGGTTCGGGAATGATCAATTCGCGGCTATCATGGGTTATGGTGATTATGTCAACGGGAATATCGAAATTAGCCGTGTCTACTATGTCAAGGGCCTTGATCATAATCTGTTCTTCGTCGGGCAGTTCTGCGATGGTGATTTAGAAGTGGCTTTTCGGGAGAAAACATGTTTTGTTAGAGATCTACAGGGAAATGACTTGATGAAAGGAAAACGTGGCACCAGTCTTTATACTATTTCCCTCTCCGATATGACTGCTTCGTCTCTGATCTGCTTACTATCCAAGGCACATCCCACCAAAGCATGGCTATGGCACAAACGTATGTCTCACCTGAATTTCAAAACAATGACCGAGCTCGCTCGTAAAAAGTTGGTCGATGGTCTTCCAAAATTCAGATACGCCAAAGATCACTTGTGTCCTACTTGTGAACAAGGAAAAAGTACTCGTGCTCACTTTCCTCCTAAACCCGAGCACAGTACTGATCACGTTCTTCAACTTCTTCACATGGATCTTTGTGGCCCTATGCGTGTTCAAACTATCAATGAGAAGAGGTATATTTTAGTAATTGTTGATGACTTCTCGAGATGGATTTGGGTATACTTTCTTCGTTCAAAGGATCAAGTTCCTCCGATGATCATCACCTTTCTCACAAAGATTCAAGTTCAGCTACGCAACACCGTCAAAAAAATTCGAACAGACAACGGCACTGAATTCAAGAATCAGACTCTTCGGGAGTATTATGAGAAAGTCGGTATTGTCCATCAAACATCTATTGCACGCAGCCCCGAACAGAACGGCGTGGTCGAAATAAGTAACCGAACTCTAGTGGAAGCCGCAAGAACAATGTTGATCAACGCTCAACTACCAAATTACCTATGGGCTAAAGCCGTTTCAACCGCCTGCTACACCCAAAACAGATGCATGATCACCAAACGGCACACCAAGACACCATATGAGATTGTTCACCGCATAAAACCAAACATTAACTACTTTCATGTCTTTGGAGCTCTCGGCTATCCAAAGAATGATCGTGATGACCTTGGGAATTTAAAAGCCAAAGCGGACATAGGAATTTTTGTCGGATATTGTGAAAATTCAAAAGGATTCAGAATTTGGAACCGTCGCACCCGAGAGATTCAGGAGACTATACATGCTAATTTCGATGAGCTCACCGATTTGGCTTCTGAGCAAAACAGCTTAGGACCCGAAACTAACCATCTCAACTTCCCAGATCCTTCAGCTGCATCCTTCTCTCTAAACCGCAAAGACCTAGAAGATCTGTTTGCTCCGCTCTTTGATGATACTATTGTTAGTCGTACTTCTGATGTATCCAAAAGTTCCGCTGCATAACCACTCCTCGATAATCAAGAACCTGATACACTAGTAACTAGAACCAAAATAGTTGTTGAAGATGCACCTCAACAAGAAACATCATCATCCATAGATCAAACAGCTTCTACTTCTGCGTCTGCAGCTGAAGATCCCCCTCTCAATTCTTCTGAAGTACCCATACCAGAAGATTATGATGGCAACGCATTTTTCAACCCATTTGCTCCAGCTCCTACCATTCCAGAAATCGAAGAATCATCCACGAGCAATCTGGAACCGTCAAATCTGCACCATACTTATCAACACTACCCATCCACATACAAATGGACAAAGGATCAGCCCCTTGTAAATGTAATTGGCAACCCAGAAAACCCAGTCATGACACGACAACGACTCCATACAGACGGTGAAACCTGCATTTATGCACTCACCGTTTGTCAATCTGAACCCAAAAACATTAAAGAAGCCCTTACCTACGACAACTGGATTGAGTCTATGCAAGAGGAATTGGATCAATTCAAGAGGTTGGAAGTTTGGGAATTGGTGGAAAGACCAGATGGGGTTTACGTCGTCGGGCTGAAGTGGATCTGGAAAAATAAGTTAGATGCGGATGGAACGGTTATTCGTAACAAGTCCCGGTTGGTGGCTAAAGGATTCAGTCAAGAGGAAGGAATCGAATTCAAGGAATCTTTTGCACCAGTGGCGCGTCTTAAGGCCGTTCGAATGTTCCTGGCATACGCTGCTCACAAGAATATCACAGTTTATCAAATGGATGTGAAGACAGCATTTTCAATGGACAACTCCGGGAAGAGGTGTATGTTACACAACCAGAGGGCTTCGTTGACCCAGAGCATCCGAACCACGTCTACAGGCTCAAGAAAGCCCTCTATGGCCTTAAGCAAGCCCCGAGGGCATGGTACGACAAACTATCTGCATTCTTACTAGCCAATCACTTTACTAAAGGATTAGTTGACCCGACTTTGTTTATACAAAAACACGGGGAGGATATTCTCATTGTTCAAATTTATGTGGATGACATCATTTTTGGGTCTACCCATAAAAAATATTCAAACGCTTTTGCAAGATTAATGAAACAAAACTTTGAGATGTCCATGATGGGTGAACTCAAGTTCTTCTTAGGACTGCAAGTTCATCAATCACCCCGTGGTATTTTCCTAAGTCAGCCCAAATATGCACAAGAGATTTTTTAAAAACTTGGCATGACCAGCTGTGACACCTATAATACCCCCATGTCTGCCTCATCCCCGAAGCTAGATGCTGACATCCATGGCACACCCATTGATCCTACAAAATACCGTAGTATGATTGGGTCTCTCATGTATCTCACATCTAGCCGACCGGATGTTGTATTTGACACGTATCTTTGCTCCCGTTATCAGTCAAGACCAACTGAACGTCATTTGTCTGCTGTAAAGAGGATCCTTCGATACATAAAGGGAACCATTCATTTGGGGATCTGGTATCCGAAGGATTCTGGGTTTGAACTTGTTGCTTTTTCAGACGCTGACCATGCAGGGTGCTTAGATACAAGGAAAAGTACATCAGGGGGAGTTCAATTTTTGGGCGACAAGCTTGTCTCTTAGCAGTCAAAGAAGCAAGACTGTACGTCACTGTCTTCTACTGAATCAGAATACGTTGCCATGTCTGCATGCTGCGCTCAAGTCATCTGGATGCGATCTCAGCTGATGGACTACGGATACGTGTTTAACAAGATTCCGATGTACTGCGACTCCAAGAGTGCCATCGCTATTTCATGCAACACGGTTCAACATTCAAAATCGAAGCATATTGCTCTCCGATATCACTTTATCAAAGAGCACGTGGAAATGGGTACGATTGAATTATATTTTGTGGGTACAGAATACCAATTGGCGGATTTATTCACCAAAGCTTTGCCTCATGCAAGGTTTGTGGAATTTGTTCACCAGATTGGTATGCGATGTTTGACTCCAGATGATTTGAACAATTTTCTTACACAAAATTAAATGAGTCAAACATCAAAACTATCTTTGTAAATAAATATTCAAAAACACAAAAAGATTTACCATTTATTTCTTTAAAAAAAATGCATGTACCAAACCTTCAACACTTTGTTCCTTTTAAAATATTAACAACTATCTCTGAACAAGTGTTGAGGGGGAGAAGGAAATTTAAAAAGTTTTTTAAAATTTTTGTACTTGCATAATTTTTTCAAAGTTGTTGCTTCAAAAAGATGGGTGGTAAACTCATCTAAGTGTTAAAGTTTGTTAGTGCCAAATTTGCTAAGTTCAAAACTTAGAGTTAGTAGGTTAGGATGTTAAGGGCAAAAATACAACGTTTAGGGACTAAATGTGTGACAATGACAAAGTTAAAACAAATTAGACAAAAAGTGAAAACGCAGTTATTGTCATATTCACTTTCCCTGACAATCCACCCACCGCAGTTAATACACACAACCACCTTCATCTACGGCTACAATCAATTCAGTACATCCGTTCAAGATCATTCAAATTTGTGAGTAAATAAATGTTTAATATGTGATTATAAACAATGGTTTTGAAGGATTTAACAATCCAACGGTCCAATTTGTCACAATCGATTGTTTAAGATCTAGGGTTTAAGCGAAATAGTAGATTTTGATTCTGAGTGTTTATGATGTAATTTTTTGGTGGGTTGTTGTCTAAATAAGTTCCTTAACATGTTGTTCATGCTTTATTGAACCCAGAAACACGAATTTTGCATGTTCTAGTTTTAGGGTTTAAGCGTTGAATTTAGGGAAAAGTAATTGTGTGTGTTGTAGTGTAATTAAACCATTGATATGTTGTTCTTATATGTTAAATTGATTGTTTATGCCTTTGAATTGCTCCCAGAAACACCATGGTTGTGAATTAGACATCTAGGGTTTAAGAAGAACACGTTCAGGTTGATTTTTGAGATTCTGTGGTTAAAAGTTGTTAAAACTTGAACACATGACTTAGAAACATCATAGGATGCTATTGGAACAAAAGTGCGAACATAATAACAAGTTTTTTGATAAATTGCGAAAATCTGATGAACAGTACGTCTACAGTGTTATTGAAATTTCTTGTATAAGAAATTGTCGAAATTGTCATTTCTGTTGAAATTGTCATTTTCTATCAAATTTTTCATTTTCTATCAAAATTGTCATTTTCTATCAAAATTGTCATTTGTTATCGAAATTGTCAAATTCTATCGCAAATGTCAAATTCTATCGCAAATGTCAAATTCTATCGCAAATTTCAAATTTTATCGCAAATGTCAATTGCTATCGCAAATGTCAATTCCTATCGCAATTGTCAATTTCTATCACAATTGTCAAAATTCTATCGCAATTGTCCAATTGTATAGGAATTGTCAAATTCTATAGAAATTGTCAGATTCTATAGAATTTGTCATGTTTATAGAAATTGCCATGTTTCAACTTGTAATTAAAGGATCACATGTGAAATAAGAAGTTTAACTAATGCTAACTTTCATGTATACTGCAAATCTGTGTCTGAATGATGTTTCAGTTATCTCAAAATGGCTGCACCACCACAACAATCACTTCCAATGCTTACAAAGGAAGAAATTTTCTCACATGGCTACAAAGCAGAATATGGTAACAACAACGCAATGGTTGACTTTGAAAAGATAAAGTGTGTAGAACCAAGCTGTCAGATTGCAATTGAAATACTCAAGAGACACAAGTACTATAACTTGCTGGATAGATCAGATAGTGTTCATGATTTGTATATTCATCAAATGTGGAGCACTTTAAAGCTGGACGATGATGAAAGATACTTCAACTGCACATTGGATCGTAAGAAAGTAAAAGTCACCCCGAAACACCTTCGAAGAGCCTTAGACTTACGAGAACCACCAGAACCTGCTAACAGATATTGGCCTACACCAACCGAAGATGAAGTTCTTAAATTCCTCATTCAGATTGGATACGATGTTCAACCAGGTACACCACTGACAAAGATTTCAAAGGTCAACGCCAAATAAATCCTACAACCCTGGAGAACTATATACTACATATTGGTCTGTTCAATCTCAGGGAGGGACAGTGGTCATGAGCACCCACGAATATCACACCTTCAAATCTTATGGGGAATAGTCAATCAGAAACAGATTGATTATGCACAACTCATTTGGGAAGACATTGTTTTTCAGATCCAAACTCGCCATCAGAAATCTGTCAAAATTCCATTTGTTTGATATACCAAGCTGCTCATAAGTCTTCTGCTTGACGAGAACACCGACATTTCTCCACGTCCTGACGAACGTGAGATGCACTTGTTTAAGATGGACAAGATTGTCAGTCTGATTTACTTTCCCAAAGGAAGCTCACACAAGCAAGGGTCAAGACTGCCAGAATCACTGTTAACAGACTCAGTTAAGGAGACCCAAGCTTTCAAAGATTATGACAGTGCTTTCAACAAAAGTCAAGTCGGGTTTGCCAAGCTTGGAGAAGAAAAGGGATCTTCTAAGACTCGTTCAAAGGGAAGCAGCAAGACTGGGAGTGCTTCAAGTGCATCAAAGCAAATCAAACCTTCTGCTCCTAAAACCATCAAAAGAAGAGTCAAAGTTAGTATTCCAAAGCCAGAACAAGAAGAAGGTGGGATTCATGCTGAAGTGGAATCTGACTCAGAAACAGAATCTGAAGAAACTATTTACATGCAAGAACAGTTAGATACTATTGCAGCAATGAAAGAAAGCAAAAAGACTCACAAAGATGATGAAGCCAGAAGAGCAGAGTTAAGGGTTGAAGAACTAAGGAAAATTGAACAACGAAAAGGAGCTGGAGGATCTGGAACTGTTAAAGAAGTAACTCCAACCCACCCTGATTCGGTTAATCAACCCGGAGGGTCTAGAGTTACTACAAAAATTACACCTCAGCCCGATTCGGTTAATCAACCCGATAGGCCTGAGTCACATGCTGAAAACATCCCTCCACCACCAAGTCCGATCAATCAACCCGGCAAGGACAAAGAAATTATGACTGATGAGGAAATAACAGATGACATGATGGAAGAAGGTAATAAGGAGCAGTATGTAGAAGGAAACGTTAATAATTTCTGGACTGAATCAGAAGATGATGATCAGCCTATTGGAAAGGAAACCATAGAAGCTGCAAACAAACTTGAAGCTGAATACAAGGCAGAAGAAGAAAGGAGGATGGAAGAAGAAAGTATGAAGAATGAGAAAGAACGGGTCGAACGTGAAGCAGATGAATATATTCGAACACCACCCCTCACTCCACCTCAGTTAACAATTACTTATCCAAAGCCTCAGTATGTCTCTCCACCAAAGGCTCCAACACCTCCTGCCTCACCACCAAAGGCTCCAACTCTTTCTGAATCATAGTCACATCCCTCACCACCACCCCAACCATCACCAGTCAAAGAAGCAACAACAACAGAAGAAAAGAGAAAAGCAATCATAAAGGACAAGAAATCTAGAATTGCTAGGCTGACTCGGGTTGAAGTCATCTCACCTGAATTCAAACGGTTGAAAAAGGCAGCAAAGTTGGCTTGAGAAAAAAGAGATAACAAGCTCAGTGACCAAATAAACAAGTTAACAACTACGGTCAAAGGCCTTGCTGAACAAGTAAAAGAGTTGCAAGAAACCAAAACCCGTATGGACGACCTTCTTGACGACGATGTTCAAGAATTATTACTCAAAGAAGTCAAGGGCAAAACCAAGGCATATGTCAAGAAGTATTTGTCTAAGCTTATGACAAATGTAGAAGAGTACATCGATTCCAACCTTGAAGAAAAAGTAAAGAACATCACAGCAACTACTTCTCCTGTCTCAGCAACTCAACCAAAGCAGCTTGAGGATTTTACGACTGAAGAACTTCAACTCAAACTCCTTACAAGGCTCACAACAATCACCTCTCCAACAGATGAAGAAATAGCTCTCTATGAGGCTATTAATGCTAATCTGGAATCTTGCAAAGTTACGGCCGATAAAGGAAAACGTCCACGAGACAATGAAGATCAAGACCCTGATACCCAATCCAAGAAACACAAGGGTGAAAGCGGATCTGAACCACAGTTCAAAGAACCTATCGGACCGTCAACTACAACAGCATCTCAACCACCAAAGGCTTCGGAATCTGGTCCCAAAGAAACAAAGCATCATCTCGAGCACTTTGCTACGGAGGAAATCTTCAAAAACACCAAACGTAGTCTCATGGTTAGATGATGATGAAACACAGGGGAATGAATGGTATGACCAATTGGCAAATGCTCAAACACAAACAGACGAAGATTCAAAGATGGAAGACAGTACATTTGAGTTCACTCAAAAACTCAAACGTACTCAACGGGTCAAGAAGATGACTAAGAGGGAACTTCGTCGGATAAAAAATGATGCCTTCAATCTTCTAAAAGACAACTCCTCTAGTGCAGCTGAGCTCGAGTATCATCTCGAAAACATTGCCCGTACAATGTCTAGCGAGTTCAGCTGGACTAACCCAGATGTGACACTGGCTGGAAGCACCTCCAGAACCCACCAACCATACATCACAGACTAGACGAAGCCTCTGTCGGTACTACGAGTCTCAAGTCAACCATTCATCCCTTATCAATTCTTCTTCAATAACGACCTGGAACTTCTCATGCATGGAGATGAATGCAAACCCAAATATGCAACTTCTATCACTTTGATACCAGCAGCAAACTACACAAACCCTGCAATCGAGGAAACAGCAACTCATCTCTTCATTTCTAAAAAAGTGCATTATAACCATGATGCAGAATTGGGCATCTATCACTGGTTCGAGAAAAGAAAGACTTGGTATAAAAGTAAACTAACAAAGAAGTCTCCGGAATTAGTGAGAAGTGACCACAGAATTGTTGTTGTGGTAAATCTGAAGGGAGATAAGAAGTATGATTACACGTTCCTGTCAGAGATAAAAGTAAGAAGGCATGACCAGAAGATCTACACGTTCTCTGAAGCAGATTTTCCGGACTTAAGTCTTAACGATATTGAAGATATGTATCTGATTAAAGTTCAAGGGAGACTGCAACATGTGACACCAAAACTTCAAAACGCCTTCAGCACTTCTATTCTTCATTTCATCAGAAGAAAGGTTATAAAAGAACGGGTAGAAGATCTTCAACTAGGGGTCGAGAGCTATCAGAAGAAGTTGAACATAACTGCACCAGAACTACTTCTTTCTGGAATCAGCAATGAAGCTCAATACACTTTCAAGAAGCAGCCAACCTTTGGATTCGTTTATAAAAGCGATCTGACGATTAACTGCTTCATGGCATTTAAAAAGATTCACAAGTTCTGTGACCACACGTTGAAGAAGGTTCGTGATGGGTTAGTCATTCGGGTTTGTGATCAAGAGTTGCAGAAGACAAAGAGATGGACGAATGATCAGTTGAGACAGATCCGACAGTTCATTTGGAGGGTTGAGAAAAGACTGTTATGAAGAGACCAGATAAGGAGGCTCGAAAGCTATGTTGGAGGACGTCCATCTTTCCCAGTCAGAACTTTCCAAAGACCAGATCCAATGTACACTTCATTTGGAAGGGGAGGATGATGTAAGAATTTGGTTTATTCTTTGATTGATGATTCTTGCTAATATGATTGTTAAATATGGCTTGTGCACACATATCAGTGCACAACCCGTTCCTGTAAAGTAAGGACCCTGAGGTACGCTTCAGTGCCTCAATCCTGATCAAAGGAGCGAAAGCTTCTTATTTATGAGTAGAATTAAACCAGAATTTTTTCTAAGTTTTTCAAAATTCTGCTCATAAGGACAAGTATTCCCTTGTCAAGGGGGAGTATTTGAAGAATAATCTTTGTTCAAAAACACAAGTTCTTGAAATTCTTCTCGTAAACCTCAAAAAGAGCATATTTTAATCAAAAGTTTAACAAAAACAACATGAGTATGCTATTTTTGAGGGGGAGAATAACGATATGATTAAAATATGGTAAATCTATGTTGAAATCTCACAAGAGCTCG
Organism: Artemisia tridentata subsp. tridentata; assembly: GCA_021014915.2. Taxonomy (NCBI): domain Eukaryota; kingdom Viridiplantae; phylum Streptophyta; class Magnoliopsida; order Asterales; family Asteraceae; genus Artemisia; species Artemisia tridentata. The sequence goes on from CP139507.1 coordinate 230,092,534, forward strand.
ACTCAAGAATTGACCCTCGAATTGACGATAGCTAAAGTCAGTAGTCGAAAAGACATGTCCGGGACGGGTAATAATTTCAAGCCAGTTTATCTGGTGATGTAAACGTGTCTCGCAAAGGATGTGTCTGAGTAGAATGTACCGATTTCGAGCGATTTTCTTTGAATGTGATCTGGACGGGTAATAATTTCAAGCTAGTTCTACTAGTGATGTAAACGTGTCTCGCGATGATCATGTTCATTGAAAATCAATCAATTCAAAAAGTGCTATCTCTACCCGACATGTGCAAATTTACCTTAACCACTTATGAGCACATGTTAAGGGGGAGTATTTCTGAAAATCACAAAACTCTCAAAGTGTTAACAAAATATGTTTTCATAATCATAAACACTTTGAGAGATTTTTTCAAAAAGTTTGGTTTATGGCAACAATAGGATAGTTAAGGTGATATAAGGTGACTAAGGTTAGGAATAACCGTCCTATGATCCGCCAGAGCCGGAGGGATCTACCCAAGGACAATACCAATAGTTTAGTACTAGAAAGTCCTAGGTATGATTGAAAAAAGGAGAAATGAAATGAAAGGAGAAAGAAGGGGTTGAAGAATGAAAAAGAAAAATAAAGAAAAGGGTGAAAAGAAATAGCCCTCAATTTGTTCAACCTTAGGGAAGACACCGGGTTCAATTCGTATGCTAGTTGTTACTACGGTGACACTGGTATTGAAGAATAAAGTCGTCATGGACCCAGTGACGCACTGCACTAAACCTTCTAGCCACTCAAGTGTCTCTCAAAAGACACTTGTTTTATTTCACACGGAGAACCCTTCATCATCTATCGACCTCTCACTCCGAGATGTGTTGATATTGAAAAGGAGGCAATCTGCTTCATGCCTCCGACAACCAAATATAAGCACTTAATTGAGTCTAGAGCCATGAGATTCATCAAAGATCTCTTAGGTACACTTAGCATACACTGGTTGTTCAACGAAAAGAACACCAGTTGTAAATTATAAGAGTTTCCTTCGCAGATCTCAGCAATCTGCCGAGAACATTCATGAGAGAACTCATAAATTATGATTCTCAGTGATTGAATGGAAATCCTGTCAGGATCAACATCAAACAGCCCTGAAGGCAGGTCACTTCGGTAATCCCTTGTGGATTACGCTTAGTGTTAGCTCCAAAACGGTCTACAGTCGTGGGGTGATCTCCAGCGACTCACTGAATCGTAGGTGCACTTCAGTGTGTCTGTGTAAGCCCTTTCGGGGGTATCCGATTCAGAACGGCCTGGGTAAGGATTAGTGAAAGTTTTCACATTATGCTGTTGACAATCTCGAAGTCCGAACCTGTAAGTACCGGATGATTTATTGCTAACTGTTTACTTGCAGCAAATCATGGAGACCTGAAGATCCACCATCTTTCCATCATGCTCATATCCAGAAGCAAAAGTTCTCACAAAGACTAAGAAATAACAAAAGTTCAAAGAGATACAAGAAAAGTCAAAGATCAAGTACGTTAACCTTTCACAAGTCAAAGATCAAGCTTATGAAGAGAGAACTACGTGATTTATGAAGAACAAAAGTCAAAGAACATATGAGCATGGGGGAAAAGACGTAAAGACACTTTTGGAGAGAGGCAGATCAAGAGAATACCATATCATGTCACATCAAGAACGAAGAACAAAGATTATCAAGACGTCAAAAGTCAAAGAAGCAAAGATGACGTCGTGCAACCAAGATGACCAAGACTTAGGGGGAGATTGTTAGGAACACGTTTTATAGAAATCAAGTCATGGTCATTTTATTGTATTTAAGTTGCACGTATTGGGTTATATGTTGGCACTAAAGCCCATGGCTCATAAGTAGCCCATGGGCCGTGGGAATCTCTTAATTGTTTCTAGAAGCTAAGCATGTGCATGTTGCCCTAATCTCACTCTATAAATAGAAGGGCTCATGCATCATTTCTATTGTTGGTTTTATTTCACTTGTAGCGCAAGCTTTGATAGTATTTCATGTGAATGAAATCATCCTACTGTTGTTCTCTTCATCTTAATTCTCTCATCTCTCGTTATTCATTATAGTCTCGGTATTAGTTTCATACGTATTGTAGTTAGAGTAGTTAACGTGGTTTTAGTAGCTAGTATCTTGTGTTATGTTCTTAATAGGGACCATCAAATGGATTGAGAAATTGTTTCTAGTCCCTTAAAGGTCTCGGAAATGAGTAGAAACTAGGGAGAATTTAGTGAAATGGGTGCAAGAGTGAATGGGAAATGTATGTGTATGTAGTTCGATGTATATATACATGTATATAAATTATATGATTTATTAATATGCAAGTTGAGAGAATATATTCTCTAGCTGAGATTTTTGTGAGATTTCCAGGAGATAAGGTGTGATTATGGTCAAGTGTGAATGCATTAGGAGGAGGGTTGCTCACTTGGTTCGATTATGATCTAGTTGGCATATATATGTGTATCGTATAACATGTGAAAGGGTCCAAAACCATTTGTAACGTGACCAAAAGCTAGAAAATGGTTAGAAATGATGTCATGAACCTTCATTCGACTAATAATAATGAGAGACATAGGTTAAAATTAAGTTTGGTCGAGTTTGGTTAAGTTGGGTAAATATGGGTTGAACTTGTGTATGTCTCGAATGCAGTTCACTTTGGGCTTCGTTTTATGGTCAAACCTTCGAATTATAAGATGAGATTTATTGATCCTGATTCTTTTTAGTATGGAGAATTGAGTTGTCTAAAAATTCGTACGTGTTATGTATCAAATTTAAGAGAAATCAAGGCAAAGCTTGAGTGCTTCAGTCGAGTGATAGTGAAAGAAAATAAATGTTGGGTTGGACCATGAATAGTAGCAGGCTCAATTTTTGGCCCAATTATGTAAATAAGGACTTGTTTGGTTTATAATTGGTTTAAACGATATTCGTGGTCTGTGTGTGACCTCGTTCCAATGCATTGTATCATGTATCAATGTTTTTGAGTTATCGTAGCGTGATAACGTAATTAAATGAGATAATCCCTCATTAACCAGTGTCAGAAAATAAATAATGCACATTTTCTGATAATTAATTATAATAAATAAAATGGAAAATTACCATTTGTTACAGTCTCCCAACCTTATCTGAATGTCGTCCCGACATTCAACTTAGGTTATCAGTTGGAGATACAAAAAGATAGGGATATCTGGTCTTGAATTCATCTTCACGTTCCCACGTGAATTCAGGTTCTTACTCATGTCAGATTTCTTTCATTTGGAATGATGGGTAATAGGTGTAGATATCTATAGAGTGTTGTCAAGAGGGATGTTTACATTTATAGATATGGCAGCTAGGTCTAGCGATTATAACACCCGTTTTGTAAAGTTTATAATGTTTTAATGTATTTTGAGTGTGTTTAGTGGTTATATATAAGTGTTTTAGCCGTTATAAAGTTTATAGCCGTTTTGTAAAGTTTATAAGTGTTTAGTGGTTTTGGATGTGTTAGTATTCATTGGTTGAAAGGCCGGTTTTGATAGATTTTTTCCGGAAAATTTTCGGGAAAAAATCTGGAAAATTGCAGCTGCATTATAATTAAATGTCGACGACATGTCGTCAGCATTTAAAATCAAAATCAATGTATAGTTTTTAATTTACCGACGTCATGTCGTCAATATTATATACACTTTCGTTGACTGCTTGTTGATCTTCATAAATAATACCGACGTCATGTCGTCGGTATTATTAGAATCTTGTTGACTATGATAAATTAATATCGACGTCATGTCGTCGGTATTAATTTACAAAGTAATTAGGCTTAACTAATTCAATCGTTAATTAGCAGTATGGTCCCGACGACATGTTGTCGGGACAATATTGTCGAACCACAAAAAACTTTGACAGGAAAAACTTGTGGGTCCCACCGTGTCGTCGGGGTTTTTTGTCGGGAAGTTGAATAGCGACGGAGCATTGTCGAAAAGAGGGTGTCGACGTCATGTCGTCGGGATTTTATGGTGCCGACGTCATGACGTCGGCACGGTTGAAAAAATGTCGTCGGCATTTGTCGTTAATGTACTAGTGATGCAATGTATGATACTGAACTTACAAATCATGCATATAAACTAGCTTAATTACTCTTATTATTCATCATATATTTTAGGAAACAAATGAACTCGATGGACTCTCCAAGCTCAATAACTCAAAATGAAGAACATTATCTTACTAACTCTACATTCCAATCGTGTGATGAATTACTAAAAAGCGTCCGGGCCTTTTATTACGCTATAGGATATGGCCTATCTATTCGTGATTCAAAAAAAAGACGACTATGTCTCTTTGCAATGTGACCGAAGTGGTGCCTACCGAGATGGACACTCTGTTGGAGAAAAACAGAAAAGGAGCACAACATCTCGTTTGATCAAATGCCCCTTCCACATAGTAGGTGAAAAAAGAGGTAGTGGTTCTTGGGTTTTTAAGATAAACGACTTGGCACATAATCATGAACCATCTGCCGATATGTCTGGGCATCCATCATTTCGTCAATTACCAGAAGATGACGTAGAAACGGTTAAAAATATGACCCTTTCTGGAATACCTCCGAGACAAATTATTTTGTCCTTACATCAGAAGAACCCAAATCTTCCAGTGAACTCTAGAACCATATACAACCTGAAGGCGAAACTACGTAAGGATGGTTTATAGGGAATCGGTCATTGGTTAGTGCCTTATTTGAGGAACTTGAAAAAGGTGGGTTTTCTTATGATGTTTTCAACGATCCAAAAGGCCGTATAACACGTTTGTTCATTATACACCCATTATCAATTAAACTAGCTAGAATTTTCTCTAATGTCTTTGTGATGGATTGCACATACAAAACCAATAGGTATAAGATGCCTCTTCTTGATATCATTGGAGTTTCATGCTTCAATACATCATTTTACTCTGGTTTTGTTTAACTGAAAAAAGAAGATACGGAAAGTTATATATGTTTGGGCTTTAAAGGCGTTTAAGGAGTTTCTTGGCCCTACTAATCAACCGGCTGTGATTATGTCAGATAGGGAATTGGCACTAATGAATAGCATATATAAATGATGTATTTCCTTCTACAACAAGTCTTTTATGTGTTTGGCATATTCAAAAGAACGTGTTTTCAAATTGCAAGAAAGATTTTGAGCATGCTGACGAGTTTAATGTATTTATGTTAAGATGGAACATAGTGGCATATTCAACAACAGAATCTCTCTTCGATAAAAATTGGGTTGAATTTGAGTTGGATTATAAAAACAAGTTACATTCAATTGACTACATTAAGAGTACATGGTTACCTTGGAAAACAAAGTTTGTTAGAGCCTGGACGGAAAAATACTTGCATTTTGGTAACCGTTCATCCTCAAGAGCTGAAGGCGCACATGCCAAACTCAAGGTGATTTGCATGAAGTGAAAAAGAAAATTTCTCTTGCTGTTGAGCATGAATTCAACGAGATTAAAGTGAGACTTGCAAGTGAAAGAATTAAAATTCCTCATGATTGCAACATGCCAGTATTTAGAGAGCTTCTATCACGTGTATCTTTGTTCGCATTGAAGGAGATCTATAAGCAATATATAAAGAAAAAGGATGGTAATGTTCAAAAGATTTTAGTTTTGCCTAGTTCCAGACTTATAGTTTTAACTCACTTTATAATTTATTTATTTTCTTTCTTTAGGTACAATAACTCCTTGCACAGGTCATTTTATGGCAACTATGGGACTTCCATGTGTTCACAAGATAAGTTCTTGGCAAGGAATGACACTTTCATTAGACCTTGTACCACTACAACATTCACCACATTCGGCGGTGACATTTACCCTTTCCGCGAGGACATGTCACCGCCGAAATGTCACCGCCCAAAGCTGGTCGCTGATACTTTCGGCGGTGACTTTTACCAACTTTGGGCGGCGACTTGTGGGTCCCACCGCCTTCTAGCCAGTCAAAGATTGTCCAGCGTGGCAAGGGTTTTCAGCGGGGACATGTCCCCGCCAAAAACTGCGAAAATTAATTAATCAAGTGTTTTCGGCGGGGACATGTCCTCGCAGAAAATGTATTTAACTAATTTAAAAAATAATTAATCAAGTGTTTTCGGCGGGGACGTGTCCCCGCCAATAAGGTTTTAAATATAAATCTGCTTCTTTCTTTTGGCGGGGACATGTCCCCGCCAAAAGCCTCTGACCCATTTTGCAGTATATTGCTGCAAAATGGGTAATTCCAGGTTTTTTCCGCAATTGGTGCAGAAAAAACCTACCAAATGCAGCAACTAAAACCTGCTGTTTTCCCCATTGCAAAAAACAACAAATTCGCCAATAAAGATTCGCTAAACATATACAACAACACCAAATTAAACCCAAATTCGCTAAAAATAATATTAATCCAAATTCGCCAACTTCGCTAAACATAGAACATGTTTTTACAATAACTATCCAAATTCGCTAAACATAATCATATGAATCCAAATTCGCCAAAAACGGTTCAAAAACCGTGATCCACATGATATTCTACAAAACTATACATAAGCTAGCCATGAACAATTTAGTGGGAATCCTAACACATAATAATCCATCTAAATCTACACAACTATGTCCAATAACCCAAAACAAATATAAAGTGACCCATCCGACCCATACACTAATCCCCATTCTCCCCACCATCCCCATTACCCCCAGTACCCCCAGCTCCCCGACTACCCTCCCCTGTAGGTCTAGACTCACCCGCCGACTCATTCTGGGATCCTGATGTCCACGGCAATCCCGCTGCTAGGTCCTCAGGAAAGCCCGACTGTCTCCTCGCCCTATCCAGAATCATCTGCAGCGTGTTCCCTTGTTGCGTCACGGTCTCGCGCAGTGAGGACGAGGAGGCTTCCTCACGAGCTCGTGAGGAGCTGAGAGTCGGCCTGTGACCACCGCCAGGTAAAACTAGACCTATGCCAGGAATATGTCCCCTCTGCCTGCCGCCGATCACTTGGCGCAAGATATCCGTATCTGACATACGCGTCCCAGAGGAGGTGCTCTCTGACCGCAGCCGGATCATCTCATTCTGTTTAGTTACAAAAAAACAAGAAAAGTAATATATAAGTCATGATTTATTATATTGCATTAATGTTGGTGAGTTTTTGAAAATAAATTATACTTACGTATCTGGATTCGGCCTCCTCAGACTCCCAGACGCCGTCTCTGGTATGGGTGTGTCTGTACATGTCGATATGGTCTCTAGTATCCTCGGAGTCGGCGGAGGGGGAGCTCAACTGTTTATAAATAAAATCAATCAATACTCACCCAACACTATATATATAAATAAAATGATTAAAAAGTGTCTTGCGAAGTTATCAGCTATGACAGCCAAGGAATGTGATCCATGAAGGGTGGCAGTCTTCATTTTGCTCCTATTTTGCTTGTTGATCTCCCCGATCTTCAGCTTCTTCGGGTCGCTCCAGTGCTCAATCTGCTTATTATAAATAATAAAAACTATTATATAAATGAATTATTATTATTATTATTATTATTATTATTATTATTATTATTATTATTATTATTATTATTATTATTATTATTATTATTACTAATAATAATAATAATAATAATAATAATAATAATAATAATAATAATAATAATAATAATAATAATAATAATAATAATAATAATAATAATAATAATAACAACAACAAAGTACGTGTCGATCCAGAAATTTACCTGCCTCTCCCATTCTTCATCCTCCATGTTCTCGGGACGCTTTGCCTTGATCTCGTCCACTTTCTCGACCCCACCTGCCTCTGTAAAATGTTTCTTCTTGTGCTTGTGCTTGTTGTCATTGTATATCTTTTTCAGGTAAGCTTCGATACTAGCGACAATATCGTCTCCATTTGGACCGGCAAAGCGGGGGGTGAGATCAAATAAATGCTGCAATAAAATATAATTAAAATAAATATACAAATTTAAATAAATAAACACATTTAAAATAAATAAACACAATAATTAAAAAAATAAAAGATAAAAAAAAAAACTTACGTGGAGCCGGTTATCCACATGTGCCTTCTTGGCCTCTGGAACATCATCCCACGAATCGTGATACAGTTGAATGGTTTCCCGTATCAAGCTCCCGACATAGTTCGAGAACCACGAAGCGTGAAGGCCTATATGCTGCCACATGCCTTTGGCATTCCTAGTAAATATGATCGAGACCGGGCGCCCTGTATCATTTCTCATGACGTGTAAGGCTTCGTTCTTGGTGGTACCGCGAACCACCTTCCCGCCTTTCCCTATTTTTGACCCAGGCTTCGTAGGCTTAGGCCTGGGAGCTCTCGAATTAGAGCCTGCAAGTAATCAAATTAAAGTGATGGTGACATAAAATAACAAGTTATCAATTTCAAATAATGATCAAGTTTAATTAAAATAATCAAGAAATTCTTACGCTCGCAGTTGGTGCCTATCCTCCTCCCGGAACGGCGGGGTGGCTCGTGACCTCCATCACCACCATGGCTCGTAGCTACGACATCCGCCATCTGTACTAGAACATAGAAATTAGTGAAGAAACACATATACGCATATATATACACACATTCAAATAAATAAAAATATATACCAAAAAAGATAATAATAAATAATTAAATAATTAAATAAATAAATAAACACATTTAACAACTCGATAACAATTTCATTCAAATAAGTGTCGTTTAACAAATTACAATTTGAGATCAATCTCCTACATCACTAAGATAAAAATCATCATTATTAGTGCCAGCTTCATCTTCACCATCGACGTGGTCTTCATGATCAGATGCTAAATCATGAGGAATGTGGTCATCATAATCAATATCATCTTCGTCGTCGACATCAGTGATAATTGGTGCTGGTGGTGCCTCAAATTTCGCTGGCTGGACATCTATATCTATGGTGCTATAATTCAACTTATCCAACTCAGCAGAGAGTGTGACATGTGATGAGTTGTTGTCATGTACAACATCTTGATTGTCTTCTACCACGATGATATCCGGGTTCCAAATCTTTCGATGATAAGAATCTTGGACGGCCTTCCAACTATCACGTTTACCCGGGAAATCAAGGTAAAAGACTTGTGTTGCTTGTGTTGCAAGAATGTATGGTTCATTTTGAAACGATACACGGTCTGTTATAATTTGTGTAATGTTATTTCTATACGTACAACGTTTTATGCGACCCTTGTTATTAGTGTCGAACCATTTGACTTTGAACAGCACAACCTTGAACGGAACATAAAAAAACTCGAGAATTTCTTCAAGCTGGCCATAATACATTCCTCCGCTAGGATTAGGAGTTGAAATTCCGTTGTTCTGAGTTGAACGACGTAAATCACGGTCGTATACGATAAACTTCACACCGTTGATTACGCAAGAGTCGACTGAGACTGCAGTGCATGCTGGTCCACAAGCCAAAGCGAATAACTCGGAAGTACAACTTGGGTCATCCTTTACTTTTAATTCATGAATCTATGAAAAAGTTAAGAATAGATATAGATGAGTAATAGTCGTTATTTTTAAAGGGTAATACATACAATAAGTCTACCTTGCTCCCAAACCAGCGAGGAAATCCTTCTTGTATATCATTGCCAGAAAATGCCCTGTAAATGTTCATGATATTAGAATAAGTCGTCGAATAATAACTTACGTAAAACACATTTTGAAATAAAACGCGTACCTCTCGTACTCGTTCACGTACGGGTCGATTTCATGACTATTGTGTAGTACATACCATACTACTTTCTGCATTGTGTCTGGTTGAACCCGGATCAATGATTGCTTGCCATTCAGTTTACAGATTGATCGAAACACCTGAAATTGACTTGTTGGGCTTGGACCGTCCTCATTCCGGTCAGGACGATTAAATCTCGTCTCAACACCCCGAAAATAATGCGAACAGAAAGTTAATGATTCATCAGCAATATAACCCTCCGCTATTGAACCTTCGGGCTTAGCTTTATTTCTGACATAATTCTTGAGCTTTTTCATGTATCTTTCAAATGGATACATCCACCTCATGTAAACAGGCCCGCCTTCAATAGCCTCTTCGGGTAGATGAATAACCAAGTGAATCATTATGTCAAAAAAAGCAGGAGGATATATTTGCTCGAAACTGCACAAAATATTGATGAGTTGTTCTTTAGCTTTCAACATGTCATCCACCATCAAAGTTCGAGCGCATATTTGTTTGAAGAATGAACAAAGCTCGATTATTGGTGTTGCGGTGGTTTGGTCCTTCAAGTAATTTTGAAGTCCAACAGGAAGCAACCGCTGCATCATTATGTGACAGTCATGAGCCTTCAAGCCTGTTATGTTGCTATCATTGTCGGTCACTTTATGCTTGAAGTTAGATCCGAACTCATCAGGTAGTTTAACACCTTTGATGAATTGACAAAAAAATCATGATATTAGAGTAAGTCGTCGAAATGGATACGCAAATAGAATTGGAACAAATAAATTTTGAAATAAAACGCGTACCTTTGATGAATTGACAAAATTGTTTTCTTTCTTCAGCTGTGAAAGAGTACGTGGGATGAGGCTTAGAGCACTTCCCGTTTCCTTTGTTGACGAGCCACAACTCTTCACGAATTTGCAAATTTTCTAAGTCTTGTCTTGCCTTGTTGGTGTCTTTTGATTTGTCATTCATTAACAAAGTACCCAACACACTCTCACACACATTTTTTTCGATATGCATGACATCTAAATTGTGTTTTAGTGTAAGAAAAGACCAATACTTTAGCTCGTAGAAAATGGATACTTTGGTCCAATTCAATTCGCGAACAGGATCACGTTTTTTCTTCGCACCCCCAAAACTTGGATGTTTCCTCGGGATACGTTTAGGCAATCTCCTAAGTTGATTCAAGATGACATCACTGGTAAATTTTCTAGGAGGTTTTCTATGATCATCGACATGAGTATAGAATGCCCGTTTATTTTTCCGCCATTTATTGGTCGTTTTTAAGAATCTTCTGTGACCAACATAAGCGGTTTTGCCTAACACGCGAACAGATGGAGTGTCTATATTACATGTCGGACAAGCCAAGTAACCTTGCCCACTCCACCCAGACAAACTACTTCGAGCGGGAAAGTCATTGATAGTCCATAAAAGCGCTGCTCTCATACAGAATTCAGTGCCAGTGACAGCATTGATACTCCATCTTTCCATAGAATCTTTAGGTCTTCAATCAAAGGCCTCAAGTAAATATCTATGTCCTTCCCGGGTGATTTAGGGCCCGGAATTAACAACGTCAACATAAGAGAAGTCTCTCTCATACATATCCAGGGAGGCGTATTGTATGTTGTTAATATGACCGGCCACATGCTGTAAGACTGACTAAGGTTGCCGTACGGATTGAAACCATCAGCAGCCAACCCTAATCGGATGTTTCTTTTTTCATAGGAAAATTCTTTTGAATACTTCATGTCAAATTTCTTCCATAATTGACCATCAACCGGGTGTTGCATCTTACCGTCCTCCGTAGACTGCCCAGAAGCATGCCAAGTCATATGTTTTGCAGTGTGTTTAGACTTGTACAAACGTTGTAGTCTAGGAATGATAGGAAAATAACGCAACACCTTGTTAGGAACTTTCTTCCCCAGTGTGTTCTTGTCTTTCCATCTACTAGCATCGCAGATGGGACAATTCTGCAAATCTTCATTACCCGCCCCCCGATATAAAAAATAGTCATTTACACAAGCATGTATGGATTCGTATCCTAACCCGATCGTTTTATATGTTTTCTTTATTTCATAGTATGACGATGGGATTTTGTATCCTAGAGCGGATGGGAAACATTCTTTGAGAAATTTAAGGGTTTCGTTAAATGTGGTGTCACTCATTTTACCTTTCACGAGTGAGCCGAGATGTTATGGTTGTACACGAGATGTTTCACGAGTGAGCCGAGATGTTATGGTTGTACACGAGATGTTTCACGAGTGAGCCGAGATGTTATGGTTGTACACGAGATGTTTAACGAGTGAGCCGAGATGTTACGGTTGTACACGAGATGTTTCACGAGTGAGCCGAGATGTTATGGTTGTACACGAGATGTTTCACGAGTGAGCCGAGATGTTATGGTTGTACACGAGATTTTTCACGAGTGAGCCGAGATGTTATGGTTGTACACGAGATGTTTAACGAGTGAGCCGAGATGTTACGGTTGTACACGAGATGTTTCACGAGTGAGCCGAGATGTTATGGTTGTACACGAGATGTTTCACGAGTGAGCCGAGATGTTATGGTTATACACTTTCCCACCAAAACTTTCCCACCATAATACTGGCGCCAAAAATTTCCCACCAAGACCTGCTCTTATATTCTAACATCTTATCCACACAACTTCACAACCTCTTATACTCAAAACCACTTAACCTTACAACCACAAACACACACTGTTATCATGGTGAAGATGGCGGAATTTGAAGCTTTTGCTTGTCCTTGTAAACGAGGAGACGTAATTCTGCGAGAATCGCATAAACCTTACTCCCTTGGTAAACAATACTATGCGTGTCCTTTATCAAAGGTGAACAATTACATACTTTTTTGTGTGTTATATAAATAATTTGGTTAGTTGTTAAAAATAATAGTTTTTACTCTTTAACAGGGTGGGACAAAGGAGTTTGGATGCGATTTTTTTTATGGAAGGAGGAACGACTAGCCAAAATGACCGGTTCTCTTGGAGCTTCAACGCCTCCAACTCATTCCGCAAGACCATCCATAACTCCAACTCGTTACACTGCAGGACCTTTAACATCGAGTCCTGGAAATACAGAGTGCTCAAACTGCATCAAACTGAATCACCAGATAATGGTACTCAATAAAATGCTAGAAGTGTATATGCATCCAAACAAACGCACAATTGATTCAGCTGCCTTATTTCACGACCTTTATAATGACATGCTAGGTGATATGGGAAATCTTCGTATGTAGGTTGTTGTTGTTGCTGCTGTTATTGTTGTTGTTGTTGCTGTTATTGTAGTTGTTGTTGTTTGTTGTGTTATTGTTGTTGTTTAATAAAATGTTGTTGTTGTTGTGAAAACTGATGTCGAACGTGCTTTATATTTTTAATTCGTACACTTTAATGTTGGAGTAATACGTATGTTTTAAATTACATATGCACAAAGAATGGAACTGAAGGAACAATATCATAAAGAATGGAACTGAGGAGATGTTTAACGAAGGGCCGTTTGGTTTATGCTGTTTGGTAAATTACTTCCAATGATGTTGTTGTTGCTATGAAAATTTAAGTACCCATCAAGATTCAACCATAAGGGGCCGTTTGGTTTATGCTGTCCAAACAGGGCCGTTTGGTTTATGTTGTTTTGTTAACAACAGCCCACAAGGGCCGTTTGGTTTATGCTGTCCAAACAGGGGTGTTTGGGATTGCTTATTTCCTGCACCAAAAGGGTGTTTGGGTTTATGACCTTATTTGAAGAAACAATATCACAATTAACAAACACGAAGGCAAACATTTTATTTAAAACACGCAAGAGTTCTCAAACGAAAAACTCGACAACCAAACGAAACAACTCAAACTAAACAACTCGACAACCAAACGAAACAACCCGTTTATTTTTTTATTTTTTTGCGGCTACTTCCCGCTTTGCTGGAACTCGCACCATCTTTTCCCTTCCTTGCTCTCATTTCCTTGATACGTGCAAACGTAGCTTCGAGATTTGTTACTCTATTTTCCAGATTACCAAATTCGGTGTCGAGGTCCAACGTGCTTTCAGCTTCATCGTCACCTCCAACAGCAGCAGCTTGAGCTTCAGCAGCACGTTGAGCTTCAGCAGCATCTAGCTCTTCCAAATACTCTCTATAGTACGGCTTTCTCCTCAGCCATTCCAGAATCTTGTCTCTCTGCCACGGTGCACAGTTCTCATAAGAACCATATTCATCAAAAATTTCCCAGCCCCAATGAAGTATAATTTCATTATACAGGAGCTCGTGTGATAAAGCCTTTGACCATTCCTGTTCCGGCGTTAAACCATCCATTGTTATGTGTGTTTTTTGTGAGAATTTACGTGTTTTGTGATAATTTCATTAGACGATATATATAAGTAAAAAATTGGCGGGGTAAAAGGAAAATTTGACGGGAAATACTTTCGGCAGGGACATGTCCCCGCAAAAAAGCCGCTAAATTTTGGCGCGATAAACTTACCTTTTTGGAGCCAAAATGTTTGACATTTTCAGCGGGGACATGTTCCCGCCAAAAACGAAAAATATGCATCTTTTCTTTCGGCGGGGACATGTCCCCGCCGAAAGGTAGAGAGGGGAAAAAAGGCGCGAATGATTAAGCGCTCCAAAGTTTGGTCAAAGTTTGGCAAATATGTGAAACATTTTCGGCGGGGACTCGTCCCCGCCAAAAGCCCTCGTTGAAAATTTTGTAAATGGTCAGCGAGACTTTGTGCCAGCTCAGCACATTTTTTGTCGTTTAGCGACTTTCGGCGGAGACAGAAGCGTCCCCGCCAAAACTCTGATCGCCCGTCCTCTTTTTTGTTGTAGTGTACATCCACATTGGAGAATTGACACATTATCCTTGAATCCCGAAGATCATTCACCAAATTATTGCAAACCTTTTGAACCAATCAGATACTCTTTTTGAGCCGATGACACAACAACCGAAAGGAAGACCTCCAAAGGCAAAAAAGAAAAGAGGTGTAACTTCTACAGCAAGAGATCCTTCGAGATTTGAGTACATAGAATCATCACAAACACACAATCTCTGTAGCTCCTCAAAACAAAATAGCGTAATAGATTTAAATGCATATCCTGATGTTTGAATTACGTTATGTCGTCGGAGTAGTATAATCAAGTTTGTGTTTTAAGGATGTTTTTTCAGATGATTGCTCCTTTGTGTTCGAATATCAAACTGGTGCATTTTTCTTTTGTATTGAGAATTCCTTCTTTGTGGTCCTAAATTAAAAGTGTTGCAATTTCCTGCAAGCGTTACTTTATTATATGATTTATTATGTCAATGTTTGATCACTGGTTATCTTCCTATATGTCACGTAGTTTGATCATTGGTTATCTTTGATGCATATATTATGTTTGTTTAATACGGAGTAGATTACAAGCATTAGGTATGATATATAATTAGTAGAGTCCTTAGAATCTTGTGAATTTTGTTATCACTTTATTGCTTTTGGTAGACATTATATTTGTGTTTCATGTTAGCAACTTAGCTTTGTGATTGATTCAGGTTTGGATAATGTATCTCTAGAACTAAGATATTGAAAAGGGATTGGTTTAGAGCATTAGGTGTGGTGAGCATTTTTTGCTCCTCATTCCGGCCCCATGGGGTGCCACGTCACCACAACAAACCACAACAAACAACCCCTCCCCCCTTACAACAACAAACCACAAACTCCTCATTCAATCCCCACCACTATTTTTTTTTCTTTTAATTACCGTTTGAAACAATTTATTTCTTCCATTAAATATGAGATATAAACGTTTGTGTCAGAAACTTTGCTACTCGTCTGCACGAGTAGATGGGCAACGGCGAGCCACGAGCAGATGCTCCGGTGTGGCGGCGAAGAACGAAGAGGGTGGACGGCGAGGGACGGCGAGCCCACACCGTCTGCTCTTAATGTGACAAGTAAAAGGAAAATGGAGGGCTCACCGAAAGTTTGGAGAATAAAAGTCAAATGATAAGCAATAAATATAGGGAGGGCAACTGCATACGCTTAAAATTGTAAACACATGTTATTATTGAAAATTCAAGAATCTAATTAAGGAAACTTCAAATTATTGATGGAAGCCAACTGCATACGCTAAAAATTGAAAACACATTAATAAAAAAAATTCCACCTTTTGAACCTTCTTTTCCTTGTTGTCTCCCCCACATGAATATTTGTATTATGTTAATAAACAATAAAATTAACTCACGTATCACAATAAGTTCAATTATCTTTGAGTGTATGATATTATCAGGAAGAAAACAAATATAGAGATACGTCATGATCATAATGAATAATTCAATTACTGTATCAAATTTTGACTCATATGTGCTTTATTTTGATTTGGTGTTTAACTTAAATTAACGTAAAACTCGTTTGACAACTTCGATGCGCTGCAAGAAAAGTAACTGATCATGGTTTGAATTGAATTGAAACACGAATTGAAAGACTCGGTGTGCGTTTGGTTCGTAAGTGAGATTGGAATTGAATTTAGATTTAGGAAAAGTTTAAAAGAAAAGAAGGAGAGAGAAAATTAATTAATATTTAAATCATATGTATGTTTAATAAGTTTTATGTATTTATTTGAAATAAAAAAAATATAAAATAAGAAAAAAAATAAATAATATGTGGTTGAAAAAATTTGATCAAATAAAAAAAAAATTGGATGGAATCAAAAAAACCCACCAAAATGTGGTGAAATGAAATCAATCACTTTTTCATTCCTTCATTCCCAAAAGTGTGGGCCCAGCGTCAACCAAACAAAGTTTTTATTTTTTCTTTTGGTGATACCCCTTCAAAAGTATGAACCAAACGCACCCTCAGTTTGTAATATAGAAATGTATTTATAATCTACGTGTTATCTTAGGTAACTAATTAATCATAATTTAATATTTTCATTTGCTCATTTAGAATTAAATGAATAGTCTTACGTAATTTTGTTCTCCATTCATTCTCATCGAGTTATCTCCTTCTTTCTCATCTTTCAAACCACCATGCTTTCTTTGAAGCTAATACTATATTGATCTTATATGCAAATACTTTCCACATGAAGCACAAGGACATGATTTTTCATTGCCTATGAATTGATTATTAGGCTCTTCAATTTACAAGACTTAGGCGTCGTTTGTTTTTTCCCAATAAGCACTTTTTCCCTCTTTTAACTTCTTTTGTCTGCGGGAGGGCAGAGGTTTATGTTTGTTTTTTTGCAGACATAAGTGCTTCTTTTCACTTCTTTCATCTTCTAAATTTCAGACATTATCTTTCACTTCTTACCTCTTTTTTCACAAACCCCACATCTCTTTCTTAATATCCATTTTTATACGTTTCCGTCAGTTTTTATACGTTTTCATATGTTTTTTACGTTTTCGTACGGTTTTATACATTTTCGTCCGTTTTTTACGTTTTAGTCCGTTTTCTTCCGTTTACGTCCGTTTTTTTACGTTTTCGTTCGTTTCCTTACGTTTTTTCCGTTTTCGTCTGTTTTTTTTACGTTTTTGACCATTCTTTTACGTTTTCGTCTGTTTTTTTACGTTTTCGTTCATTTTTTACGTTTTCGTCATTTTTTTTTACGTTTTCGTTCGTTTTTTCACGTTTTCGTCTTTTTTTTAACGTTTTCATCCGTTTTTTTCACGTTTTCATCTTTTTTTTAACGTTTTCATCCGTTTTTTACGTTTACACATTTTTTTAAACGTTTTCGACCCTTTTTTTACGTTTTCGTCTTTTTTTTAACGTATTTTTTTTGTTCTCGTATGTTTTTTTACTTTTTCGACCGTTTTTTATGTTTTTATCTGTTTTTTACGTTTTCGTCTGTTTCCTATGAAAAAAGTACTTCAATAGCACAAAAAAAAAACATTCTTCTACCATGCAGATGAAAACTTTAGATGCGAAAAAAAAAAAAAAAAAAAAAAAAAAAAAAAAAAAAAAAAAAACTTCAATAGCACAAAAAAAAAAGGTACTTCAATAGCACAAAAAATATACTAGTGAAAAAGAAAAAAAATGAAGAAAAAGGAAAGAAGAACTTCAATAGCACAAAAAACAAATGGTCTTCTTCTTGCAGATGAAGAGCTTCAGATGTACCTCTTCTTCTGCAGACATTGTTTGCAGATGAAGAGGTAAAAGCTCTGAAAAAATAAACGACACCTAAGGTAGCATAAGATTACTTGTATTAACATTAATTTTAATATACTAATGTGATTGGTCAAGCTATGGGATGTGATAAATTGGACAATTTTAATACAAATGAGATTGCCCGGTAAAAAGAAGTATTTGAAACTAATGGACTTAGGCCACTTCCATCAGTTAACTCAGCTTTAAAATTTAAGGCCTGCCACGTCAGCTTTTTCACCCTTTAACTTAACTCAGCTTTAACTCACACATCAATAACTCAGCTTTAACACACCTTAACTCAACTTTATACATAAATTTTCAAATTCAACCCCTAACTTATAAACTACTTCAATTTTTTTAAAAAAACAACACATTTATTAAAACATAACATTCATTCAAACATAACACACTTAAAAAAAAAAAAACTTACAAACGAAATTAAAGAAATAAATAAAAATAACGACGAAATTAAAAATTACATAATAAAAATAAAGACAATCATAATTATTTATTCATCGTCTTGTTGATCTTCAAGGTGCTGCCAAACATGATCCATAAGGTCTCGTTGGAGGCGAGTGTGTGTGTCTCTATCGTGAATTTCTCTTGCCCTTCGACGTTGGCCATCGCATCTTTCGACCCACGAATTTCGCCTCAGACGTGGTGACGGATCCACCCACATGTCGTTAAAATCACGTATTGCAAAATTTTGATCTTTTATAATCATGTTATGCATAATAATGCAACAATACATGATTCTCTTTATCCTCGAAAGATCATATTGACGAGCTGGTTGACGTAGTACCCCCCAACGTCCCTGAAGCACACCAAAAGCACGTTCGACATCCTTTCGTGCACTTTCTTGTTTCTTTTTAAAGTAAGCATGTTTCGCGTCAGTTGTTGCCGTGAAGGATTTGACAAACGTAGCCCACTGTGGGTAAATACCGTCGGCTAAGTAATAGCCCTTTTCATACCTCCTTCCATTTACCATATAAGGGGCTGCAGGGGCGACGTCATTTAGAATGTCGTCGAATAACGGTGAGTTATCCAAAACATTAATATCGTTATTCGCCCCCGCCATCCCAAAAAATGCATGCCAAATCCATAAATCGTGTGAAGCAACTGCTTCAAGCATTATAATTGGGTATTTTTTATCACCCCTACCAAATTGCCCTTGCCAAGCAACCGGACAGTTTTTCCACTCCCAATGCATGCAATCAATGCTACCAAGCATTCCAGGAAAACCATGAACCGACTCATGTCTTTCGTAAATAGTTTGAATGTCGGTCCATGTTGGTTTCCTCAAATACTCCGGCATAAACAAATCAATAACGCACTTGGTAAAATTATCAAGACACAACGTTGCTGTACTCGAACCCATCTATAAATACTCATCAAACGCATCGGGTGACGTGCCGTACGCCAATTGGCGTAGAGCAGACGTACACTTCAAAAGAATACTTAAACTGTTTCGACCAGTACAATCTTTCGCTTCGGTAAAATACTTGAAATGATCAGGAACAATACCAGAGGTATAAGATTGAATACCTTCGACTATTCGTAGAAATAGTCGCCGACTCATACGAAATCTTCTTCGAAAAACCCGTGCCGGATACTTACAGTCTTCATCAAAGTAGTCGGCACGCAAACGTTGATCAGCAAGCTCACGTTCACGAAAGATATGCCCTTTAACTTTCGAAGGTCCAGCGGCTTCTTGTTGTTCTTGTTGTTCCATTTGCACAACTTGTTCGTACACAGATGCCATCCACTGAATATCGTCTTCGTCACTTGAAAAGTTGTTAACTTCGTTTGGATCCATTGTGAATCAAAAACGTTTTTTTTTTTTTGGTGGAAGGTTGAAGAAGATAGTGTAAGATGTAGTGTTGTGATTTGTGGAAGTGTGAAAAAAAATGTGGTGTGAAATGGGTATTTATAGGAGAGTGAAATTGGTTTTGAAATTTTTTTTTTTTTTTTTTTAACTACAACTAGCCGTTAACTGCAGGGACCAATCATGTAATTTTCGAAACCTGCACACTAGCCGTTGAGAGGGGCTGTTTCTGCCAAAAAAAAGTTTTTTTTTTTACAAAAGTAACCCTTAACGTGACGTTAAGGGGCTAACGCAGCCCCTTAACGCCACGTTAACGCCAGATGCTCCATCAGTTAACGCATGTTAACGTGCGTTAAATCACAAATACTGCCCCTTAACGTTGCCATTTAACGTACCGCTGCAAGTGGTCTTAGAGTAAGCTCTATTGATATTATTTGTATTCATTATTAATTTTTAAAACCATTTACCCATTCATTAGCTGTTATATTGACGCACTTTTAAATGTTACTAGGGGAAGTGAAGTGAAGGGTACAGTTATGGGGTTCGCCAACCAATTTTGCCAAATTACAACAATATTCGTTGTGTTTTTCTCCACTATCTGAGTGTGTAATTTTATACAACTATCTTTCTTGCATTTAATATGCTAGATGAGTACCTATGCATAACGACGAGATTTATAACAGCATATGGTAATAATGATATTTTCGTTAAGTGTTTTGTGTAATCAAAATGTCACTATAATTATCTGATGCAAAAATTTCGTTGCTATATACTGGTACTCGTCTAAAAAAATAAAAATGATCAATGTTAAAATGTTGAAATATTAAAAATAGTCAAACGTTGAGAGAAATATGTGAGTTGAAATGTTGAAAAGCGGATATGTTGAAATTTTGAAAATCTGAAATAAGGAAACCATAAATACATATTGCTGGCAACTTTGAATCACACGTGTTAGCATAAATACACAACCCCTAACATCATTTTCATATCTCTCTCTTTATTTCTCGCTCTTCAAATAAAAAACACATCTCCTTTCCAAACCAATAATTGTCGCCTCTCTCATCTGAATTTGCCGCCACCACTACCACCGGTATCTTTGAGTCTAGATCTGATGGGTTTGGTTTGTGTGGTTTTGGCAGGTGCTTTTGTTTTATGTGGTTTAGGCTAGTGATTTTGGTTTATGTGGTTTTCGTTTCGGTGAGTCATTTTGGTGGCGGTTTGGTTTGTGTGGTTTTACATCTTTTTAAAAAACACACACCAGTCACAGCCACCACCTACCCGCCACCACCGACACTTACCACCACCGGACTTCGCCACCATCGACCCACCACCACTGAAAACTTCACCATCGTGACGCGCCTAATCCAAACTGTCGCCGGTTTTGAGTGTTTTTTGAGTTTTTCTTCCTAAATCTTTGTATTTTACTGTTTTTTAGTTTTTTTAAGCGATCTATTGTTTATTTTTTTACGATCTACGTTTATTTTATAGATCTATGTATTTGACTAAAGTTTTTTTTTCTTCTAGATCTACTGCCGCTGCCGGATATGCCGCCGCCGCTAGAGTGCGTCTCTGCCGCCAGAGTACGCCACCGCTCTCCGACTCCGCCCAGCCGTCGACCGTCTTTATCAAGTGTTGAGGTTTTTCTTTAAGTTTTATAAATAAATCGACATGCATTGAACAAACTTTGAAGGTTTTTTTTATAGATCTATATATTGGTTTTGTAGATCTACGTTGCTATAACATTTTTAAACATAGCCATCTCAAGGTTATGTGAGGCATAAAGCAATTTCGTCGATAAAGGCCTTATAATTATTTAACTTGAAAATCAAAATACTATATTTTCCCAAAACACTAGTTTTTAGTGCATAAGTACAATGCTTTTAAAGCATGTATTAGGGAAATATGGAATTATTATGTTTAAGTTGGGAAAATATAGAATCGCCCCTTATTATTTTGATACTTGAATAAGTAGTCACCTTGTTGTTAAAGTTTCAATATTCTCTTTGTTAGTAAAGGCTGTGATATACTGACCCTCCCTATGTAGGGAGGGTGTGTTGACTTCCCGCTGCCGCCGCTTGTACTGTCTGCTTTGTCAGCTTGTACATTTCTTAAAAATAGGTTTTGTCTCTTATGTAGGGAGGGTCCGGTTAGTATGACCCTGTTAGTAATTATGAGTCATCGGATTTGTCATTTTGTATATACTATTTGACAACCAGCAATTACGTATACAAAAAATTAAGGGCTCGTTTGGTTGGCGGTACTCAGCCCAAAAATTAATGTTTTGGTTGAAAACCAATGTTTGGTTAAATTTTGACTCCAGAAATTGTCGGTCAATACCGGATATAAAGGATTATACAAATCCTGATGGGCATGGTGGGATTTGAAATTTGTATTGTCTTTTTCCTTTGATGGCCCACACTTTTATATAATTCGTTTTGTCTTTTTCCTTTGATGGCCCATATTTAAATTTTTTTATTTCTCTATTATTTAAAAAAATATTATATTATACATTTTCTCTCTTCTACATTTTCTCTCTCCTCATTTAATTTAAACCCCAAATCCAAATCAAAATCTTTAACTTTATATCAAATCCTAATCCTAATCATAAACCCACCTACAAACCAAACGGGCCCTAAAGCCTTATAAAACTTGAGGCCTAAAGTCGCTTGTTTTAGTGTCCTGGTGGTTGAGACAACCTCCCTCTTACCGGAGATACCCGTTAAGCAACAAAGGTAGATACCCGTTAAGCAACAAAGGTTTAAGACACGGTGTATTTTGCATAGTAGGATTCACAAATTTGTATCTAGTTTGGGTTTTGCTAACCTCTGCCCAGTAAACATGAATTAATCTGTTTATAAAAAGAATGTTTTAATTAATTCAAGTGAAAATCATGCTCAAACATAGTAATTTACAAGTCCATTTAGAGCATAAGGTATGTTAACCCAAGTTAAAGTTTCACCCACTGTCACGTCAGCGCCACATCAGCTTTAACCCTTTCACCTTTAACTCAAAAAAACACCCCTTATCATCACTCAACCTTAACTCAACTTTAACTCAATTATTTTCAAAATCAACCCCTAAACTAAAACTAATACTTCATTTAATAACTAACATAACATTTAAAACACGAATTACATTAAACATTAAAGTTAAAACACGAATTACATTAAACATTAAAGTTGACATACGATACGCTAATGAAAATGAAAATACGAATTACAATGAAAAGTCTGAGTTCTAACCCTCCTTACTCGAAGACTCCCTAAACTCGCCATCATAATACTTTCCTTCCATAATGCCAAACCAGTTCTTCTTAAGATGTTCTGCATCCCTGGCTTCCTGCTCCATATGAGCAGCTTCCTCTTGTAGTTCTCGTTGTTCTGTTTCTCTCCTGACTTCCTCATCCTGCTCAAGAAGTCGGAGTTCATCCTCAGTGAGTCAAAACAGATTTGGTTGGTGTTCCACAACCGGTGGATTGTTTACCGGTTCATTTTTCGGTGTGAATACCAGAAAGATATCTTTCGGTGGAGTGTTCACCGGTTCATTTGGAATCAGGTTGGAGCTTGGGAATCGCTGGGAAAAGTCGTGTTCATTTGGGAATTGTTGGGAGAAGTCACGGTGAGTTAAGAATTGTTGGGAGAAGTCACGGTGACTTGGAAATTGTTGGGAGAAGTCTTTGCGAGATATTGTTGAGAATCTGTGTATGAGTTGTGTGTGTGATAAACAACTCCGGTGGAGTTGTATATATAGGCAGCTTTGAATTTGAATTTGAATAAATCCCGCTCCAATTTGAAATTAAATAATCCCGCTCGTAGTTGAATTTTGAATTTTGAATTTGAATTTGGTTATCCCGCTCGAACTTTACCGTTTAAGAACCAATGGTTTTTTTTTTCTAATACTAAAAACATTAGAGGGGGTAAAAGGAAATTCTTTTTTTTTTTTTAACTCAACGGATACATGTACGATTGAGGGGTCAAAATGATTTTTTTTTTCAAAGTAGCCTTTTGACGTTGCGTTAAAGGGTTAACGTGGGAAGTTAACACAACTTTAACGCAACAAGGCGGTGTGGTTAACGTACCCTTAACGCAGCAAATGTGAAACTTTAACGTAGAAATGCGTTACCATTCCCCTTGCTCTTAATGTGCATTTAATACATTTTTCGGTTAATTAAGAAAGTTTGTGTTCATTAACTATACCTTAACCTTTGTTAGTGGGCACTTGTTAGCAAAGTCCTTATAGTTTTTAACAAAAAGTTTGGTGTTCATTAATATTTAATGTACTAAAGGGTTGTTAACACTGAAAGTTCAGTGGTCATTAATGATTGATTTTATAATTAACATAAACTTATTAATTGGTTAAAAGTCGTGGTTAACAAAACTCATAACTTTATGGTAGCTTGTTTGTACGTTATCTTAGTTATAGAACCAAATGGCTTGTGTTCCCAATGGTATTCTATGTTGTGTGAGTAGCTCCCCAACCAAATGGTTGTGGGTTTAAGTCCTGCATAGGACATGTGAGGTAGATTTGTGGTGTAAAAACTGTGAGATAGTTAAAATTGTCATTCTAAAAAGAAAAAATAATAGAATTCAATAATAATTCGATTCATTTTTCCCCCCAAAGTTGTGAATGCTTCAATTTGTTGAAACAATGCGTATTTTTGTAATGTGTTAGATAAGTTTTTTTGGTAAATAAATATATATGATTAGATAAAGCTATGAAATTAAAAATTAGAAAAAGAGTTAATTTCAAAAATGGTCCATGTGGTCACTCGGGTTTAACACTTTTAGTCCTCATACTTTTTTTTAACGGGTCTGCTCACCAAACTTGCGACCCATAACGGGTTTAGTTCCTTGACCAAATATTCCGTCTGTTTGACCGTTTTCTTGGTTAACTGACTAAAACTTGAGGGGTAATTAAGTCTTTTTATTCACAAACACCACCCTCACCACTACCCACCACTACATGGCCTGCTAATACCATTGATCAATTTATCTTCTACCTTCACATTGCTGAAGTTGAAATACTTAAAAGCAACCAGAAAAGAGAATTCAACATTTATCTTAATGGCGCCCTCTTATTTGGACCATTTTCTCCCTCAACTAGCTTGACCACCATAACCAATCAATCAATTCATACTGGTTTTTCAAGCTATGAGCTTGAACTAAAACCTACTCTAGATTCAACCCTCCCTGCTACCCAACCCATCTACACCCAACACATACCTCACTCGATCTAAACTCAAAAACATCACTCACAGTCTCCCTCACATCCGAAAACCCAAATCATATCATCCCAAATCACTCTCGATTCAAATGAAAAACACAATTGATCTATCAAAAGAAATCACCTTCCATTAAAACCACACATAAGACACAGCAAAGCAACATCACACAAACTCACACCGATCTAAATCCGGTCTAAACCAACATCAAATCCATCACCTTCGATTCTTTATTGAGAAAATGACGTCACCATAAAATACCACGATCACTCCGGCGATTGCAGTGGCGGAGGTTCTTAAACAAAAGCAATGGTGTGATTTAGGAAAGATAGAATTGGGTTGCTAAGATGGGAATTCCGTTTAATCTTATCTTGTGTTTTGGAACATCAAGTGATGATGTTTTATCAGATTGTGTTATGAAGTGATTTGATTTAAATGTGTTATGGCACTGTGATGTTACCTAGAGTGTGTTATGAACTCAAAGTTGTATTGGGTTTTTTTATGATCAGTGTGTGAATATTGGAGCTGTTATAATAACTGAATCAGGGAGCAACATGTGGTGACCGGTTTTATAATAATAATAATAATAATAATAATAATAATAATAAGCAACATGTGGTGACCGGTTTAATAATAATAATAATAATAATAATAATAATAATAATAATAATAATAATAATAATAATCGAGCTTATGGATGCCGTTGCTAGGCTTAATGATCCTCAATGTGAGTTGCTCCTTCTTCGTGCTTGTGCCGGTATTTCAAAGTTATACTTCTCTATGCTCACATGTTCTCCCCGGGTCTTTGAGGGTGCCCAGACTTCGTTTGATGCGGCGCTTCGTTCCTCTATGGAACGTATTGTCACTGCTTCTGGACCTGGGTTTGGGGATTGGCAGTGGAGATTGGCCACGCTTCCGTTTGAGTTTGGGGGGCTTGGCGTATATTCTGCAGGTGATGTGTTGAATTATGCTTTCCTTGCGTCTAGACTCCAATCTGCTAGCTTACAGGCTAAGCTCCTCCAACAGTCTGGCATAGTAAATCATGGATCTTCCTTTAATGACGCTCTGTGTACTTTTAACGCAAAAATGGAGTTCGACCTCTTAAGTAACCCGAATGAGATCGCTGCCCCCAAACTTATGAAGAAATTGGCAGATATATATTTCACACGTGTTACTAAAATGGCTGAATCCTCTTTTGGCCTATCCGCTCGACAGATGGCGCTTTGGAGATCACAACGCGAAGACTACACCTCCGATTGGCTTAGGGTGGCCCCGATATCTGGGTTGGGGCAGACTATGAACGCCAGAACTTACCGGTGTGTTTTATGCTACTGCCTGGGTGTCCCCCTTTTCTCGGTCCAGATGTCGTGCTCTGCTTGTTCCAGGTTATTTGCGGGAGACATTTACGGGGATCATGCTGTGTCATGTGCTGGTATTATTGGTATCAAGCACCGACACAACGTGGTGCGCGACACTCTTGCTGATATTTGCTCTCGGTCTGGGATCTCGGCTCGCAAAGAGGTTGACATTGGTCTTTGTGGAGAAAGAGACAAAAGCTTACGCCCAGCTGATATATTGCTCTATTCCTGGGATAGTGGGCAGGATGTTTGTGTCGATTTGACAGGGTCGTCTCCTTTGACGCAATCGGGTATGGTCGATTTTGTGCCAGGACGAGTGGTGGTCGAGGCAGCACAGCACAAGCGTGTCAAATATGAGAGCAAATGCGCCGACATTGGATATGGGTTTCTTCCCTTCTCATTCTCTTCCTTGGGGGAACTTGGGAAGGATGCAGCAACCCTACTGAAACGGATCCGAAAGTTCTCAGTAACTCAAGATATCGGATCGCGAGCCGCTGCTCATATCTTTAATAGGATTAGCTTTGCGATAGCTAAAAGAGTTGGAGCCCAGTTAGTATCTCGGCTCCCCTCTAATTTCTTGTAAATCCTATTTTATTCTAATGAAATGATGTTTTTATAAATAAAATAATAATAATAATAATAATAATAATAATAATAATAATAATAATAATAATAATAATAATAATAATAATAATAATAATAATAATAATAATAATATGATGGTAGTTTGGTCATTTCATCATTTTAAACGGTCAAACAGATGGAATATTTGGTCAAAAGACTAAACCCGTTATGGGTCGCAAGTTTGGGGAGCAGATCCGTTAAAAAAAAGTATGGGGACTAAAAGTGTTAAACCCGGGTGACCACAGGGACCATTTTTGAAATTAACTTTTAGAAAAAAGTGTAAACGATACATTTTTTTTGTGAATTAGTCGAAATTGAAAGGGCATTAAATGACAATCATTAACGTGGCGCAAAAGTTATTATTAAACCAACTAATTTGAATTCGCAAGGACTCTTATGTATATGGTAACAATCCATCTTGTACTCGGTTTCTAATTCACATATTAACCTAATATCTAATCGCATCCAACATATGTTCCTATATATTTGCCTATATGTTTAGGTTTATTACTTGAAGTCGTTGTTTCCTTGAAATCAAGATTACATTCATGATGATCAAACTCAACGATTACATGATGAATCATGTTAACGCAACAGCCTCCGCCTCCGCAGCCTCAGATACCAAGTCCAAAAAACCAGGTGATGTAAAGATGAACGAACTAGTAATAACTCCAGGAAAAAATTATCGTTTTAGGATACATTCTAAAGACGTTGCATCTACGTCAACTGTTGAAGCCGTGACGTCAACCAAGTTCAAGATCCCGATGGATGAGAAGATGAAAGGACCGCTACATATGGAAGAAAAAGTAGAAGATTACCGCTTTGATATTCATTCTAAAAGATTTGTGGATGATGTTAAGAATGCCGCCTCAACCTCTATGGCAACTTCAGTTGAACCCAAAAACACACCTTATAAGTTCAAGAAAGCTAAGATTGATTTCAAAAATCAGGTTAATGGCAAATACACTGCTCCTATTAAACCAACGGCAACCAGGTTCAATGTAGGCAAGAAACCAGTTGATAAGCTCAAGATAAGGCAAAAACTAAAAGAGTTGCACCTCAATTATGTGAATGCTGAAGGGAAACCAGTAGGGAAACCAACATGTCATATATGCAGAAAAAATTTCGTCTCATATATACCCCTTTATCAACATATGGATGTTCACTCAAATCGTAAATGGGAAACATGCTTCACCTCACATACTGCTAACATCAACCAAAGTGGTGAAAATCACAATCATGAAGCCGTGTTGGTTGATTTGACTAAATGTTTATCTGGTTGGAACGTCGTTAAGAAGAAGAGAAATCGTTTGGGGTCAAGACCAGTTAACATGGAAGATGATGAGGATGTATGCGCTGCTGCAGAGATTCTAATGCTCATAGCAGATGATTACTTTTCAAAGGTCAAACAGCCCAAAACAAGTATGCAGACACAGATGGATATAGAAGCAGCTGAGGGTCTTATGTACCTTGGTGATTATCCTCATTCACCTATGGCCGAATCAAGCATACAAGTACCTACAATCATAACAGAGATGCAGACAGATGTTCATGAATTGGGGGATACAGTTAATGGCGGAATAAAGGAGGTTCGTGACTTTGATCTGAATGAGCCACCTGCAATGGAAGAAGATACTTAAATAACAGTGACTTAGGTACTACACATGAAAACTTATTATGGTGTAACGTTACGGGAAATTGTATCACTGTTCTGAGAGAAACATGCAATCAGTGTATCTAACTCTAGTTTATTATTCGCTAAAACTATATATCGATAGTTTGACATTAATGATAATTGAAGAATTCTGTCTACTTGTGTATGGGGTTCAGTCTAAATTGCTAGACAGTGTTCCTATTATTATTCTAATTCTCTGCATGTTTCAATCCACCTATATGCATTGTCATACTCATTGTAGAAAGAAAACGAAAACTAATATCGATTATAAAAGCACAGATTATATTTGAACCAAGAATTAAGAGATTCCACGTTCAATTTTATTTATACATACAGAACTGAACGTTAAAAACTACTTTGATGCAGAAAATAACAAAGAGAATACCAGGTAATTTTTGTTACGATCATATGCCAGAATTGTTTTGCACAGCTAGTAATATATGTATAGTTTTGAATATATGTATAGTACTGTAGATTCATGCCATGCTAAGTGCTACCAGGGTGTCCATTTAGTCTCTGTCTACTTCTCTAGTAGTTTTTTTGGGCATCATACTTCATGAGCTTATATAAATGCTACGTTTTCTTTCTTTTTTATCTTGGGAAACTTTTACTTTAAAAAAATATACAAACGATCCAGTTTGAGATTACAATGCCTTGAGGAAGGTATGTTACCTTCCACATAATTCAACAACGATTAGAACATGAACTATGAACTAGTCAAAACAGTGAAACAACTACATAAAACTACCTGACTCAGGCATGTGAGCTTTGTCGTTGCTTTATTGAGGCATTGAAATCTTAGTTATTGTGTTAAAGCAAAAAAAACTCCTCAAAGAGAGAACTTCTAAGCATAAAGACCTTGATCAAACAAGTTAAAACCAAAAAAAGGCTCCCACATCCGAAGCTGCCTATGAAAGCGCAAAAGCACCAAACAAACCTCTCTTTTCAATACCTAAATGAAAGAGACTTATCCCACAGCCAAACGTCACTAAGCATTTTAGTACCCAAAGGAGCCAAGTTTACGTATGTGACGAGAGAGTTAGATAGTGATGTTCATGGTAAAACAATTGAAAATCAACAATAATGTGCAAGTATCTTGACCAAACAACCTATGTTGAGACTTCTGCTTTGAACTCAGAATTACTAAAAAAAAAAAATTGGTTGAGGCATTTCATCGAGCATATTGTGTGTCAAATTCTTTTTTAATATAGTTTCACAAGCAACAAAACCAGAACAGAAGATCAACGATAAGGCATTGTAATAAGAGGATCAGAGGGTGTCTGGGATTGTTTATTTTTAAGTAGATAATCAGAGTGAAGTGACTGAATTATTCCAATTGCTTCTTATAATAAAGTAAGCAGTTTTCATAAGTTTCTGGGGCTGTTTACTTTCTGCTTAATGTCCTGTTTGGTAACAAAATTGGCTGGAAACAGAAAACTTTGGTGTTTCTTTTTAACTTATTGCAAAAGAGAATCCTTAATGTGAGAGGGGGCAAAATTTGATGCTGTTTCTATTCAGGACGTCTTAATACGAGTTTTTTCCCGAACTAGTGTAGGTGGAAAAAATAAATTCGAAAAATTTAGAAAACTTCGAAAAATTTTATAAAAATTCAAAAAAAATTTAAAAATTCGAAAAATTTATAAAAATTTATAAAAATTCTAAAAATTTATGAAAATTCTAAAAAATTTATAAAAATTTTAAAAAAATTCGAAAAATTTTAAAAATTCAAAAAATTTTTAAAATTCAAAAAATTTATAAAAATTCAAAAAAATTTATAAAAATTCGAAAATTTTATAAAAAATTTATAAAAATTCAAAAAATTCGAAAATTTTATAAAAATTTATAAAAATTCAAAAAAACTTATAAAAAATTTGAATTTTTGAAATTTTTTTTCGAATTTTTATAATTTTTTTGAATTTTTAAAAAATTATAAATTTTTACAAATTTTTTGAATTTTTAAAAAATTATAAATTTTTATAAATTTTTTGAATTTTTTAAAAATTTTAATAAGTTTTTTCGAATTTTTATAATTTTTTATAAAATTTTCGAATTTTTTGAATTTTTATAAATTTTTTGAATTTATAAAAATTTTCGAATTTTTTTAAAATTTTTATAAATTTTTTCGAATTTTTATAAATTTTTCGAATTTTTATAAATTTTTTCCACCTACACTAGTTCGGGAAAAAACTCGTATTAAGATGGTCAATTAAGCATAAAAAAGAAACAACATATATTCTCACAGACACTAACTAGAAACAGAACACATATATCCACACAGACACTAACTAGAAACAGGAAAAAAAAGAAAGCAGTTTTCATCAGCCCCTAAAACTTGTTATCTTGGGATAACATTTACTTTTCACTTTCATTTATAATCAAGAAACTAAAGAACACAGAGAAAATGTTATTTCTTAAAAATTAGAAATGTTAATTACTATTATAGTATTATGTCTCGCTTTAATGTTGTTTTTAAAATTAATGTCGTTTATAAAATTACTCAATCTTTACTATTTTTTTTTATTGATTCATTCAAATTCCGCTCTCTATCTCGATGCCAATTTGTTAAACTAGTACTCGTATGATGTTGTTGTCATCTCGGATGACGATGAAGACTTGCCAACGTCAATTGCTAAACGTTACACGAGACACTTAACCACAATATCTCAACCATGATAGTTCGCCGCTATAAAATCCCATCACTATGCACCGATACACACCTAATATTTAAAAAAGATAAAACACATTTGCTTAAAAACCTCCTTAATTGAAAATTGTGAGATTATTGATCTACCCGTACTCGTTATTTCTTCAAATGTTATACATTATATCTATACATTTTCCTTCTATGATTATTTATAAGTTGAAAGTTTGACCTAATAAACAATATACATCTACTTCATACACAATTTCACAACTCTAATTAGTTTTTGCTTTAAATTTCCACGGTACTCGCCTAGTAAAATAAAACTCTTTGCGGTTTAAATGTGGGCTTTATCAAGATTTTAATACTAAGACATTTACAACCACAACCCTCCCCGTCTAAGGAAATCGAATTCAATACCCTTTATTTTATCTATATTTACACAAACTAGGGATGGCAGTGGACATCCGATCGATTGGATGTCCACCCGATCCGATCTACTAATAATGGATATGGATTGCGTAAATCACATTACTAGTGGATACCAATATGAATATGGATGTTTAGTGGATCGAAATATGGACGACGAGTTCTCATCAACGGATGATCAATTTACCACCCGAAATGATTTTATATATATAACTTAAATGTAAAAATTATAGCTTAGCAATAGTAAATTAACTATGATCATATATGTTTTAAATAATTTGTAACATAAAAACATAATAAGAATAACTTAATAACAAATAGATCATTTAAACTTTATTATATGATACTCTAATAGTAATTGTATAGTATATTGATACCGATTTGATTTGTCAAATACTCACTCTTCAAAATAATATGAGATATGGATATTTTTCTATATTATACTTACGTTTTATACTACAAACTATGTATTGATTATATTTGTTAAGACTATTTTGTTATTTATTGCGATTTTAAGTCAACAAATAATGTTTTGATCAAGCGATGATTACAAAATATGTATTAAATTAAATTATGTGGTTATCTTTTACAATTTTATTTGACTGATATCCAATTGACATCCAATTACTCGACTCATCCTTTAGATATGGATATGGATGGATGTCACGAATTTAAATGGATATGAATAGTGAAAAAAGTAAAAGAATATCCGTATCCAATCCATTGACATGCCTAGTCGCCAACTTAAACACATATACACTTAAACTTTTCAAACCAAAGTATTTGATACCACCCATTCACAAAGGTCAGCTTCTTTAGTTTCTCTGTTATCATGTCACAACCTTTTTAGTTGATCTTTTGCTTCCATTTACCTGTTTGTAATATCATATCATCAAAAACAAATAAATTGACTCACCACATGTTCCACTGAAATGGCTCAACTAATTTATAATTTCAAATTTTAAAACATAAGTTTCAAGTTCAGCACTCTTTGGCCACAAATGGTTGTTCGAATTCATAAGATATTCACATATGCGCAAACCCTTTTAGCATTTAATCACAATAGGGTTTTTAGTCAAGATAGTTGTACATTACTGGTGTTCATTTGTTTTACTATGTGCATCATATTGCTTCATCTTAGTGTGTTAAAATGTGTTTCATTACTATGGATTTTAATCAACTGGAATCTCAATAGTCTCCATAGTGATTTTCGCCTTTTCATAGTGGGAGCTTTTCTCTGTTTTTAACTTGTTTCATCATTTTGGAGCAACTAGTTCACGTTGGTTTTCACAGTCAAGGTTCACATGCCAAATGACTCATAGTCGAGTAGTTATGCATAGACGTGTAGGTGTTTCACTGTTTATAGTTTATGCCTCTATGGTTGTTGCCCTTATGTGGAAAGGTGATCAAAGTGAGTCGTTTTAGCTTTTAGCATCAAAATCAATATATTTCTGTTTTGGGTGAAAAGAAACATAGCATGTATTAGCTCATTAAGTATAACTTGAAGGAAGAAAACTAGACAAAGAACAACTACATGTGGTATGAATCTGCATTTACTAGTTGTGCCAAACGTCAATAGTCGCAGATGATATTTACCTTGATTGTTATTTATTGCTCGTAGAATATACATCAGTTCTTTTTTTGCTTTCATATACAATCTGATGATATATATAGTTGGACTGAAACACGCAGAGAATCATAATAAGAATAGGAAGCGCATACATAAATAGAAGGGATTACTCATTCATGTCAAACTTATATATCGATAGGTTAGCGGAAAAGAACTTTACTACTAGGAAGATATACGTAATACATTTTTGATATAACATATACACCATAATAAGTTTTTTAGTGTCACCCATGTCATTCTGTTAAACTAACATCTTCAAATGCAGGTAGCTCATTAAGATCAAAGCCACACACCCCCTTTATTTCACCACTGATTGTATCAGCTGATTCTTCAACTTGTAAATTCCTCTCTGTCATG
Source organism: Artemisia tridentata subsp. tridentata (assembly GCA_021014915.2). Classification (NCBI taxonomy): domain Eukaryota; kingdom Viridiplantae; phylum Streptophyta; class Magnoliopsida; order Asterales; family Asteraceae; genus Artemisia; species Artemisia tridentata. The sequence goes on from CP139507.1 coordinate 230,126,081, forward strand.
CTTGCAGCCATGAGTTCTTCAACTACTGCGCCTGATTCAACCATAGGTGGAGTAACAGGATCATCAATGCACCTGAGACCATTAACTGCTTGTACTTCGCTCTGCGCCATTATACTTGTTTTGGACTTCAATTGGTGATCACGAGCCATGAGCACTAGAATCTTTGCTGCTTCCTGTATATCATCAACCTCCCCAAGATCAAATGTCCCTAATCCCAAATAGTATTTCGCGTTTGGCACCTTATTAACCTTTACATCAGCAACGCTTGACCCCAAACGACCTCTCTTACCTGTCTTCACATCCCACCCAAATAAACACTTACTCAAATTAACCACCTTGGCTTCATGATTGTGATTGTCACCACTTCTGCTGACGTCGTCGGTATTAAGTGATCTGATGAATGTCTTCCAATCGTTATCCGAGTGAAGAGCCATATGTTGATAAAGGAATTTATTCGATACAAAATTCGTTCTGCATATAAGGCATGCTGGTTTACCTACAGAATTTACAAAACTCATGAGCAAATTTTTTCTTTTTCCCTCATGTACTTTTCTTTTCTTGAATGTATCAGTCGGTTTCTTGATTTCATCATATCTGGTTGCTGCCGGTTTGTAAAGAGCGTTGGAGGTGGAAGCGATATCAGTCTGTTTTTTGGCTTTCTTGGTATTCTCTTGAAATTCATTCTTGCACTCCATGTCTAAAACTCTTTTACCATTCATCTTTTCGGCATTAGAAAAGCAAGATCGTTCCATCTCTTTGCCGTGCGCGTAAGAAGTTTCACCATTCAAGATCATCGTATTCATTGGAGTCTTTAACCGAATCACAATCTTTCGCACACCATGTGTTGGAGTAGAAGATAGAACTATTGTTGCATTACCTTCTTGAGACTTCATCATTATATGTCAACCGAGAGTTGCAAAGATTATAAAATCTTGAATGATCAAAATAATGATGAGAAATATAGGGAGATTAATTATTAAACCCTGATGACAGAATAATGACTTGGGACGAAAGTTATAAGAATAGGAGAAATAAGAGTTATGATAAATCGTCTAATTTAGAGTAAACTACAAAATACATCCCTGTGGTTTGGTCAATTTCACACCATACATCCCTCCCAAAAAAATTGCGCAATACACATCCCTCCGTTAGTAAAAGTCAAACACAATACATCCAAAAGGACGAACGGTGCAAAGATTGTCTCGTTAAGTTGGACACGTGGCAGTTAACTCTTTTTAAACAAGGGTATTTTAGTCCTTTCACCCCTCTTCTTCTACAAATCCACATCCAGTAACACAAATCCACAAACACAAACACAAATCCAGAAATACAAACACAAATCCAGAAACACAAATTCAAAAACATAAATCCAAACCACAAACCACAAACACAAATCAATTCAATTATGATTTTCATTCAAACTACAATCCAAACTACAAGTAATGTATAACACAAATCCAAAAACATAAATCCAAACGAAGTTCTATAAACCCTTTACAAACTGAATGCATCTATAAATATGTATCAGGAACTCAAGTGATAACAAGAAACACCACTTTTTGTACAATTCAAAAATCCAACCCAGATCCAAAGATCCATACTCGGATCTAAAAACACAAATCAAAAATCCAACCCAGATCCATTCGAAAACTCCAAATGTTTTTCATTCGAAAAATCCAACCCAGATCCATTCGAAAACCCAGATCCATTCGAAAACAATTTCCACACATGTTCATGAGTATTCGAAAACTCAAGAACACCTCAAAATCGAATTGCATGCAAATCACAGTATTAATCCAATTAATTTAGAAGAAATGCACATATAATGATCCTAAACAAAACCCCTTTGCTTAATTAGACTCAAATAAGCACAATCAAAATTCCCCAAACCGACCTTAAACCCTAAAATTCAAAAAATCATTCAATCGTGTTTCTGGTTACAATTGGTGATTGGGAACATGTTACGAACATATAAATGAACAAAACCCACCAAAAAAATCCACCATAAACACCCTCAATCGTGGGTTGTAAAGAAGTAGTAGCAGATTTTGGTGTTGGATTAGATGGAGGGATAAGGGAGGTGTTGGTGTGTGTGTGACTGTGTTGGTGGTGTTGGATTAGATGGAGGGATAAGGGAGGTATATGGTTTTTGTTGCTACTACTTCTGGAAAGATGGAAGATACTTTATGGTTTAAACTTATTCCTTTTGTGACTGTGTTGGTGGTGTTGGATTAGATGGAAGATATATGGTTTTTGTAGTTTAATTGGAATACTTTATGGAAAGATGAAGATATATGTGACTGTGTTGGTGGTGTTGGATTAGATGGAAGATATATGGTTTTTGTAGTTTAATTGGAATACTTTATGGAAAGATGAAGATATATGTGACTGTGTTGGTGGTGTTGGATTAGATGGAAGATATATGGTTTTTGTAGTTTAATTGGAATAAGTTTAATCCCTGTGGCTGCTTCGTTTTTGTGTTTCTGGATTTGTGTTTGTGTTTCTGGATTTATGTTACTGGATGTGGATTTGTAGAAGAAGAGGGGTGAAAGGACTAAAATACCCTTGCTTAAAAAGAGTTAACTGCCACGTGTCCAACTTAACGAGACAATCTTTGCACCGTTCGTCCTCTTGGATGTATTGTGTTTAACTTTTACTAACGGAGGGATGTGTATTGCGCAATTTTTTTGGGAGGGATGTATGGTGTGAAATTGACCAAACCACAGGGATGTATTTTGTAGTTTACTCTCTAATTTATAAGAGGTAATCGCGTCAAAATCTTGATTTTCTGTTATAAAAATTAGGAAACTATTTCTATTTGTATAAAGGAAACTGTGCTTACCAAATATATACTCCGTATCATCTATAGTTATTAAATACCTATATTTTACAATATAGATTTGTTAAATAATGACCATTGTGAATATTAAGTCAACAATTAATATATCTTATATATATAAAGATTCACTTTTCCTACATTTAATGTGGAAGAGTAAATGTGCATAAAATGTTGTATAGTGCAACATGGTAAAGCTTGGAAATAATGAAACTAAAATACAATCCGAAATATACTTTTATCATACAATTTTACAATCAATAAATAGGCTATCATATTAATACACAATTAGTTAATAGGGGTTAAAGAATATGAACCAAAAGAGCATGAACCAAAAGAGCCATGAATACTATAATTAAAGACCATCATATTAACTTCAATCTGCAACACTTCTGCTACCCATACATACAATTCCTATTACATCCGTGCATACAGGTGAGCCCCTTCAATGGCTGAAAAAGATCTGAGTGCAGCTTCCCATATGTTCATTGATGAGTTAAAATTCTCTTCAACTGGAAACATTGTTGTTATGCTGTGCATGATGTGGGATGTGAAGGCTACAACCGGTCGTCTATTGAGTACCGATTTTGTGGTATATGATGCAAAGGTAATGTTTACACATTATGTTTGCTGCTAATATATATGATTTTCACACGATATTATTGCAGGGTAATGCAATCCACTCCACTGCCAGGGCAACTGTGGCACACAATTTCCTCATGTTAAGGGAAGGTGGTATATACTCGATAAAAGATTTTGTAGTGCTGGCTAACAAGGAAGAATATCGCGTTAGAAAAGATGATACCTTTATGCTTGAATTTGACGGTAAAACACGCATACGAAAGTCTTTGGTGATTTCTGATGGGTTCATTAGGTATCCTTTGCAGCTGGTGGATATTGAAAAGATAGAACCTACAAGGAACAAGTATCTTATTGGTAAGTTTGTATCTGTTTTATAAAATTACTGCTTCCCCACGATAAATGGTATGATGGATTCAGATTTGAATTATTAACTTCCAGATGTAGCCGGATATGTGACAAACATTGGAAGGATGAACCACACTAAGAGCGGTTCCAAAAATATTGATTTCTACCTGGCAAATCATAGGTTAGCACATTTATATATGTTTATTATTCTTTTGATGAAAGAATACACTGTATAAATTATCACGTTGCGAGTATCAAGTTAAAGGTATATTAACATTTATCACATTTTTTTCCGGTATATGCAACAAGGGACAATCAATAAAGGTAACGTTATGGGGAGGGTTATGTAATGTGCTTATTGACAAAAAGATGAAACACGTGGTCATGTGTCCTATTGTGATGACATCTACAACTGCGAGACATTACAACAGTATGTGTTTTTGTACTTTGAAACTTATCTGTATAAATCATGTCGACATGTGAATCTGAATTTGTACATCCCATCCCAGATAAGCTGTGTTTATCCAGTAGTTCATCGACCATGATTATGGACGATGTTGACATACCTGCAATCAAGGAGTTGAAGTCAGAATCTGGGTAAGCATTTATAGCCGTTTCGAATACATTGTTTGAATAGTGAAACCCCCCCCCCCCCGATCTGACATGGCTTGCAAAGTGAATGCCATCATTTTTTTAAAACTTACCAATTATCTGGCTGTTAGTTGTGTTGGCAAAAGACAGGCTGGACCATGTGTTATGGACTCTATACCTAAAGCTGGGACACTCGAAACCCTTCTAATGTGGTCACGAAATCGAAAAAATGATGTAAGTAATTTTCCCAGTCTCGCAGGTCTATATTATCATCCCATTGCACGTTGGTTAAATGATTCCCCCGTGTACAGTCTGCAACCTTCCATTTCAAGGTGACAATCGACAATATCAGGACTAAGAATGGGTGGATCTTCCAATCATGTGGTGTGGACAAATGCAAAAAAGGTTCCATCTAACTTGAAGGTAGCTTTTGGTGCGATGGATGTGAGAATCCAGTTGCATATCCTGATATCAGGTAATGTTATAATTAAAAATTATGTAACGTTATTTGGAATGCAACAAATAAAATCGCCAACTTACCCGTAAAACAACTGATTGACAGGTATAGGCTTGAGCTGTGTGTGTCCGACCACACTGATAAAACTATGTTTGTACTCTTCGATGAACCAGCGACTCGGTTGGTAAAGTGCTCGGCATCCTTCCTCCTGCAATTGGAACACGAGGTGAATATGTAACATATATGATATTTCACATAACACCCTTTTTACTAACCTTCCTTTATAGTCTTCAGATGAACAGGGGACCTTGCCACCGACCATATCCAACATCATTGGCACAACACATGTATTTGAGATAAAGTCTCACACCTACTACGAGTATAACAATTTCGAAAGCTTCATATGTTGGGCTGTGAACCCAAATGAGTTGGTCGTGGATGGTGATTGTTCCAGCGCATTTGTCAGTCAATCTGTCACATTGAACCCTTCATTAAAGGCATCATATCAGGACCCATCAATCGCCACACCCTCTAAGTCTGCAGAGATTAAGAAAAAAAATAAGTTAGTTGCCATTAACCGTTGCAAGCAATAAACATTAAACATACGAATATTTCTTTAACCAATACCCTGCACATGTAATATATGATTTCATTGTCTTCAGGGGGGAGCTAGAAGATTCCGATGTAGATGTCGAATTGGTTAATGCATATGAGTGGCTGAATGAGGCTGGAAGTGGATCAGCTGAACGGAAGAAAAATAGAAAGTGAGAACATGTTGATGACAACCTGCAATAGCTAACCGGGTTACTCTGACATGCTTATTAATAAGTATTTGTTTCTCTTATGTGTTTAGGTTTATTGTGGAGGATTCTGAGTAAGTATACGGGTGTTGTTTATGTCAAGATAGAAGCACGCATCATAAAGAAATAAGCATCAACAAATAATGTCTTCATACATAGGCATATGGGCATAATAAAATAGTTTTGTTTCTAATAGTTTTCTGATATCAGTTGGATGTTGCGAGAAACTATATTGATTTATCGCAATATAAATCGTGTTTTTATTTATGTTATTTTATTTTTATATGAGCTTTTATATCATTCAACTCTACCATTAATCATATCGGTGTGTGGCTTATATTTGTGAAACAAATACCAAAATATTCCACTATTTATAACAATGCTAACTGAATATATAAAATAAAGGGCACCTGTATTCCATTAAATTTAACCTGAATGTCATCCTATGCCATTCACTCTAACAATCAACTGCACGTAATGTTATTGCGGCATGTTGATCCAATTTACGGATTATGCAATTAGAGAAGGTTACTGAACAATGATCTAGGCCACTTTGTTATTCACGCTATGGTTCTTATGGGATCAAATGTAGAGGACAACATTGTAATTCACAGGGCCATGCTCTCATATACACAATCAAGTTTGCCCTTCATACTAAACTTATGACAATTCCCTGTAAGATCTTATTACGCAATACCCATTAACAAGTGTTAAGGATAATCACTTACATATGTTGGGCTATATCCGCCAAATTCCATATTCAGTAATGTTCAACTATACATGTCAGTATATGGGTAACGAGTCCTTATGTGTCAACGTTATTTATCATTACTTCTTTTAACATTCATATACAATGTCTATTAACATGATATATGCTTTTATAGTTTTCATATGAAACAAACCATCTTATACTTACTCAAAAAATCACTTACAGTCAAAGCATGTCAATAACTAACAATAACAAAGCATAAATTATGAAATTAAATTACTTTATGAGTCATTATGAATCACAAACCCTTTTTGTAACTGCTGGGAATGTCAAACACTTGGACAGGATTTAAAAAGCTGAACTATGACCTCCACCAACACTCACCAGTTATTTGATCACACACATATATCAGATATCCCTATTAGAAATAGATGGAATTCAGCAGTGAAGTTATCGCCAAGTACTTTCACATGCAGATCGCGCAAGCTGCAAAAGAATTTAATCTTGGTTTAACTGTATTCAAAATCCGCTGTAGAGAAGTGGGTATTAAGCGTTGGCCCTATCGTAAACTGAAGAGTATGAAAGAATTGATTAATGGTTTACAGGTTCAAAATGAATTAAAACTAACCTTTTTCCAAATATGTATATCGTGTTACTCAATAATTTTGTTTTTCATTGCAGGCTGAGAATGGAGGCGCACAACACTATGGAACCATGCGAGATATAGTAACAATGCTGAAAGAAGAACAAAGGCAATTAGAAGAGGACCCAAATTTACAATTTGCTAACAGCACCAAAAAATTGAGACAAAAATATTTCAAAAATAAGTACCAAAGAATGAAATCCATGAGTTTGGTATTATCATTACCAAATCCAACAATAGCAAAGGGTGTTATACCATTGCAGTGTTCGTCTTCTGCCACCAACTCCAGTTATGATGACATGAATGATGGTTATAGTAGTCGGCGTGATGCGCATAAATAGGTGAAAATACATATATTCACGTGTTACGGTTTTAATAAAAATGCTGGAAATTAAGTTGTTAATGTAAATTTCAAGCAGTTAAGAAGAGAAATACCAAACCTCTTTGGACCGTGTACTCATGATCAGTTATTTCCATTTTGTATTAACATATTAAGTATTGCAAATTGCTTCTAACAAAAAACACTCAATGCTAAGTATTTGATCTATAAACCCTGCACACGACTTAAGTAAATGCGACTGCTAACAGACTTCCACGTATATATACAACATACGTTAATCATGTCATCTTCTTCTTGACAGTTAATCAACTAATTTATCACATTCAACAGCTTTAGTTACCAGGTCAGCTAAGTACAATAAGGACCTGTATTATTATAAATACACATATCATGTAATCTTCTTCTTGACAGTTAATAAACAAATTTATGAAATTTAACAACTTTAGTTACCATGTCAGCTAAGTACACGAAGGATCAAAAGACTGCATACGCGGTTAGTTAGATGGAATATAAAACATTTGTCATTTACCAACACTTTATATCTATTAGATCACAACAGACAAGTCATGTAATCTTCTTCTTGAGAGTTAACCAATTAATTTGTCACATTTAACAACTTTAGTTACCATGTCAGGTAAGTACAAGAAGGATCAATATACTGCATACACGTTTAGTTACATGTAGTATAAAACATTTATCACTTACCAACACTTTATATATATTAGATCACAACATAAAATGGTAGGTTTCAACTCCCGAATGTCTTATATCAGAAATTTAACATCCTGAATACAAAATTTCTCAGGTTAAAACATTAATCTTATAAGCCGGCTGTAAAGTAAACAAGATCCTCTGATCTTATCCTACGCCAAACAAGCTTCAATCACCCGACCGAATATATGCGCCAAAGGTATAAATGACAAATATACATTGCTTATTAGCCCTAACAGATTAATACTATTAACAGATGTGCCAAATCATATTGGATCACAATAACCAACTGTAGGTCTACGCTATATTCTCCTCATTAAAACCTTATGCTAAACACCCCTATAATCTATAAAGTAAGCATAACAAATTAAGCTACTAACTCGCTCTGAAACACACTCCGAAACACACCGATTTCACTAATAATGCTATAATACAAATCCCATATACAAAATCAACTGATAATACGAATCAACATACAATACCTTAGCGAATTAAAAAACTCCCAAATACATGTTGATATTATTGATCACACTTTCAAACACTTTAATATATTGTTTATTCTAATTCATCATTGATTGATTACAAATCTGTCATATGTAAATGAAAACCCTAAAATCGATTTACGGAACTATTGTTGTATTACTTTGTGGGTGAGTATGTGAGAGAAAAATGATGCTATATCATTAACATACATACCTGTATCTTCATTTCACCAATTAGTATAGGATATTCGGTTTCCATTTCACCCAAACCCTAAAACGATTATACTTTAATTGATGTATCTTTTTTTTAATTTCATCAAACCCTACAACGATTAAAACCCTAATTTGGATTGTCGCATATATTTGATCTTATCAGATCTAAGGGTGCCGTATATTGTTTTTGTTGTGTATGATAGAGAAATAGATCTATGTATACCCTTATAAATAAAAGTGTATATATATATATATATATATATATATATATATATATATATATATATATATATATATTAAAAATGAATGATAATAAATAAATAAATAAATAAAGAGAATAAGCATTTTTACTAAAGAAACTAATATTAATATTCCATTTATAATTACTTCATCAAACATTAACCATCCATATACAGCTTCCATTCATTTCACCATCACCATAACCCATACATAACATCAAAAAACAACTAAAACCATCAACACATAACAACACAAGAAAACAACCTACCCAAATATGCCCTAATCATAGAAGTCCATAATCCCCATATGATGCTCACTCTCGGTAAGACCAGCACGGACTTCAATCAGTATAGCAGTTAACCCCTCCAGCCTCTTCCTAGCCCTCACCTGCTTTTCACGCAGGCATTCATAAATGTCACCACCAGCTTCTTCCTCATCATGATTGAGGGACCAAACTTCCGTCATTCGCTCGGTACGTTTGTCAATCTTCCTTTGCAGCTCATCGCATTTCTCGCCCACCCCCCTAAGAAACGCTTCGTCTTCGGTATGTTCCTGAATGAAGAGGAACTTGAAGCATTTGTGGAGCTGATCTGAGCCTGAAGCGTCTTTGAGTTCATTGATCAGTGGGGTTTCTTTAGCCATTGGATTGTTTGAATTGATATGAGAAGATTTTTTTTTTGGAAGAGTTATTATTAATTAGTAAATTTCTGATTACTGATACAGTGTATATAATTAATACCGAGGGAAACTGAACCAAATTCATCATTGCAACGCTTAATTAGAGTATTAATTCAAATAGATGGTTTGTTTTCCCATGCAGAAATATGCAATACGTTTTTTGAAGAAGTGTTGCAATGAACATAAAATTCTTCCATTGATGATACAAATGTTTTTATAAAATACACATAAATTTGTAAATATAACACTCAAACTTTGCCAATTATGATAGCCATTGCCCAAATAAACATCTTAATTATTAAATCCATACGTTACATACATACAAAAAAAAAAAAAAAAAAAAAAAAAAAAAAAAAAAAAATACATAAAATAAATATCAGAATTTCATTGCCTCCAACTTCTCGATAAAAGATAACAGTTGACGAAGACGAATATGTATTTGTGTTAAAGCAAGCATCAACTTATCTATTACATCCATATCCTCATGTTGCATTCTCCTCAAATCCACAACACTTTGAACCGAAGGACTATCAATACCAGCAACCTTCAATTCCTTTATAATCAACTCTCTATGACGCACACGATCAATAATTTCTATATTTTTTTCTCTTACATCTTCTTCATCGGCAAATGAAGCTTTAACTTCTCGACCATAATGTACAAGCATCATATCTTTGACATAACTCGACTTAGCTTCGTTTGCTAACCGGCCTAACAAAACAAGAGGATAAACAGTAGGAGAAGTCATAGTTGTAATATTTTTTATAATGTAAATTTCCGTGTTATACTAAAAATATATAACCTATGCAAAGGAATATTAAAAGTACATAGGAATAAATATTAAAATTATAATAAAATTGAATGAATAATTAATATTTATTGGACCTGAACAGACTAAATAGAATTATTACGTCATTCAGTTGGTTTAGATTCCCATGTATAAATATCAATTACGTTTTTTTCCACAAACTTTTTTAATAACACATAAAAACATTATACTTATGATAAAAGATGCATACAAATTACACATAAATTTTGCAATGTAATATAACTAATCATCAAAGTTTGTAAATTATGATAAAATGTGTCACAAAAATAATTCATTTCGTCCAAACTCTCGATAAAATATAACGTTTATTATTTTGCACTCGATCCAAACAACCAACTAAATTTAACATTTTTCCATATAAGGCCGGCTCTAGACATGAGAGCGACCAAATGTTTTTGTAAAGAAGCTAAATCTAAATTTAGAGAACACCGAACAACTAATTATACGCATTCATCTTAATAGCATTATTTTCTTCTTCGCGGACACCAGTTTTAGCTTGGAAAAACAAAAGTGATAACTTTTCAATCATTGCTTGATGCCTCTTTTGAGTCTTTCTCAAATCTGCAAGCACTTCCAAAACAACACGATGATGACCTAATGCTTCCAAGTTTGCGATCATGCTCTGGTTTCTCAACATTACCCGCCTCAAGTGCTCACAGCTAGCAAAAATCAATCTGGTAAGACCATCATCTTCACCTGCCTGTTGCACAAACCAAATACGCATGCAATCATGCAAGTTAGAAGACCCTGCAACCTTTATTAAGTTTTCTAACATCTGAAACTCTGCCATTGGAAAAAAAGATCAAAATAGATATGTTTTGTAACTCTCTATGACAAAAAAAGAGCCGAATAAATAGCAAAAAAAAACATACATTGTAACTTATGCATATTAAAATATTATATGTGAAGAGACTCATTTAAACCAAAGGTCTCTTCATGTGTACTCTCTTAATGTTAATAAAAGAATTTAAATACTATAATGCCCCAAAATAACAATGTTATTAAACCATGATATTTTATCAAAATAGACAAAGTATTATAACATTTCTCAATCCAATATCAATATACAACCGGTCGCACGGGTTTTCCACGACTCGTGAATATAAAAGGAAACTTGGACTTTATTAAATCAAAGATACATACATTTAAGGCTTTTTTTTTTAATCATGATTTTCGACCTTTTGGCCGACTAGTATGCATTATTTAGCAAATCCCATTTTACAATACTTTACTGTTATATATAAAATCATTAAAAATCTTATGAGTAACAAAACGGTTTGCTAACAATACTCTTTGTTTTTAAAAACTGATTGTCAAAATTTAAGCTCAAAACTATATACAATGTTCAAATAGTATCAGTTAGATTTGCAATAATTTTTATCTATTTTCTCAAACACAAATGTTACTAGTGTTATACCTGGGCATTGCTCGGGTAGACTACTTTCACTACTAGAATCGGGGTGTTAGGAACACG
>CP139507.1:230138033-230293006 GCA_021014915.2 Artemisia tridentata subsp. tridentata
GAGCAAAGACCAAATAACTTTGTGAATATCCTTAAGTTAATTAGAGATTTTCCTTGTCTCATCTTGGCCTAAAAGTCACGACATACTCTCTACACCCAATATTCAGAATTATTAGTTTCCAAACCTATTTACACGACATTCCCTTTTTGCCTCCAAATCAACCACACGCTTCCTAAATCCTATAATACATTCGGCCTCTCTCTTCTCCTCTCCATACCGAAATTAAAATCAGAAAACCATAAACCATAAGCTCCAAATTAGTTTATCCATTCCAAGTCTAAAGGAAATCGTTGTGCAGACTTGTTTCAATTCGAGTAGCAGCCTATTGGTGATTGTGTTGTAGCCCTGTTAAATCGTTTACCCTTGTTTCTTTGGTCTCTCGTTAATCAGCCTAAGGTACACCATGAATCTAATCTTGTCACACTATATAATACACGACATGTATGTTTAGAAGAAACCTAATCATAAACCAGCTTTGCTAATCGTTATAATCATGTTCTTGAATTGCTTGTTTTGCCTCGTTGAATAGGTCACATATGTAAAAGATAACGCACATAAAATCATGAAAACTATAAGCCTTTGTAAATGTTTGGTATCGAGTTTTGTGGACTGTTTTGGTGTCGTTTTGTCCAGACCTAGACCTATGTTTTTGAAGCCCAAATATGAACATTAATGACACATTAATTATGATATAAAACCTAGAAACCGTAGGCAATTAATTGGGTCGATTAGAGGTTAAGAGGGTTAGGGTTGTGTTGAATCTGTCTCACTTGTATGTTGTCCAGATTTTGGGTCGTGTTGCAAGGGTTATAAGTTAATGATACAAACGTGTTTTTGCAAGATTTTTGAGGCTGAAACTAAATTTAGGATGTGTGCTATCCGGATATCAAATTTCATAATTTTTGGAGGTCGTGAAGGTGGTCTTTTGATTTTTACTAGATTAAGTGTCAAAATGGTGAATCTGAGTCAGAAAATCAATCGATGTTTTTTATTTTTATTTCTCAAACTACAAGGATTTAAGATCTCTCCTTTGTTAGGGGTGATATTTAAGTTATGTGTGACTTTCTGAAAATTTTGTGGATTTTTCCAAAGTGTTTTGGTATGCCTTTTAATTACAAACTTTCTGGGTGTTTCAGCAGTTTATTTTCTGGACAGTCGTGTAAAGAGTGATTTTTATTGTGTGCTTGTACAAATGAATAAAATCTGGAAAATTTTTGGAAAATACTAAAGATATATGTGTATATTATAGAATTAAATGAGCTTGTTTTTGGTGTCTTAAAAATCATAAGAATTGGACCTGATTTATATAAGAATCTTGAATCATTAATTAAAACACTTATAAACATAATATTAGTGTATTTGGAACCTAAATAAGATAAATATCATTTGTAAGTCTAATAACTTATGTTTTGATTATTAATCATTGTTAACCTCTAACTTTGGCATATTAGCATTTTTAACCCTAAAGTTTGATTAATTATTAATTCTACCTAAAAGTTCCATAAATAGAATAAAACGCTAAGTGTGTTGACATGAATTTCAATAGAAATTTAAAATCAGTAATGAGCTAATAAGTATCATATGAACCCTAATCTGTGTTGATTCGTTGAAGGAGGCGTAACATTGTTTCCTTGTGTTCACTTTTCTGTTTGCTTTCATTTCATTTGCTAAGGTACGGATATTCTACCCTTTCTCAGTAAGGGTTTCACATTGACTCTTCGATCCTTGACTCTATTTCATTTGTTATGATATTCGTTGGTGATTTCTATTTGATATGATTCCTTATGATATGATATTCAGTTTTATGACATTTAATATGACATTCATTTTAGTTAATATTCTTTTGTTTAAATATACATAATTAATCCGTTATGATGTAATAGCTTTGTTTATTCTGTTACCCAAGCTAACTGGTCATGGAGGTACCATGAACATGTCATTGAGGCACCAATGGCATGACACTATCTGTGTCGGTGTGATTGGTCCACGGTGTTTCCTTGTGTTATGTATATTATTATTGAGCTCGTACACTTATTTGCCATTTTGGTACGCCAATATATTTGTCAAAGTACAGGTGTATGGTGGTGTACATGTTTTGTTTTACAGGGAGTGTATGGATGCATCCTAGGTTTGATTTGTGATATGATTATGTTATGGCTTTGTAGTGAATGGTTGTGTGTGCCATACACCCCATGTCACTTTTGGGAGGTCATGTCTCCATTTGTTATGTTATGATATGATTATGTGGATAAGCAGGTGGCAAGCTTTGTGAGCTCGTGGATAATTTCTTATGATTTATTGCCTTGGTTATTTCATTTCATTTTAGAGTGGGATTTGATTTGTATTTCTTTGGAAGTCATTTTGTTTCATGACTTGTATTTTTTTTATTAAGTCTTCCGCTTGCATTTATTATGTTCTGATGGACACCATAATGTGACATTTTGACCCTTGTCGGGTGGGGGAGTTAAAATTATGGTATCAGAGCTCTAGGTTGCATCCTGTAGAGCTTAGGTTATGACCTGTGAAGATTGGGTAGACATTAGGCTTCCTTCTACTTTAACCGTTTCCATTCACACACTGGTCTTAATCTCTGATTTGTCTTTGTTTCGTTTATTGATCTTTTTTTCAGATGGTGAGCACACGTGCTACTACCCCACCTGGAGGTGATGCTGCTGCTTTTAATGCGGCTGTTACTGCGGCCGTTCAAGCCTTGTTACCGGATCTCACTACCAGGATCACTGACGAGATTCGTCAGATAGGGACTTCTGGTGGTACTGGTGGCGATGCTCCGCTCACCATGCATGTTTGGTTGGAAAAGTTTATGAAGTAGAAACCTCAATCGTTTAGCTCTGCCACTACTCCAGTTGAAGCTGAAAACTGGATTGCCCATATTGAGAAGATTTTTGAGGTGTTGGGATGTGCAGATGAGTTTAAGGCTAGGCTAGCTAGCTATAAGCTGGAAGGTGATGCCCTCAGTTGGTGGAAGGCTCATAAGCAGGCTAAGGGAGGTGATGGGTATGTGGTCACATTGTCATGGAATGACTTCCGCGACCTTTTCTTTTTGCAGCATTTTCTGAGGTCCGAACAGTAGAAGTATGAGAGAGAGTATCACACCATTCGTCAGAAAGAGAATAAAACTAGTGGTGAATTCATGAAGAGGTTCCTCAGGTTAGCTGGGTTTTTGGGGACTAAGGCTGGTACTCATGAAGAACAGGCAAAGCATTTTAAATGGGCATTGAATGACTGGATTCTAGATGGTATCGTGAACACTGAGTTCACGGATGTTGCGCATGTTGGGAATGCGGCTCGAAACATCGAGATTCTACGTGAGAGGTCTAGGGATAACAAGAGGAACAGGGACGGGGACAGGATACGACCAGCTGAAGTGAGTTCTCGGAAGGGGTATGAGCAGAGGAGTTATGATCAACGTGGTTCAGATAGATGGGGTGTGTACGAGCAGAGGAGTTATGATCGGCGTGGTTCGGATAGGCAGAGTGATTATTATCAGAGGTCCGGGCGAGATCGTAGTCGACAGTCTAATCGTGTTACTGGATCATCTTATCAGAAGAAGTACCCTGACGAAACATCGTCTCCTTCATGTGATACATGTGGGAAGTTTCACTCAGGGAAGCCTTGTCATAAGGTTATTGGAGCGTGTTTTTCATGTGGTTCGATGGAACATAAGGCACGTGATTGTCCTAAGAATGGCGGAAGAGAAAAGTGATTCCGCGGTTCTTGGTTTCTTTATTTCATTTTCATTTGTGCGGGTATTATACCCATTCCATTATGTTCTTTGATACATTTTAATGACTCGCTTTATACTTCTGGATTATTTGTATGTTTCTACTGGTTGTTTGAAAGTTTGGAATTAACAGATGAAGTTTCCTATCGTTATCTCCATATTTGTTTCATATTAAGGTTGTGCTTTATGCATCTCTTGAGAGGTTACACTATCATCCGTTACTGTCACACCCCCAAATTTCGTGACTTACAGCAGAATGAAGCATTCAGGGGCGCGACTGGTCATAGCACCAAAGTTGCAGTTATATTGAACGACCTAAAGTGTCGTTTAGAAAATACATCATTTGATTATTTAAAAACATTCAGAGTTACAAAGCTAGGTCCCAAAGGGTGAAACAAGTTTTCATAAATCAAGTTCATACAATTCAAACGATGGATAAGTGCATAAAATATAAAGTGAGACGCGTCGACTCCGCGACTCCATGATGTGTCCATATGGAAGCCAACATGCGATACCTTAATTACCTGAAAATACATTGCTAAAAATGGTCAACAAATATGTTGGTGAGATCATAGGTTTATGTAATGAAATGTTGTATGGATACCACAAGTATAAAGTGTATGACAAAATCATGCCACATAAAAATGATACATTAGCTCTAAGCTCATGACCCCGAAGCTAGACTGAATGAAATGCCCCAACCGAGTGTTTGCCAATCACTCTAATATGACAGAAATGAAATGCGTTCGTTTGACCAATTGGTGCTACCAACCCGAATGGAGGAGTCACCCTCAATAGATCTATTCACTCACTCTCGCTTGCTAACAATTAACGATTCATGATAATAAAAGGGAACTTTAATTTGGGCAATGATGTAACTTAAGCAATGTAATGAGTTTGTATACTTTGGTCCGCATATGAAAATGGTGCAATGTATTCTCCCCCGAGAGTTTAGAAATCAATAAACAATTTAAAACGGGGCTATGAAAACTCACCTGATATGATATAGCAACAATGACAATGATGGATATGATGAAATAAAGCTCGGTCTCTAACCACGACCTATTATGAATGATGTGATTCAATGTAAGCAATGATACAATGCAACACATGCAAATACGTATGTTAACGATACCACTTGTTAGTTTTGAAAATAACGTTTATCGACGAAAAATACACTTTTGACGTCTCGTTAAGTTATAAACTACTTTTCGTGTAAATATGTTGAAACGGTACTCCACGATCCTCGTTTGGTGTTCTATCGGCAAAATGTAGCGTTTTCATCGCAATTTAATACTTTCCTTAACTTGTGAAAATATGCCCAAAATGGCTTCGTGAAACTAGTCGCGAAAAATTGCACGTTATGTGTTAGTTGATAAAACTCGATGTTTTTGAAAACCTTGTAACAATGTATAAATATCGTTTCATTTAACTTTTGATTATACACGCCTCGATCAATTAGAAAATCGGCTATCAATGTTATGTTTCGCAAAAACACTAGTTTTTTTACTTAAAACACTTTCTATTAGTGGGCTGTCAAAATAAACATGGTACGTCGGGCTTCAAACGTGAATAACTCGGCCGTTACAAGCTCGTTTTCTACGTTCTTTACATCCACGGCTTCGTATAAACATGAAATAACATAATCTCAGTAGGTCGGGTCGTCTAGATCACGTCTAACACCTCGTTTTGTCCTTTGAATCTCGGCGATCAGCAACTAAATTTTCAGAAAATTAGTTTTCGTCGTCTAACTTTGAAAAATCATATCTCCTTCGTTATAAGTCGGTTTTTAGTGATTCTTGCGGCCACGGTTTCGTTTTTGAAAGAACCTTCTGAATATGAAGGCCAAAATATACCAAAAGTTACTGAGTTTTCCAGTTTACACGTTTTTGGACAGAACCTTATTTATACTTATTAAAACTCATTTTCTTGGTTCTAAACTTGATCATACTAACTCAAATCAACTCCACAAGTTCGCAAATCCTACCATACACCTTCTTAGGGTGTCATGGGGTCCTAAACATCACCAACCTTGGTGGATTTCATGAGATCATTAGTGAAACTTATAGATCTAGTGTTTAAGATAGTTTATGTGCAAAAGTGGTATGTAAAACATAAGTAACTTGCATGAATAACTAATATAACTTGAAAATACATAAACATATGAATCAAATGAAAGTATAAGATGATCAAAATGTGTTCTTGAAACTTACTTGATGATTTGATGAGTTTTGATAAGAAATGAGTAAGAAACTTGAGATTTAATCACAAAACCATAACTAGGAAGGTAAATGGAGTGTGATTATGACTTGAACTTCAAAAATTTATGGATTATGGTGGTGTTCTTGGTCTTGGCCGAACCTAGGAGATGGGATGGGAGGGTTTTGATCTTTTTTAGCTAGTTGGTATGATAGTGTATGTGTTATAGTTAGTGGAGATGGAAATTAAATCAAGATAAATGCATTAATGAGTTTTGGAGTGTTTAGCCTAAATGGGGGGTTAGGGGGCGGCACATGTGGCTAAAATGGGAAGGATTTGATGTTAATGCAAGACTTTGTCCCCCATTTATTTAAGTATTGGTTGATTAGTGTATACATTGAGTGTTATCGGGTACCGAGTTAACTAGAAATGAATCATGACGAGGTGAAATGAAATACGACGAAGTTGTAAAAATTGTGAAATCATGTTCCTTGCAAGAATCGGGTGTTAGAATGATTATCGGATTGAAATTTCGTAAACCGACGGAGTTAAAAGCGTCAAACGAAAAATATAGCGATTGGTTTAAAAACACCGGGTAAAGTAATAATATAATCTCTATATCATTATAATTAGTTTGAAAATGTATTAGGATCATTGTCGGGAGTATTTGGTATAATGTTAGTAGAAATGACTAAGTGCTAACGTTAATTAAAAAATTAAGCATACGTTAATGAAAATCACACAAACCCATGCATGAACTGATATGGTAATGATGATACTGATGATATGCAGACTACTCTAGTCTGTATGATGTGTCTTTACTGATGATGCATGAATACGCAGCTAAACCTAACTGGTTACGCGCATTTGAATACCCGTAAACCAAGTTTACGACATGATGAATGATGCTCATGAATAGTGATTTCTCTCCGGGAATGAATAGTGTCACATGAATAGTAAAATTTTTGTCGACTTCTCAAAGTCTTAAACTGACTTCAAAAATGATGAATAGTGAAATGATGAATAGTGATTGATGAATAGTAACTCATGAATAGTAAATTGTCGGGGTTTGGAAAATGACCTGAAATTACGAGTTGTGACAGTTACATATATGTTTCGTATCCGAGAAGATTTGTCATTTGTTGGTGAGCCTGAGGCTATTTTGGATCTTTAGGATCAGGTCATGAGAAACAAACCTTTCCGTTCGTTAAATGTCTTCGGGAGAATCATTTCGTGACTTGGTACGTTTCTTTTACTTCAATTTCGCGGACGAAATTTTTTTTTTAGAGGGGAAGAGTTGTAAAACCCTAAATTCTGATATCATATTTTTTCGTCTAATTTGAATTTTGATCTAAGTTATGTAATAACTAATAAATACGTTGAATTATATGTTATATGAAATATAAAGCATCATATGAAATAAACCTAAGTAAACGAATAAAATTTGTAACTTTCCTAAACATGACTTTCTCTCTTGTACAACATGACTTTCTCCCTAAGTGGGTTGACATGAATTTCAGTATACATTTAAAATCAGTAATGAGCTAATAAGTATCATATGAACCCTAATCCGTGTAGATTCGTTGAAGGAGGAGTGACGTTGTTTCCTTGTGTTCACTTTTCCATTTTCTTTCATTTCATTTGCTAAGGTAAGGATATTCTACCGTTTCTCAGTAAGGGTTTCGCATTGACTCTTCGATCCTTGACTCTATTTCATTTGTTATGATATTCGTTGGTGATTTCCATTTGATATGATTCCTTATGATATGATATTCAGTTCTATGTCATTTTATATGGCATTCATTTCAGTTAATATTCTTTTGTTTAAATAAACTATAATTAATCCGTTATGATGTAATAGCTTTGTTTATTCTCTTACCTGAGCTAACTAGTCATGGAGGTACTATGATCACGTCATTGAGGCACCAATGACATGACACTATCTATGGTGGTGTGATTGGTCTGCGGCGTTCCCTTGTGTTATGTATATTATTATTGAGCTCGTGCACTTATTTGCCATTTTGGTACGCCAATATATTTGTCAGAGTATAGGTGTATGGTGGTGTACATGTTTTGTTTTGCAGGGAGCGTATGGATGCATCCTAGGTTTGATTTGTGATATGATTATGTTATGGCTTTGTAGTGAATGGTTGTGTGTGTCATACACCCCATGTCACTTTTGGGAGGTCATGTCTCCATTTGTTATGTTATGATATGATTATGTGGATAAGCAGGTGGCAAGCTTTGTGAGCTCGTGGATAATTTCTTATGATTCGTTGCCTTCATTACCTTTCACTTAATTTATTATTCGTTTGATTCTCATGACTTGTGACATCTTGTTCGGCAGATTCTTTTTGATTTTATTTCATATACTTATTTATATTCAGTTCATTATTCATTTATATCTGTTCACTGGGCTTTTTAAGCTCAGCCGCATTTTCTTTCCTCTGCGGCAGGTATTCAAGCGGGATGCTGGGATTTGAGTGATGAGAGTAGGAGCTTTTAGAGGACCAACCCAACCTTAGTTTCCCTATCTTTTGGAATTAGTTTATGACTTATGTCTTGGTTATTTCATTTCATTTTAGAGTTGGATTTGATTTGTATTTCTTTGGAAGTCATTTTGTTTCATGACTTGTATTTATTTATTAAGTCTTCCACTTGCGTTTATTATGTTCTGATAGACACCATAATGTGACATTTTGACCCTTGTCAGGTTGGGGTGTTACAATTATGGTATCAGAGCTCTAGGTTGCGTCCTGTAGAGCTTAGGTTATGACCTGTGAGGATTGGGTAGACACTAGGCTTCCTTTTGCTTTAACTGTTTCCTTTCACACCCTGATCTTAACCTCTGATTTTTCTTTGTTTCATTTATTGATCTTTTTTTTAGATGGTGATGAAGCGAAAAGTGTACCGCTTTTAAGGGGTCATTTAAGCCCTAAATCGTATTTATTTGATCAAATATTGCCCTAAATCGTTCCTTTTGTCATTTTAGGTACTTTTGAGGAGAAATCTGGAAAAGGAGGCATTTTGGACGTTTTTGGAGCATAAAAGTGAAGAAAACGGCAAAGTCTCAAAATTGTGCTGAAAGTCACCTTTGATGGCGTCAACATTAACTCCAGACGGCGTCATGCTTTGGCAAGAAAAGTTGGATGTGAAATTTACTCATGACGGGCCAGTGAGTTTGCATGAGAATTCTGACGGCGTCACGCTTTAACTAAATCAAGGGCGTCACGGCTTAAATCATAAGGGGACGGCGTCACGTTCAGGATCCGACGGCGTCAAGCCTTGATAAGCCAGAATGGATTTTTGAAGAGCTAAAGAGGGACGGCGTCAAGATGGTCATCCGGGAACCCTAAGAGCGGCGAGGTGACGGCGTCACAATGCATAAGGTGACGCCGTCAGATGTCAAAGTCTATATATAGTTTTCTAATTTTTTGTCATTAAGGGGGAGCTTAGTGTGTGGAATTTTGGGATAAAACCCTAAGACGATTTTAGCTACTTTTTCAGGGCTTCTTGCCTTGAGATCTTCCATGTTTCATTGAAAGATAAGTTATCAATTAATCATTCAATATGTCTATGTGTTGTTTGATTCTATCCTATGCTTGTCTTTTGTTTAACATGTTAGGCTAATTTTATCTTGTGTTTGCTTAGATCTAATGAAACCTAGCTATTGATTATTGGTTGTTAGTGTGTTGTTAGTTGTATTGGATGATTGTTTATCTATGTTAGGCTTAAGAAAACTGGCTAACTTCCTATTCGGTAACTTGCTTGAACGTCTTAAGAAACATGAACCAAACGCGTACTAAAGGTTTTTATGGTTGTATTTAATGCACAAGCGAATTCTAGTGATCCCATGTTAGGAGCTTCCTAGCCGGCTCGACATAGGAGTGAAGTAGGAGCTTGTAGAGTTTGGGGAAGTAAGTACGCCACCCCACGAATGGTATTAAGGAATACACCCGTCATCCACGCGACTAATACACACTAATTAACCGGTAAAAGATAGTTAGGGAGTAAGGAAATCTAAGTAAACACATTTCTCTACACACAAGTTTCTCACCACTTTTCATTTTTGTTATTTTATTTTATTTGCATTTGTAGTAATTTGGGTTAGTTGACTAGCAACTAATTCCGCCCACTCCTTCAAAACCCGAGATTTTACTTGCTTTCATAAAAATATAAAAACATAAAAAAAGAATCTTCCTCAACCCTTAGACCTATTAGAGTAGCTTTTCATACCTAACGAACACTATTCCCTGTGGAGAACGATCAATCCCCCGTACTTACCACTACACTATACTACATCGGTCAGGTACACTGCCTGGTGGGGTTGTAAGCCTCTTGAGATCCCTCGAGAGGTAAAACCTGTTGTAAGGTTGCAAAACTCACGCAATCAAGTTTTTGGCGCCGTTGCCGGGGAATAGTTATTGTTTAGGTTGAATTTTTATTTTTATTAGGTCTACTCACTAGATTCCTTTCTAGTGAGATTTTTATTTTATTTTTCTAGGTTTTCTTTAGTCTATCTATTTTCTTCGTGTCTTTGTTCGTAACCATTACCGTCCGACATCATGGAAGATGGTAATATCCTTAACCCACACAACCCACCACCACAACAACCACCACCACCTCCTAGAGCCCGTACTTTAGGAGAGTATTCCCGTCCTAGCCACCATGGCTATCGAAACACCATTGAGCTCACTCAAGGAGCCAATATCACACCCTTGCGATCCGACACCATCCGGTTGGTGCAAAGCGGATGCGCATTCCATGGACTTCGTTCTGAAGATCCTAATCAACATCTCAAGGACTTTCTTAAAATCGTTGATTCTATAGACCTTGATGTTGCCACTCGAGAGACGACCCGATTGCGTCTCTTCCAATTCTCTCTGCGGGACCAAGCTAGTCAGTGGCTAGAACGTCAACCCGCAGGATCCATCACCTCTTGGGATGATCTCACCACTCGTTTCCTTGCTCAGTTTTTCCCACCGGGAAGAACTACCAAGCTAAGGAATGATATCTTGATGTTCCAACAACGTCAAGGAGAAACTCTCTACGAGGCATGGACTCGATTCAAGGACTTACTCCGAAAGGTCCCTCACCATGGCATGGATCCTTGGCTACAAATCCAAATCTTCTATGATGGTGTCGATCATCAAACTAGAAGAGCCATAGATTACGCCGCCAATGGGAGATTGAGCAGGCTCAGTGTCGATAAGTGCTGGGAAGTCATTGAGGACTTAGCACAGTACGAAGAAGAAGAATGGGATGACTCAACATTCTCGGAAGGAGGGATTTTAAATTGCATGAATGCAACCCAAGAACAGTTGTTCGCAAACATAAAAAGGCAGGTTGAGAGCTTAATGAAAGCTGAGATACCTACGGCTGATAAAAATCCCGATGAGTGCGTGAACACAATTGGTAAACATACGTTTCGCCAATTCTCACGACAAGATGAGTTTGAAGGGATAATGTTAACTTTCGTGAACAACCAAGAGAGACGTATCAAGGAATTAGAAACTCACTTGAAAAACACCCAAGATATGTTCATGGAGCTAGCAGAAAAATTCATCTCGAGAATAAAAGAGAAAATTAGGGAAGAAGCCTCACACAAAAAGATCGAGAAGATCTTTGAACTCCCGGTCCCTAATGAACCATACAACGAATGGGATGATAAAACCCTCCTCCCCGAGCCTTCACTGTCAAAACCCTCTTATTTATTTAGGTCCTCTCGCGAGAAAAACTCTCATGATCGCAGCATTTTCGTGGGGAGCATGGTTGTCACGCTCCCTAACTTTTATGAAGCTAGGAAACGGTCTTTTGGCTTTAAGCCAGGTGTGAGAAGAACTCAATTAAAGCGCACCATCATTTTGAAAACCCCCTGGGAAAGTTCCTCTCACTCCCTGAATACTCGCCTTGATGG
Organism: Artemisia tridentata subsp. tridentata; assembly: GCA_021014915.2. Taxonomy (NCBI): domain Eukaryota; kingdom Viridiplantae; phylum Streptophyta; class Magnoliopsida; order Asterales; family Asteraceae; genus Artemisia; species Artemisia tridentata. Next base: position 230,149,892 of record CP139507.1, read on the forward strand.
AAATTGGGACCCGAATAAGACGTCAACCGACCCTTTTCAACATTTTACTACACCCCGTGACAGTAACAAAACATTTGACCCAGGAGGAACTTGTTAACGAGACTAGCTATCAGGATTATTGACCCTGAATAGCTGCTCTCTTAAAGTACGAGGGGCTCATTTGTAAACTGGCTCAAAGTAGCAAAATACGCTAATCTGACGGCGTCAGAATTTGCACTTGACGCCGTCACCCCGTCTGCACAGCAATAATAACTTTAATTCCATCACTTTCATCACAAACCCCACAAACCATATCCTCTCCAACCCCACCTCCGATTTTCCCAGGACAAATTCGCCAATTCCCGCTTCCAATCTTCACGTGGTAAGTCATTTTTACTCATTCTTTTCGCTTCAATTACTCATAGGATTTGTAAATTTCGAAAATCCCCAACTTGTGAAACCCTAGGATTGATTCATGCTTAGAACTCAAAATGTGTTTTAATTAGTGTTATTTAACAAAGATTAAAGCATTTGATGATTGGCAATCAATTGGGTCTATTCACTAATAGGGAGGCCACGAATTTGAACCATAACCCGTGATCCAATCACCCATTTTTCTGCAAAAAGTGGTGTGTGGTTATTGAGCCTGAAGTTTGAATATTGATTTTTCCCTCGTAATTATGGATTTGAACACTGATCAAATCTGACGGCGTCACCTATCAAAGCGTGACGGCGTCAGACCTGTCTGATGCGCCACCAAGTCTTTTAATTCACATATTAACACTTGTATTCCTCCTGCTTTGTTCCAGATAATGAGTAAGCGTCAAAGACCCAGCCGAGGAAGTTCTTCCCGATCTCAACAAGAAAACTTTGGGGATACGGTCCTCAGTTGGGGTATCTTTGACAACGATGCTGCTACAAGCAAATACGCACAATTGCTACTACACAAGGTCGAGAATGGAGCAGTGGTTGACTGGGGCTTTCTGAGGAGAGTAGGTCTTGAGCAGACTTTTCTCCAAAGTTTTCAGACAGATGGGTTTACCGGCCCCCAGTGGGAAAGACTGTTTAAGATTCAGGAGCCGGTATATGAGGAGTTGGTACGGGAGTTCTTTGCCACCTTTCATTTTGACATGGCTGAGGCGAGGACCGATGTGGGCGGTACCACGATCTATTTCAGGCTGGGGGGTGAGCTAAGGACGTGTTCTGTTACTGAGTTTGGGTGGAGACTGGGGTTATATGATCAGCATGATACCATTCAGGCAGGGTTCATGCAGAGGTTGTTGCATGGGGAGTCGATGAAGAATGATTTTAGATGCTCTATTTTCTGGCAGACTATTGGGGATGGGGTGTATACCTCGACCACTGTAGCATCCCAAATCAGGGATCCTAGGGTTCGGTTGACTCATCGTTGCCTCACCTACAGCTTGACAGGGCGTCACAGCTCTCACCACCGTGTCACAGCTTCTGATCTCTTCTACCTGTACACCATCTACTCTAATGATGTTTACTGCAACATCCCGTTTTGGGTTGCTAGCTTTATGCATGGTGGAGTTGGGGAGCGGGAAGGTGACAGGATTTATGGTGGGATGTTCATCACCCGACTGGCTCAGTCTTATGGAGTCCTCAGGCCCGAGGTCATGAGGTATTTGAGTGGTGATAAATGCAGGACGGTGAAGGAGAGGTCCCTGAAGCAGATGGAGGTGATCATGGAGATGCATGACGGGTCCTTTATGTGGTATCACCCGGTTGGAGCTGAGGATGATGGTGATGAGGATGACGATGAGGAGGAGGAGCCCCAGCAGCAGCAGCATGATGGGTATGAGGCCGGTACAGCTGATTACTACCGGCATATGAGCAGGGGGGACTGGCAGGCTCACCAGGGGACCTGGATGGGCCAGGTTGATGCTTGGAGGACCAGGGCGGACGAGAGGTTCGACTGGATGTATGATCACACGGTTCGTCAGATGCAGCATCTATCCACACGTGATCAGATAGACCCGCATCTGCAGATTGACCCTTTCCCGGGTCGTGAGCAGGATTACCCTCCATACGGGTACTACGGGCATCTTCCTCCTGGCTATGACTATCGCCAAGGACCCCCTCCCCAGTGATGTTGTGATTTGATGTTTTGATGTTTGAACAATTTGATATTTGGTTGTATGTGTTGAAACAATATGGTCTGTAATAATTTAGGGAAGGCATCTGTTTGCCTTAAAACATTTGTTACATTGATTTTTCTTTTATCGCATGCTAGCCTCATTGGATTGTTGTTTTATTTGCTTTGTGTGTTCATTTATTTGTTTGTTTGATTTTATTTCCCGTATGTGTGTTTAATTTTTATTCTTATTGATTCATGTTAAAAACTAATTTGTGAAAATGCTTTATTTTGTTTTTAACTTCGTCTTAACTACATATAAAGGTATTTTGCAAAAGATAAGTGTAAGGGAAATCTAAATCAGTTTATTAGAACACAAATTAACATGAATCGTAATAATAATAAATTAGCATACATATTAGTATTTGTTTGAGTCAAATGCTTGTATCGAGTCATAATGATGTTTTGCAGGATTTCCAGGAAGTAAGGTAAAGGTTTTTCCAGAAATTTTCCGGAAACTTAAAATGAAAATTTTTGTCAGGACATTTCTGACGGCGTCAGGAGTTATAACCTGACGGCGTCAGATTTAATTTCCAGAAATTTTTAAAAGTTTTGTTTTTAAAAAGTTTTTATTAAAATCTCCAACTTATAATCTCCAGGAATCTGCAAAATTATCATTCCACAAGCATTATATCTTTATATATAGATTTTATCCCGCCGATGTTATGCAGGTTTTCGTGTTTGTTTTCTCAGGTTTAACAGGTTATTTTGGACAAGGAGATGTTTAGGGAATCAAGCTTATGGCGATGCATTAGTCATGAAGCTTCAACATTACCTTGGAGGAAGATTTAACCGTGTAATTTCATTATCCACCAAGCGAATCAGGGGAGTATTTGATTTCATTCTCTTACTTTTTTCTTTTACATCTTGTTGTTTGAACATTGGGGACAATGTTCATCTTAAGTGTAAGGGGAGGGTAAAAGTACGATTTTTGAGAATACAATTGCGCTTGATTTTTGTTTGTTTAATAGTAGATGTGTAATAAAACTAAGATAAATACTTGTTAGGGCAATTTTAGTGCCAAATTTAAAATTTTTTATAACATATAGGAGTGAAACTTTGATCTTAATGAGCGTCTCACGGATAGGAGTTATATGACTAGCACAAAAACCGTACCACTAAAAAAAAAAAATTTCCACCCCAAATATGTGAGGTTCGCCCCTAGAATTGGTAGGAAAAGCATTTATGCTATGATGTGTGTACCGGTAGCACCTAGATTCTAGAACTTGCGTTAGGACCATTCCGAGGCCACAAGTGAGACTACATTCGTGTAGTTAGATTTACTACATGATAAGAGGCATTAGGATTAACCCATTGTTTTACACCTGTGTTTTTGTTATAATTACATTGGCTACATTGGTCAAGTAATTCTCCCACACCCTTTGCGTTGTACTCATTTTTAGTACACGATACCCCTAGTACACCCCTCAGAGCCTATCTTTTCGTTTCGACCTTTAAGCATTTTACTTAAAGGAAGAATTTGTTTACACCCCACTTAAATGTACACCCAAATCGCCTTAGCCTACCTTGTATGCACTCATTTTTAGTGCATTATTGTGACAACATTTGTTTAAACCCAAGTTAATTATCTAATTGATTACATGGTTGCTTAAGTCGAGTCATATCCTTGTACATATTGTTTTGGGACGATTGGGACTCATGGGTAAAGTACTAGTATAATGGAGTAATGGGGAAGAACATCATTTATTACCCCCATATGTGCTAAATATTTTTAAAGTACTCCAAGTTTTTCAATTATCTTAATTCGAGTCATTAGAATAGTTATTTGTAAAGTTATGTAAAAGTTCAAGTGTAAGGGGAATGCAACGCCCCTATGATGTATTATTTTGGATGGTAGGGCAAAAGTGTATGCAAAAAAAAAAAAAAAAAAAAAAAAAAATCGAAAAATCAAGAAAAATACAAAAAAATGAGAAAATGAAAAATAGAAAAAACATACGGACTACCATCCCGTTTCATTTTATGTTTATTTTTATGTTTTTGTTATTTTGTTATTTTGTTTCTAGCTTAAGATCGAGTCAAGTCTTGGCTTAGCAGCATTGTATAGTACATGTAATTGATCAAGATCTTTAACTCGCCACCAGTAAAATATCCCTTATCCAACAAAACCGTGTTTTCCTTTTCCCTACACCTAACGTTATAACCCATGTAAAAGCCCTCTTTGATAGTTTATCTTAGGTGCTTACGCCTAGTGGAGGAGGTTTTCGATCCTTTCCCAAGCCTATGGTAATCTAGTTGCTATGACAGGTAGTGAGAGATATTATCCGTTTTCATTTATGAGATTTATTTTGATGACACTTGAGAGATGTGAGTATCTAAACACTACTTGTGAGGTGCTAGTATATAATCTCCGTGCTTATTATGATTGAAGTGGAACGATTATTTGTTGTAATTACTTTTATGTTTGCATTAAATGACCCCTAACTTGTATTTTGATTAGAATAAAAGCGCATTTGCTTGAGGACAAGCAAATCTCAAGTGTAAGGGTATTTGATGAAGCGAAAAGTGTACCGCTTTTAAGGGGTCATTTAAGCCCTAAATCGTATTTATTTGATCAAATATTGCCCTAAATCGTTCCTTTTGTCATTTTAGGTACTTTTGAGGAGAAATCTGGAAAAGGAGGCATTTTGGACGTTTTTGGAGCATAAAAGTGAAGAAAACGGCAAAGTCTCAAAATTGTGCTGAAAGTCACCTTTGATGGCGTCAACATTAACTCCAGACGGCGTCATGCCTTGGCAAGAAAAGTTGGATGTGAAATTTACTCATGACGGGCCAGTGAGTTTGCATGAGAATTCTGACGGCGTCACGCTTTAACTAAATCAAGGGCGTCACGGCTTAAATCATAAGGGGACGGCGTCACGTTCAGGATCCGACGGCGTCAAGCCTTGATAAGCCAGAATGGATTTTTGAAGAGCTAAAGAGGGACGGCGTCAAGATGGTCATCCGGGAACCCTAAGAGCGGCGAGGTGACGGCGTCACAATGCATAAGGTGACGCCGTCAGATGTCAAAGTCTATATATAGTTTTCTAATTTTTTGTCATAGGGAGAGCTTAGTGTGTGGAATTTTGGGATAAAACCCTAAGACGATTTTAGCTACTTTTTCAGGGCTTCTTGCCTTGAGATCTTCCATGTTTCATTGAAAGATAAGTTATCAATTAATCATTCAATATGTCTATGTGTTGTTTGATTCTATCCTATGCTTGTCTTTTGTTTAACATGTTAGGCTAATTTTATCTTGTGTTTGCTTAGATCTAATGAAACCTAGCTATTGATTATTGGTTGTTAGTGTGTTGTTAGTTGTATTGGATGATTGTTTATCTATGTTAGGCTTAAGAAAACTGGCTAACTTCCTATTCGGTAACTTGCTTGAACGTCTTAAGAAACATGAACCAAACGCGTACTAAAGGTTTTTATGGTTGTATTTAATGCACAAGCGAATTCTAGTGATCCCATGTTAGGAGCTTCCTAGCCGGCTCGACATAGGAGTGAAGTAGGAGCTTGTAGAGTTTGGGGAAGTAAGTACGCCACCCCACGAATGGTATTAAGGAATACACCCGTCATCCACGCGACTAATACACACTAATTAACCGGTAAAAGATAGTTAGGGAGTAAGGAAATCTAAGTAAACACATTTCTCTACACACAAGTTTCTCACCACTTTTCATTTTTGTTATTTTATTTTATTTGCATTTGTAGTAATTTGGGTTAGTTGACTAGCAACTAATTCCGCCCACTCCTTCAAAACCCGAGATTTTACTTGCTTTCATAAAAATATAAAAACATAAAAAAAGAATCTTCCTCAACCCTTAGACCTATTAGAGTAGCTTTTCATACCTAACGAACACTATTCCCTGTGGAGAACGATCAATCCCCCGTACTTACCACTACACTATACTACATCGGTCAGGTACACTGCCTGGTGGGGTTGTAAGCCTCTTGAGATCCCTCGAGAGGTAAAACCTGTTGTAAGGTTGCAAAACTCACGCAATCAATGGTGAGCACACGTGCTACTACCTCACCTGGAGGTGATGCTACTGCTTTTAATGCGGCTGTTGCTGCGGCCGTTCAAGCCTTGTTACCGGATCTCACCACAAGGATCACTGACCAGATTCGTTAGACAGGGACTTATGGTGGTACTGGTGGCGATACTCCGCTCACCATGCATGTTTGGTTGGAGAAGTTTATGAAGCAGAAACCTCAATCGTTTAGCTCTGCCACTACTCTAGTTGAAGCTGAAAATTGGATTGCCCATATTGAGAATATTTTTGAGGTGTTGGGATGTGCAGGTGAGTTTAAGGCTAGGCTGGCTAGCTATAAGCTGGAAGGTGATACCCTCAGTTGTTGGAAGGCTCACAAGCAGGCTAACGGAGGTGATGGGTATGTGGTCACATTGTCATGGAATGACTTCCGCGACCTTTTCTTTTTGCAGCATTTTCCGAGGTCCAAACAGCAGAAGTATGAGAGAGAGTATCACACCATTCGTTAGAAAGAGAATGAAAACTAGTGGTGAATTCATGAAGAGGTTCCTCAGGTTAGCTGGGTTTTAGGGGACTAAGGCTGGTACTCATAAAGAACAGGTAAAGCATTTTAAATGGGCGTTGAATGACTGGATTCTAGATGGTATCGTGAACACTGAGTTCACGGATGTTGCGCATGTTGGGAATGCGGCTCAAAACATCGAGATTCTACGTGAGAGGTCTAGGGATAACAAGAGGAATAGGGACGGGGACAGGATATGACCAGCTGAAGTGAGTTCTCGGAAGGTATATGAGCAGAGGAGTTATGATCAACGTGGTTCAGATAGACGGGGTGTGTACGAGCAGAGGAGTTATGATCGGCGTGGTTCGGATAGGCAGAGTGATTACTATCAGAGGTCCGGGCGAGATCGTAGTCGACAGTCTAATCGTGTTACTGGATCATCTTATCAGAAGAAGTACCCTGACGAAACATCGTCTCCTCTATGTGATACATGTGGGAAGTTTCACTCAGGGAAGCCTTGTCATAAGGTTACTGGAGCGTGTTTTTCATGTGGTTCGATGGAACATAAGGCACATGATTGTCCTAAGATTGGCGGAAGAGGAAAGTGAGTCCGCGGTTCGTGGTTTTTTTATTTTATTATCATTTGCGCGAGTATTATAACCATTCCATTATGCGCTTTGATACATTTTAATGACTCGCTTTATGCTTCTGGATTATTTGTACTTTTCTACTAGTTGTTTGAAAGTTTGGAATTAATAGATGAAGTTTCCTATCGTTATCTCCATATTGGTTTCATATTCATGTTGTGCTTTATGCATCTCTTGAGAGGTTACACTATCATCCGTTACATATATATTTCGTATCCGAGAAGATTTGTCATTTGTTGGTGAGCCTGAGGCTATTTTGGATCTTTAGGATCAGGTCATGAGAAACAAACCTTTTCGTTCGTTAAAAGTCATCGGGATACTCATTTCGTTCATTTCGTGACTTGGTACGTTTCTTTTACTTCTTTCGCGGACGAAATTTTCTTCTTAGAGGGGAAGAGTTGTAAAACCCTAAATTATGATATCACATTTTTCCGTCTAATTTGAATTTTGATCTAAGTTATGTAATAACTAATAAATACGTTGAATTATATGTTATATGAAATATAAAGCATCATATGAAATAAACCTAAGTTAACGAATAGAATTTGTAACTTTCCTAAACATGACTTTCTCCCTTGTACAATATTGTCACACGTTTTCTTTTGTCTATCCCAACTTCTCACGACACAATAAAATCATAAGAGATAAGACCAAATAACTTTGTGAATATCCTTAAGTTAATTAGAGATTTTCCTTGTCTCATCTTGGCCTAAAAGTCATGACACACTCTCTACACCCAATATTTGGAATTATTAGTTTCCAAACCTATTTATACGGCATTCCCTTTTTGCCTCCAAATCAACCACACGCTTCCTAAATCCTATAATACATTCGGCCTCTCTCTTCTCCTCTCCATACCAAAATTAAAATCAGAAAACCATAAACCATAAGCTCCAAACCAGTTTCTCCATTCTAAGTCTAAAGGAAATCGTTGTGAAGCCTTGTTTCAATTCGAGTTGCAGCCTATTGGTGATCGTGTTGCAGCCTTGTTAAATCATTTTCCCTTGTTTCTTTGGTCTCTCGTTAATCATCCTAAGGTACACCATGAATCTAATCTTGTCACACTATATAATACACGACATGTATGTTTAGAAGAAACCTAATCATAAATCAGCTTTGCTAATCGTTATAATCATGTTCTTGAATTGCTTGTTTTGCCTCGTTGAAAAGGTCACATGTGTAAAAGATAACGCACATAAAATCATGAAAACTGTATGCCTTTGTAAATGTTTGGTATCGAGTTTTGTGGACTGTTGTGTGTTGTGTTTTGTGGACTGTTTTGGTGTCATTTTTTCCAGACCTAGACCTATGTTTTTGAAGCCCTAATATGAACATTAATGACACAATAATTATGATATAAAACCTGGAAACCCTAGGCAATTAATTGGGTCGATTAGAGGTTAAGAGGGTTAGGGTTGTGTTGAATCTGTCTCACTTGTATGCTGTCCAGATTTTGGGACGTGTTGCAAGGGTCATAAGTTAATGATACAAACGTGTTTTTGCAAGATTTTTTAGGCTAAAACTAAATTCAGGATGTGTGCTATCTGGATATCAAATTTCATAATTTTTGGAGGTCGTGAAGGTGGTCTTTTGATTTTTACTAGATTAAGTGTCAAAACGGTGAATCTGAGTCTAAAAATCAGTCAATGTTTTTTATTTTTATTTCTCAAACCACAAGGATTTAAGTCTCTCCTTTTTCAAGGGTGATAGTTAAGTTATGTGTGACTTCCTGTAAATTTTGTAGATTTTTTCAAAGTGTTTTGATATGCCTTTTAATTACAAACTTTCTGGGTGTTTCAGCAGTTTATTTTCTGGACAGTCGTGTAAAGAGTGATTTTTATTGTGTGCTTGTACTAATGAATAAAATCTGGAACAATTCTTTAGATATATATGTATCACTGGGTAAAATTATAGAATTAAATGAGCTTGTTTTAGGTGTTTTAAAAATCATAAGAATCATACCTGATTTATATAAAAATCCTGAATCATTAATTAAAACACTTATAAACCTAATATTGGTGTATTTGGAACCTCAATAAGATAAATATCATTTTGAAGTCTAATAACTTATGTTTTGATTATTAATCATTGTTAACTGCTAACTTTGGCATATTAGCATTTTTAACCCTAAACTTTGATTAATTATTAATTCTACCTAAAAGTTCCATAAATGAAATAAAACCCTAAGTGTGTTGACATGAATTTCAATAGACATTTAAAATCAGTAATGAGCTAATAAGTGTCATATGAACCCTAATCCGTATAGATTCGTTGAAGGAGGCGTGACGTTGTTTCTTTGTGTTCACTTTTTTGTTTGCTTTCATTTCATTTGCTAAGGTACTGATATTCTACCATTTCTCAGTAAGGGTTTCACATTGACTCTTCGATCCTTGACTCTATTTCATTTGTTATGATATTCGTTGGTGATTTCTATTTGATATGATTCTTTATGATATGATATTCAGTTCTATGTCATTTAATATGACATTCATTTCAGTTAATATTCTTTTGTTTAAATATACATAATTAATCCATTATGATGTAATAGCTTTGTTTATTCTGTTACCCGAGCTAACTAGTCATGGAGGTACCATGACCATGTCATTGAGGCACCAATGGCATGACACTATCTGTGGCGGTGTGATTGGTCCACGGCGTTCCCTTGTGTTATGTATATTATTATTGAGCTCGTGGACTTATTTGCCATTTTGGTACGCCAATATATTTTTCAGAGTACAGGTGTATGGTGGTGTACATGTTTTGTTTTGCAGGGAGCGTATGGATGCATCCTAGGTTTGATTTGTGATATGATTATGTTATGGCTTTGTAGTGAATGGTTGTGTGTGCCATACACCCCATGTCACTTTTGGGAGGTCATGTCTCCATTTGTTATGTTATGATATGATTATTTGGATAAGCAGGTGGCAAGCTTTGTGAGCTCGTGGATAATTTCTTATGATTCGTTGCCTTCATTACCTTTCACTTAATTTATTATTCGTTTGATTCTCATGACTTGTGACATCTTGTTTGGCAGATTCTTTTTGATTTCATTTCATATACTTATTTATATTCAGTTCATTATTCGTTTATATCTGTTCACTGGGCTTTTTAGGCTCGGCCGCATTTTCTTTCCTCTGCGGCAGGTATTCAAGCGAGATGCTGGGATTTGAGTGATGAGAGTAGGAGCTTTTAGAAGCTTGCGTTTATTATGTTTTAATGGACACCATAATGTGACATTTTGACCCTTGTCGGGTTGGGGTGTTACATAGTACTGCTTATGAGATAAACATGCATAGTCGGTTAGATAAACATAGAAAATATTCTTTTAAGTTTTATTTTGTATAGCAAGCAATTGTAAGCTGACTAGGACTCCTTAGTCTATAAAAGGAGGTCCTAGGGCATAGAGATAGATACGTGATTCTTTAGAAAACTTCAAGGTTGTAAACCCTAATACTGTTGAGTATTCGTATTATTAATAATATTGAAGTGATTTGTTTGATATTGTTTGTTAAATTCTTCTTAAGATTAAAGTTTAGATTCCGCATAAACTTTTATATAATCAAAGACAGTTTTAACATAAGTTGTATTGGATTTATTCAATATTACTTAACCTTTACAAGCTAAGGAAAATCGATCAAGTAGTCAACTGGGATCAACACATTCAAATGAAAATGGACAAAAAAGTCTCATTTTTCACTTTTAGAAAGTATATTTAAAAAATGTCAAGAGTTGTCATTATATTTTTTTTTTCTAAATTTTTAGGGGAACATTGTTAAAACTACTATTTGTTAAGAACATTGTTTGTATTTATATGTGGATTGAATTTCAAGCTTTAAAAAGGTATTTTAGGGATTACATTTTTAAGTTTTAAACTAAAACATTTTTACTCATCTTTTAAATACTAAGTTTTATGCATATTTTTAAAATTTTCGCTGTGAACATTGTTATGACAACTATTTCGTCAAGGAACATTGTTTGAATTTTTATGCTTGAAAGTAAACAAATATTGAAGTTTAAGTTTTAAAAGGGTATTTTAGGGATTATATCTTACAATTTTTTAGCTTTTGGGTTTTAAGTAAAAGCATTTTTGCTTTATATAGTAGAGATATATTTTGATGCATATTTTTTAGGCTTCACTTTTAAAGTCTCGACACTTTAGTATGTTGAAAAGGGATTTTACGTCTACAAACGACAAAAGAATAAGCCTATTATTTGAGTTAAGAAAAAGGATTAAGTTCATTTTTTTGCATAACAGAAACTGATATATCGATCTCCTCGACTTGTTACTGCTAGCTCGTCATGTTTGACACTTAGTATATACTAAGTCATACTTTCTGAGACAACAAACGATGTAAGCAACTAAAGGAAGGACATGAAATTTCAAGTGAGACAAGAAAATAGAGGAATTCACAAGAGAAAATACAAGTGTTTTAAGATGCGTTGCTCCAAATGAAACAACATTTATACTAATTTTTAGTATCTACAAATGTCCATGATGTTTCTATAGTGTTCTTAGATGGAGCCTTCTAAGACTTAATATTCCACAATCTTGCATGGAAGGAACTAAGGAGGCTTTAAGTATAGTGTAGATAGTTTCAGAATTCCGACCTTGATGGTCTCGTAACATGCAGATCGTTACAATACGCAAGTGAACACGAATGAACATAAATATCAATTTATGTATCTGTAAAATGTATTATTTATTTATTTAAGTTTGTTCGCTTAGCATCTTGTGAAGAAACAAAAACGAAAATGAACATGAACAACCTTATTATATTGTATTAAAATTAAACACAAAAAAAAAAAAAAAAAAAAAAAAAAAAATCATTTCGTTTCAATGTTCATATTAGGTTGTTTGGTATGAGCATTTTGACACCCTTTAAGTAATTAAGGATTTAGATAGAAATAAAAATAGAAAAAAAAAAAATAAATAAAAAATAAAAAAGTTGCCCAAAATTCCAAATAATCAACGTATAAATTTTTGAAAATCAATAACAACCAGACTTAGTGTGTACAAAAAGGCTGATGCTGATCAAATTGTACTTGATACCATTTACATAAGCAACCTTAGTGAAAACAATTCCATTGCAATTTACAGTACCATATCCTTCAGTAGACCTTGTAGAGTTATCTCCAAAAACTACTTTACGACCTAGTTTGTTTGTATATTTGTGCATATACTTGTTAACTCCTATCATGTGTCTAGAGCAGCCACTATCTAGATACCATACAAATCTTTTCAGATCTCCCTACAAAGATACTTAAACTTATTAGTTTCTTTTGTGAACCCACTTTTCAGTGGGTTCTTGTGATTGTTGAATAGCAATCTTTGATTTCCTTCTCCGAGGAATGTTCTAAGTAGGAGCTGGTTTGATATGAGAAATGGCCTCATGTTCATAGCTCCTATAGATTTGACAACCTGGGTAGTCAGAGCACTCATCAGAGTGATGGTTAGTTAGTCCACAGTACTTGCATGGTTTAAAAACTTTTGGTGTTTCAATAATTTTCTTTGAAGTACTAACATGTGGAACTTGTGATTTGAAATGGTTAAGGTTTATCATGATGATTACATGGTGAGGGTGCTCTTTGGTCAGGTGGTCAGTACCTTTGCATATCTTATACATAGGATTGTTATAACATTCCTCTGAGAGGTAATTCTTATATCCACAGTGTATGCAGGGAGGGAATTTAACTCTCTTATTGGGCTTAACAGAGGTAGAACTACCTGATTGAGATTGTGAGGTGGAACAGACGGTCAGAGGTTTGATATGTTCTTTTAATCCCTGAACTTATTTGAATAAGGTCAACAATGTTTTCTCAAGGATGGCAATGACCTTTTTAGGTCCAGGCGTTGGTTTGTCGGAGGTTTTCTTCTGATAAGGTCATTTAAGAATTCTTTTTTCATGTACCTTGACAGCCTTGTCAGAGGCTGATAAGGATTGAACAGAGCTTGAAGCTTTGTCAGAGACCTCACAGGTACCTTTGGGATCAACTCCTTTGAATTTGGTAGGTCAGGTAGAGGTTCAACACTCTCTGTTAGGGGTGTCAAAAAGGCCGACCCGACCAGAACCCGAAATAGACTATTCGGGTCAGGTCAATCGGGTTCAAAATTATATTCGGGTCAATCGGGTCAACCCGACTAACCCGGTTTATAAATAGGGTCGGGTTCTGGTCTAATGTATGTGTCTTGCTCGGGTTCGGGTCAACCCGAGTGAACCGAGTTTGATTTTTTTTCTTTCTAATTTTTATGTACTTTCAAGTGTAAACACCAAAATTGTATAATTCTTAAATGATCTAGACCCGAACCCGAGTTGACCCGACCCGAATTGACCCGAACCTGAGTAACCCGAGTTTTAAACAAGGTCGGGTTCAATTATTGTTTTTTTGCCTTGACCCGTGATGCTTATTTTACCTAGATCACGTTTTAATATTTATAAGTCTCATTTACCTATGATCTACGTGAGCACTATCGGGCAGTATACCCGGTAGTGGGTAGTCTAGTTTGGTAAAACCGAGGTCGTCCCAAGAGCTATGAGGCGGATTTTAATCTAAGTTCTATTATGTCACTAAAAAGGGGGTTTTGAATTGATTTGTACTTAACTAAGGAAATAAACAAAAATGAAATGAGATTAAATCAGTGGGAGAAAGATGTGCTAGCCTAGTTACTAATTTTATCATGCCATGACTTAGTTTTCCTAAAAATGACTATTATTGCTTTATGTGGTGGTTAAATGTCACTGGATCAGTTGGTCAAATCTCTTAGCCTATAATTCCTAACCCGTACCTCCTTTGGTCAATTCGGCCCTTCAGTCCGGTTTTAGTCATTAAGTGCCAGCTATCAACCTAGACCTACTCTGTACCAAGGTATGTGGTCCTTTGGTCAAATCTCACATATACATCATGGTCCCGCATTTCTTATCTATGTCTACTAGGATAGGTCGTTCTTTGGTCAATTCTTACGCGAGGTGGTGTGTAGTCCTTTAGTCAATTCTTACACGCCCCGCAACCTACTTGACTAGGGTCCTTTGCTCAATTCAAGCTACCCTATTAGATACTACCTAGCATACACATTTCCAAAATGCGGGGGTCATAGAAAGGCTAGATGGATAAACACATAAAACGCATAATAAACAGGAAAACAAATATCATGGCAATAATAATTTCATAACTAGGCTAACACATGAAGTGTTTAGCCTCTCATATTATAAAGTGCAGCAAAAACAATGTAAAATGTCATAATGAAAGTAAACATTGGATTCGATACAATTACACGATTTGATGCTAAAGCTAATGATTAAATGATACGATTTCTCCCATGGAATGTGGTTAAGAGTTGCTGAGATTCGTCCTTGATGAAGCCCTAATTCGTCTCTTGAAAGTTGTGGTAGCAAGTGATGATTAAAATGCAGATTTAGGGCTTGTATTTATAACTTCGACAAAGTTACGGCGTAACCTTAAGTAAAGGGTTACGCTGTAACCCCAGTATCTCTGACGATCTTATCATTATAATAATATCTACGGCGTAACCTCAAGAAGAGGTTACGAACGTAGAACCCTCGTTAACATTTATGGCGTTTCTACGCCGTAACCTTATGAATAAGTTATGGCGTAACCTTCTTGATCACTGAAATTTTCTAAGTCTTTGGATATCTACGGCGTAACCATGTTAATGGAGTTACGCTGTAACCTTCAGCAACGTTGACTTTAGTCTTCAAGTGATATAATATGTTACGGCATAGGTTGAAATATGAGTCTACACCGTAACCTTCTCTTGGTCAGCAACCTCTTGAAAAACTTCGTTAGTTTTCCTTCCAAATCCGCGTTTCTTTGTTCCGATGCTCATCTATACCCTGAAATGAAATAATAAGTAACAAGAGTATATATCAACGCAAAACAATAGAAATGGTGAGCATTTTAAGGAGAATTGACACAAAATTATTAGGACTATTTGATGTTATCAACCCGAACCAAATTGACCCGAACCCGACTAGGTCAACCCGAATAACACCCCTCTGATTCACAGTCAGAAAGGTCATCAAGTATATTCTCAGAATGAGAGGTCTTAAGGACTTGATAAGTTGGACTCAAGATTCTTCATGTGTCAAAATTTGGCATTTCACCAGGGATGCTTCTTCCTTCAACCCAATCAAGGATGTACCTACCTTTTCTTTTCCTCATTAGAGGATTTGACGAACCTACTCCTTTTAATGTTTTGTTGTCATTACTCAGTGAGTGACTCCCCAACCCTTTATTGGCTTTGCCAGGAATTTATTCACTGATACATTTGACCAACTGATTTGAATTATTTGTCCAATACTCTTTAACTCTGAGACTTTGTCTCTGAGTTCTTGATTTGACAACATCAGTTTGTTGTTTTCAAGTTGCAGTGTCATGTAGTGATTTTTAACATTTTTCAAGTCAAGTAGTTCATTTATGTACTCGCTGAGTTCTCTTTGCAGAGGGCAAACTTGTTAAACAAGTTCAACCTCTGTTCTTCCACATAGTGGAGGTCAACAAGGGTATAATCAAGGAAATTCTTCCTATCAGTGTTATCATTCAATTCTAAAAGTTTATGTAACTTTTTCATGACATTTTTAGAAGGGCTTTTTCTTAGAACTCAGCATTCAGATCAAAAAAAAAAAATCTTGACTACTCCTTGTATCTTCTTCTACATTAGAGTCACTATCAGGGACCAGCACATTAGTGTTAGAAAACAAAGCAGTTGACATGGATGTTGATATATGAATCTTTGTATTCTCGCGTTCGTATATTTGGTGAATGAGCTCCTCCTCATAGTTGTACTTCCCAAAAAGTGTAGCAAGGCTATCATTTTTTATAAAGTTATTGGCTCTCTAAGTCAGATTTAGACTCAACAGCTTTTTAGGCAAGCTGTTGACAAATGTGGCATTAACCTCACCTTGAGGAATATCAACACCCTTGTTTGAGAGGTCATTCAACAAGATTTTCAGCTTGGTGTAAGTTTATGCAACCTTTTCACCATCAAGTGCTTTAAAGGCATTGAATTTCAGCCCGAGGACTACAATCTTGGTATCTCTAGTTTTACATGGTCTTTCATGCCCTAAAACTAGGTCAGTCCACATTTCTTTGGCAGTTTTACATCTTATAACGTACTTCATGGTGTCCTTAGGAAGGGCAGGAACAATTATACTTTTTAACCTACTATCTTGGTTTGTATGTCTTCTTTTTTCTACAAACCATTATTTTGAAGGTTTTGGCAAAAAGTTTTCGGGTGTGGAGGTGAGGGCTTCTAGAATGAATGGACCATTTTCAAGAACTTCCAAAAGGAAAGATTCTAGTCCATCAAGATAAACTAAAAACATGTCTTTTCAGTCTAGAAAATCGTCTACATCTAGTAAAGGGACATGAGTAACATGAGCTCCCCCTTGAATCTAGGAGTTGTGGAAGATCATTATTAGGAGCATTGAAAGTAAAACTTGGACCACCGCCATTACCATCATTTCCACTGGGTGGAGAACGAGAACCATCATTGTTTCTAGAGTTATTAGCATTGTCATTATTTCCAGACATTCTAGGATCTTGATTTTAAAACAGTTTTGAACAAGTTTTGTTGTATTGAATACTTGTGAAAAAGATTTTGAAATCAAACTTACTTTGATTCCAATTGTTTGTCCTAAATTATGTCAGTTTAGTAAAACACAAGATAAAAAAATTTAAGTAACAATGCACAATGTAACTTTTCAACGTATAACTCTTTATTGATATAAATCAAAGAATTATAAAGTGTTGTGTGGAAAACACTTATTTAAATGACAATGTATAACTCAACTCTCTGAACATGCAAACTTAGAATACTAAGTTTGCAAGTGAACTTATGAGTCTCCGAGAGACTCCCTGTAAGTTCAACTAAGAGAGTAAATGTACTTCAATAAATTCAACAATTAGAATGTGAAGCGACAAACATTTACTCTCGACTACAATCCTTTATATACTAGGTACGAGGTAGTTGCAAGTGGGTTATACGTGTCAAGCATCTTATGGAAGAAGTACAATAAAGTACATCTTCCATTTAATGCTTTTATTCTTGAAAACGCTCCTTGCTTACTTTAGTGAACAGTTCTGCCAACTGTTCAATGTCTTTCACTAACTTTTACTTGTTTTGTCTTTTCACCAAATACACTTTATCCTGCTTAAATGTGTCTTTGAAACTTCAACGGAATAAGAGCTAAGCTCTGTTGATTGTCAGAGAGCTAAGAGGTTCATCAGGGTATTGCCAACCCATGGTGAACCTTTATCCCTCGGCATGAATTCCATCTACATACTAGCTGACCCGCATCAAATAGTAAGTATGTCTTCACGTAATCTTTGACTTCTTTGACGATATCTATGACTTGAAATCTGCTCAGGTTGCTAGCCGATTTCATTATCAGCGAGTCTTCTTGAGTTGCTCTCTGATTTCATTATCAGAAAGTCTTATTTACTTAGACTAATTTATGTTCAAATCCTAGTTAGAGACCATTGGGCACTGAATTAGCCCAATATACTTGTTGTGAAACATCATAATACTTTGTATATTGAAAATTACCTTTTTGTCTTACTTCTATGTTAATTTGGTCAGATTTTGTTGTTGAGACAGCACTTTAAATCTCTAACTTTTGAGCTACAACATAAACTTATTTCAAATTTAGCTAGTTTTCATTGACAACATATGAAAATGGTATTGCTTGTTTTTCTTTTTCTTTTTTTGTCTATTCGTAATATCATGTTTGCAGAAGAAGATGTAGATTTTTTAAAGTTTCTAAAAAATAAAAAATGGTAACTAGACTTGAAAGGAAAATGCAAAAGTAAAGTTGAAAAAAGTCAAATACACTTATTTCATTACCTCTTCTCACTTGCGGAAAAAAGAGAAAATAACAAACACATTTTTTTAATTTCCGATTCTCGCCTACAGACAAAAGTGTAAAATATGCTTTTTGGAAGGAAAAAAAAAAAAAAAAAAAAATTCCTAATGTTACCAAGTCAAATGCTCAATAGTGCAAATAGTCAAAACTATAAAGACGAATAATGACTAATTACAAAACCATAAGGCCAACAAGAGAAAATTGTTGCAACATTTTTTTATCCAATAAGAAAGTGGTTTGACAAATTCTGTGCCAAGCTTGGTTCTGTCGCCAATTTTAATGAAAGCTGTCTTTTGAACTGTCTGTCTCCGGTTTTCATTCATCCTGTCATGTTTTAATTCTGCCTCACCTTATTCATTAATCTTTTTCTTCACTGTAAGTAAATGATTAATAATACCCTTTAATTTCTATTTTCTTGTAGTTGTTTATCTATGTATTTGACTTTGTTAGTTAGGTGAATTTTGGGTTTTGGTGGTTGAATTATGTTGTTTGTGAAGTTGGTTTTTATTTATTTGGTGAAATTGAGTTATTAGAGATGAATTAGTTGGGTTTATTTAGTGATTGGAGAATGGATCTCTTTTGGGTTTTTGTTATTTTGGCAATTCATTATTAGAAATGTTTAGTAGGAGTATTGGAAACCTAGAATTACTGAAATTTGGAAATTTTTTGACGGTTTATGCAACCCGTAGTTCTTGTTTATTGATTTATGGAGGTAAATGTTTCGTTGCTGGTCTCTGGTAGATAGTTCGCAGTCTGCTCTTCTCCGTATCTTGTATTGACGATCAAGGATTTGCAAGATTGGAAAAAGAGAAATTTATGGTAGATCATAATAGCAGAAATTAGATGATTAGGTGGCGTTTAGTTGTAGAAATGTTTATTTTTGTTTTTCGTTTTCTAAATTCCTTGAGAAGAGAATGGTTTTTCTTCTCTAGCGAAGAGTTGAGAATTTTGAAAACTCGTTTAGCTGGAGTTATATTTTTCCTTTTTAAAAAGATGAAAAGATTGCCTCGATTGCGACAGTGGACGGCGACGCCGCGACGGCGAGGATGGAAGGTGGGGATGTTACCAATGGTGATTAGGGTTAGAATAAGATACTTGAATGATAGATTCAGAAATCCCGTCTTTTTTTTGTTAGAGAGAAAAAATGGGATGTTTTTCACCAACTAAACACACCCTTAGGTTTTGCAGAAATGGAAATTGCGGTTTTGAGAATTAAAAAGAGGAAATCGGATGTATTAACCTGCTAATTTATAGTTGCAGAATATATATAGTCTTGAGAAAATGGAGTTACCAACAATTTACAATTTCATAGATGTTGGTTATTATTAGATAGTTTCCGTTGGCTTAATGTTAATAATTAGGACGTCAAGCTGCATTTGAACTAATTCACAGTTGAATGCCTCTGTCCAATGCCTCATGTGAAAGCATATACTTGTTATACCAGCAGGGTTTCTGTTGACATGACTTGTGAGCAAGTTTGAGTGTAGGATTATGTCAAGTTGTCAACTATATTAAGTGGGTAAGGTTAATTACACCTTTCGCCAGGTGATATTAGAATTATTTCTACTCTTTATGTAGATGATCATAAAGGTCATTCCATGTGGTTGAATGGGAAAGTGAAGCACGTGAGTGAGTAAGTTGGACAGTTGGTTTTTTTTTTTTTTTTTGGTTTTGGACTTATTAAGCTTATATTTATATTTTATTTTTTGGACTTCTATAAAAAAAAATGTATATGGTTCATGGATTATTTACTACCGGTAATTTATATATTTATTTTAGATTTATTTTATTTTAATATATCTTTTATTCTGTCAATATTCCATCATTAAATACAAATCTTTATAAAAAATTAACTTATTTAATAATAATTAGAAAATCAATTTTACATATAATCTGTTACATTCTTTCTTCTATATATATAGTTCTTCCATTACAATTCTTCCATTTGTGAAGCTGTGATACCAAATTCATTCCACCTCACATGAAAATCACAAGAGCGAATTGTGTACCAAATACATGGTACACCGTACCGATACGTACCCATGCGTACCGAAATGAGTATACCCCCCACGTACCGAATTCGTCATCAAGAGCGAATTGCGTACCAGAACCGCGTACGCGTACCGAAGCGTACCGCGTTTTATGTGACTATGATCATAAGGTCATTCCTTGCGGTTTTATTTATTTTAAACATGTGATTTACAGAGTGTATACAGATGTTAGTTGATTCTTTCTCTGTTTCTGATAGTGCTGGATTGATGTAAGGAAATCAGAACACAAATTGGTTACAGACTGTATGGTGATTTATGCCAATTTTGTATTGAAAAAGACCATTTCCGTAACACTATTGGACTTTCTTTTCTTTTACTTTTTGTAATGGCAATGAAATCCTATAGTTTCTCTACACTCTTCTTCACCATTATCCTCTTGTATTTATCAATCTCTGCCAGTTTGTTAGTAGAGGAAATAAGTGCATTGCGTAAATGCGTACTTAGAAGATAGTTTAAACAGTAAATGGGACAAATACCATTTAGCAGACAAAAGAAATTAGAGTGGGATCGGAGTGGTGGTCATCATGATTTCTTCTAACTCGAGTATTCACTGAAGTTTTTTAAGTACATTGTTATGATTCGTTTACCATTCCTTAGAAGCATCTTTTTGTAAAGATTCTTAATTATGAAATTGGAGGGCATCAGAACGACACCATTTATTAAATTAAATGAGATATAAGAAGTAAAAAAGAGAACGATGACGAAGTACTAAGACGAGGGTTGAGAGAACATTTAGCAAAAGTAATAGTTTGCAATTGCATTGCTCTCTGATAAGTATTGAAAATGAACTTAAGATCTTAAAGTTTTATGGTTTCTTGCCTTCATATACTCATATTGTTACTTAATCGTATCTTATCTAATGTGCAGTTGGGATTTCTTTTTTTTTTTTGGTAAAGGGTAATTCACCCTGGTAAAATAAAGTTGGGATTTCTGTGTTAGACTGCGACATGTTTGACGGGACTTCAAAGTCCCAATATGTTGGTGGCCAGAGAGAAAAGTTTGTGAGGTAAACTTTATCCCCCTTAATGACAATTTATGACCTTTAGGCCCTTTACAATAAGTGTTGAGTTTGATATCGCTTTGTTGCTTAGATGGTAATAAATATATAC
The DNA here is from genome assembly GCA_021014915.2 of Artemisia tridentata subsp. tridentata. NCBI lineage: Eukaryota > Viridiplantae > Streptophyta > Magnoliopsida > Asterales > Asteraceae > Artemisia > Artemisia tridentata. The sequence goes on from CP139507.1 coordinate 230,171,210, forward strand.
TCCCTATGTGCCATGGTAATTGCAAGGATCAACTTAACTGACTGTTATTTCAATTTCTGCTAGATGTTAGTAGTAGAGCGAACTTCTATGTATCTTTTTGTTGTAACTGGTCCTCTGGTTTCCCATTACACGTGTACTATTCTAAATAGTACATGTTATGACTTATCATTATTTTTAGTATTTTAATTATTGAATGAATGTATTTCTTCTCCTACTGTAGTAATATGGGTTAGTTCTGATGCTGAATAACATTTGTGCTCTCATTTTAAGGTTGGATGAATTGGATTCTAGATCATCGTCACCTGCTTCTTCAGTTGCAATGAACAAATGTGGATTTGATGGATTAACTCGTACAAGACATACACCTACTATCCCCACCAGATCTTTCAAAAATGGAATCAGAAAAGGATCAGAGGGACTTAAATCAATCGGTAGATCACTTGGATTTGGGGTTTCTCAAGCTGTATTCCCGGAAGATCTTAAAGTGTCAGAGAAAAAGATTTTAGACCCTCAAGATAAATTTCTTTTAATGTGGAATAAATTCTTTGTTGTCTCATGCATTCTGGCTGTGTCTATAGATCCACTATTCTTCTATCTTCCAGTGTTTGATAAAAGCAAAACTTGCCTCGGTATTGACCGAAAGTTAGCTATCATCGCTACAACGTTGAGGACTGTTGTTGATGCGTTTTATCTTATTCACATGGCTCTTGAATTTAGAACCGCTTACATTGCTCCATCTTCACGTGTTTTTGGACGGGGTGAACTTGTAATTGATCCTGCACAAATAGCTAAGAGATACTTGAAGTGGTATTTCATAATCGACTTCCTTTCTATACTCCCCCTGCCACAGGTCAGAGAACTAATTCCCCTTGTAATTTTTAATTTATATAATTCTATGGTTGTTTTAGGGCAAATTGCATAGAAAGGTAACCAGAAGGACTATGTGGCGGTAACATTGACCATGCTAGCTTTTTTCTGCATGGTGTCTTAAAACATTGTTAAATTAGAAGATTTCCCTTAAATGAAAACCTTTTCAAACTCTCAATTAATGGATTTAAGGTAATATACTCATTTACCTGGCCAAAACATCGACGTGGCAGTTGATGTGTCGGTAACTTTAAACATGTTGATTTTTTTTCGTGATAGCGGCTGAAAACCATTAACTAAAAAGGTTTACCCTAAATGAAAATATTATCAAAGTTTGAGCCTTTCTTGTGTGCAAATAAAGTGTGTTATCAAAACAGAAATCTGACCAAGTACTGTTGTGTTTATGCAATCTGCGCATTATTTTACAACTCAACATGAATTGTCTCGCTTTAGCTTTGTCTGCCCAGCTATTATCCGTTAATATTGATCTCTGAGCACAGTTAGTAAGACTGTAAGAGTTGGCTGGATGTACTGAAAGTTAGATTAGAGTTTAACATTATTCTTTGTGCAGATTGTTATCTGGAGATATCTGCAGAGATCTAAAGGTTCGGATGTATTGGCTACAAAAGAAGCCTTGCTTTTTATTGTGTTAATACAGTATGTTCCCAGATTTGCACGAATCGTGCCTTTGACTTCAGAACTGAAAAGGACTGCTGGTGTTCTTGCGGAAACCGCTTGGGCCGGGGCTGCATATTATTTGTTGCTGTACATGCTTGCCAGTCATGTAAGCTGCTACTTAATTAAATTATTTATGTTACAGTTATTAGAGGTGGCAAGATGGATTGCGCAGTTAATATGACCAAAATAGGTTCAGGTTAAATCCGGCCAATTCTAAGTGCGAGTCAAATTGGGTCGTGTTGATGGCTAACCCAATAACACCTTTTTGTCCAGTTTTTAATTTTTTTTCTATAAATGTTGAATGTATCAATTTTAATTACAAAAAAGCATCTAATTCTTTAAATAAACAAATAAGGAGGTTGTCTACATTACAATTGAACTTTGGGCGACTTTCAACTCATTACCCTTTCAGCGCATTTAACTCGTTTGCTAAAATCTTTCATTTTGACTGTTTGAGATAAAACATGATCCAAGTTGACCCAGTTGTAAGTAAATGGGTTGAAATTGCCTCTTCTAATCGTTTCCTATTTACTAATTTACTTGAGCTATACTTATCTTAGTTATTTGCTATTACATCATCTATAGATAGTTGGGGCATTTTGGTATTTGCTTTCCGTGGAGCGAAATGATACCTGCTGGAAGAAAGCTTGTAGAAAGAGTAATCATTCTGCAGATTTCTTGTATTGTGGAAATGAGTACATGTTGGGTTATAGTAACTGGATCAGTAACAGTACCGCAGTTTTAGACGAGGGTTGCTCTCCAGATGGTGATAGTCCACCATTTGATTTTGGGATTTTCAACCAAGCTCTATCGTCAGGCATTGTTTTTTCTACAAAATTTGTTCAGAAGTACTGTTACTGCTTGTGGTGGGGGCTGCAGAATTTGAGGTAAATTTAATTTCTGTTTGTGAAGTCATTTCTGATTTTCTGTGCATATGATATAAAAGTTTCTAATTGATGATCAACAAGAATGTTTTCCTATGATTAAACAAATAATTGTTTTCTCAGGGGTGGGAAAATGACGAGTTGAGCTTGGAATTTCTGTTACGGGTTAAACCAGTTGGGTCGGGTAGAATTGACCCAGACACTTTTTGTCCAATATTTTAACAAAGATTAGTGTGTTATGCAGTAACTTGTCTCTACTAAAATACAGCTTATGCTGTAATTTTAGAAAACTCTCTTTACTTCTTATGTATGTATGTCTGACCTTAACTGAAATAGAGAAGAATCAGCTTCTGATATAATTTTTCTGTTTTCTATGACAGCACTTTAGGACAGGGACTTCAAACCAGCACATATCCTGGAGAGACAATCCTTTCAATTGCTCTAGCCATATCTGGGCTCATTCTATTTGCTCTATTGATTGGCAACATGCAGGTTATCTACTTATGTCACTACTAATATTCCAATTACGCTAATTGTCCTCACTAACTTTCGTCTGCCTCCAAAAATGATACTTCTGCGTAAATTTTAAAAATAAAAATTTGTAATTTGGTTTGACCGCCATTCTCTGTTAGTACACGTCCTCGAGTTATTGTTTCCTGAAGTTAGCACTTTATGCATCAAAGACTAAACTTTGGATGGTGGTTTGTATAACAGACATACCTTCAATCTCTTACAATTCGTCTTGAAGAGATGAGAGTTAAGAGGCGTGACTCAGAGCAGTGGATGCATCATCGGTTACTTCCAGAGGATCTTCAGGAGCGTGTTAGACGTTATGATCAGTACAAGTGGTTAGAAACTCGTGGTGTGGATGAGGAGAGTTTGGTTCAGACTCTACCAAAGGATCTTAGAAGGGACATAAAGCGCCATCTTTGTCTTGCTCTTGTCAAACGGGTAATTTCATTATTTCTTTTCTGGCTATTACTCAAGTAACTCATTTTCTTCTAGCAATTAAAGAAGCCTACTTGTTTTAAAAATCAAATTCTTAACGAGAACCACAACTGACTATTTGCTTATCAGAGTCGATAAATGAAATCAAATCGAATACGTTAAGTTTTTCAAAATTTGGAGTAAATGCTATAATTTAGAAAACCTTATACATAGCTTAAACTTTTACTGGCTTGGTGTTCAAATGTTTTTAGTACCCTTTTGGCAACAAGATAGAACCTTATGGACCCAAATCAGCTGTTTACGTTTTTTAACGGTGTAGTGGATGCATATGCAATTTAGAAGTTATCAAAACAGAATATGTAATATATTCCTCCGAGATCCATGAGTTGTAACTTTTACCAAGGAATCATTAAAACCTATTTGTGAAATGGATTCTGCTCAACACACTTTTTCAATGTTGCATTACTAAGAGATATTTTTTAGTTGATCATTGGTAAAGAGTACAGACTAAAGACTCTCATAAAACCTTCTAGTCAAACATTTCATGATACCATGTTTTTGCCTTCCAGCCCATTTTCTAGGCCAATATAAGAGAGTGATTTGACCAGTTTGTGCTTGTAAAGTATGATATTTTGTTGGTGCTGGTAAAGGAAATCTTTTTCCGAAGATGTCAGGTTTTGGCTGGAAGTCAAAGCTTATTAATTCAACAGTTCAGGAGCCAAAGGAAATTAATTCAGTATTAATAAAACGAGACAAGGCTCTGTAGTATTTCATCTCATGATATATGGCTTCATTTCTGTGTGCATTGTTGCAGGTTCCTCTATTTGAAAACATGGATGAGAGGTTGCTAGACGCTATTTGTGAACGGCTAAAACCTTGTTTGTACACCGATAGCAGTTACATCGTCCGTGAAGGAGACCCGGTTGACGAAATGCTTTTCATCATACGTGGTCGTCTCGAGAGTGTAACCACGGATGGTGGCAGAAGCGGTTTTTTCAACCGTAGTTTATTGAAAGAAGGAGACTTCTGTGGTGAAGAGCTTCTAACATGGGCACTCGACCCTAAATCTGGTGCTAATCTTCCATCATCCACAAGAACCGTTAAGGCATTGAGAGAAGTGGAAGCATTTGCTTTACCAGCCGACGAACTGAAATTTGTCGCCAGTCAGTTCAGGCGACTTCACAGTCGACAGGTGCAACACACTTTTAGGTTTTACTCACAGCAATGGCGGACGTGGGCTGCATGTTTCATTCAGGCAGCCTGGCGGAGATATTCAAAAAGAAAGATATTGGAACAACGGCGGAAGGAGGAAGAAGAGGAGGCAGAGCTAGCAGCACGTAATAGTGCAGCCAGCAGTGGTACCTCTTCTTACAGCCTCGGGGCCACCTTTTTGGCATCAAAGTTTGCAGCTAACGCTCTTCGTGGGGTCCAAAGGAATCGGAACCTGAGAACTGCTAGGGAATTAGTGAAATTGCAAAAGCCTCCAGAGCCTGATTTCACTGCTGATGCTGATTAGTACTTGTGATATATTGTTTGTATTTATAAAAAATGCGAAACGTAGACCTTATTTTACTGATTTTTATATGTGCTTGGTGAGGGGATTGGAAATTGTATCATAGTAGTAAGGTTTGCTGTAAAGATGATTGTAATTGTGATGATGGGGAAAAATGTTTGTATGGTAGATACTTTTATGCAATTCTTTTAACAAATACTCGGTAACATTATAAACATGGTACAGTTTTTGTTGCCGGCCCGTTGATGTATTGGTTGTATGTATTTGGTTATTCTTCGCCATTTCGATCATTGTTTTTATTGATCTTAGACCTTTTATATACTCCCTCCGTCCCATATTAAGTGTCCACTTTTCAAATGCACAAAGTTTTAGGAAATTCCACTAACTACACTCTCCACCAATCAAATATCACTATTACCCACTAAAGTCTCTTCTCATTGGTTGAAATATTTCCTGGACACTTAATTTGGGACATCCCAAGATTCCATTATGGACACTTAATGTGAGACGGAGGGAGTACTTGATATTTGAATAGGTGGTATGACTTGCAGATTGAAATGCTATAAGTATGGGTAGAAATTGAGCACCAAAAACTTTTTGGGTAGGATATGTCATCTCTACAATCTTTTTGGACCAAAAGTGAAAGTTCATGCTATGACTAAGGTGTTGATACATGCATAAACAAGGTCCAAGACGTGGGTGTCACACGGCTAAAGACCATAAAATAACAACGTACTTTCTCCATTTTGCCGAGATGAAACACTAACTTTTTTATAAACATTTAAGCCAACCAAACTTATTTTCTATGTCTTAATATCAACAGTGGCGAAGCTTGGATGATTTGAGTGGGGGGTCGGATCTAAATTTTTTTTTTCCTAAGGCTATTTTTTTCCTAACGCTATTTTTTTGGGGGTCGAAATCGAATATACCGAAATTTTTCTACACGAAAACTATATACCCCCTATATCGCAAAAAAAATTTCGGGGGTCGGCCGCCCCCCCGCCCAATGAAGCTGCGCCCCTGTTAATATCAACAAAAATATATTTTTGCTTTTCCACGTAATATATATATTTTTTTAAATCTTTGATATTTCCACCTGGCTATGCCCGTTTGCCTACATAGCATATTATAATACCAAAAAAAAAAACCCGAACCAAACCCGAAAATCTTCCCCCTTTTATAAACCCGTTTGGTCTTTTACCCCCAAATCAAAACACGAATTTCCCATTTGATAAACCCTAATTTCTAATCCAATTGCAGGATGTCGTCAATTGAGTGCAAATGCGGGCTTCCTCTAATGTCTCTCACCTCTTGGACCCCTTCAAACCCTGCAAGACGTTTCGTTTGTTGCCCTAACAGATATGTAAGTTGCTCGAATGTTGATTATGTAACTCTTTTATGCTAACATCACTTAATTTTGATTGCAGAAAACAGGGGTAAGGAAGTGTACGGTATGGGATTGGTGTGATCCTGAGTTAGACAATGAATGGTACAAAGCTCATTTGTATGAGATGTACAAGACTTTGACTCCTTACGAAAGGGTTCAAGTGCAAAATGAAGTAACAAGCCAAGAGAAACTTGCTGTTTTGGCTGTTGAAATGGAGCAACTTAAGGTTCAAATGAAGAAAAGTCAAAAAAGTTGCTTAATTTTGAAGTCAATTGTTATCTTGTTTGTGTTGGGTTGGTTTCTGTTTTAGTGTAATAGGGTTAGGTTAGTTGTAGCAGGTTTGTGTTGATGTTACTGATGCAACCAACAAATTTTCATGTTACTGATGTAAAAGGGTAGGGTAAGGTTAGTTTGGCAAAAGTATGATGGTGTTTTGGTTGAAGCATGTTGGTTGTAGCAGGTTTAATGTAGTAGACAATTGTAATGGGTATCCTTTTATAATGAAATGACTTTTTTTCGCAATTGGTATTTGGTACTTTGGCATATTGGCAAAAAAGCATTTGGTACAAAATAGCACAATGTTGATGTTGCTGATGCAACTGATAGCACAATAACAGGATTAGTGTCACTACTTTTTGGTTCATTCAAGATGGCAAATGTATAAAAAACTGCAAATGGATTAAAATAGTGCAATATTGGTTCATTCAAGGTGGTCAAAAGCCACTTAAAGCTTCTTTACAAAAGATACCACAAAGCATGTGCCCACATGCTTTTGTGTCCACCAATACTGTCCAAAAGTAAACCAACATATATGCAGATTAGCATCCTAAATATTCATTACAGACCATTAAAACATAGTTATAATCCTAACATACTTAAACTATTCAGAATCAGAAACTCCAAATGCTTTCTCAGGGGTAGAACCACTTCCTTCTTGGTCAAACTGATATGCTTTGCTCATCTGCAGTTTCTTGATTCTTTCAGATCTGCCACGGTTCTTGTGATAAATCCTTACACCACCCACATATGCCTTCTCCATCCACTTGTTCATGTTCTTTTTCTTTTTTGGTGTTTTAGTTGGTGATGAAGTGGCTGTATCAACTGCTTTGCCTTTGCCACTAACAATTGTTGATGTTGCTGATGCAACTGGATCTTGCAATGGTGGTTGTTCTTGTGTACCAACTATGACAGACTCTTGAGTTGGATGATAAGGGTTGTTCTGACCAACTAGCTGCTGTGGAATTACTCTGTTATAAGGTTCTTCCTCTAGCATGTCTTCTATTCCATTCTCAGCAAATAACATCCTTTTTTCTAAATATTGTTCTTGTCTTTTTTTAGCAGTTAACTCTTGCTCCTTCCTATCCTCTTCTTCAATAAACTCTCTAAATATTTCCTCATCCATTTCAAGTTGTTGTCTCTGTTTTAGCAGTACATGATTAGTTATAAAGGTGTTAAACATTAATAATATTTGATAACCATTTGCTACACCATAGTTGGCCAAAGCAAATTTCAGTTGTTGAGAGTCCTCATACCTCATACCTAAGATGGGTTTCATCTGATTCCAAGGTATATCAGGGTTAAAAGTTGGATAAAGAACACCTTTCTTAACCTTATAAGCAGGGTCTATTGTGTTCTGCTCAGGATCTTCTTCTGGTTCAGGTAGACTTACAGGGGCTTGTCTATGAACATAAGTCCTAAATAAACCCTTATCACTAGTAAGCTTGTTTAAGAAAGGATCTTTTGTACTAAAATCCTTAATTACTACATCATCAGCCTCATGCTGAAAGTCCACATAATCTACTTCCTCACATTCATCACTAGAATAGCTATCATCACTATCCTCTACATTTTGTTCCTTATCTTCAATTTCAAGTAAGTCTAAAACATCATAATCAACATGTTCAAGATAAACATCCATCTTATTCCCATTCTCATAACCAGCTTTCAACAATTCAGAAACATCATTATCATTCTTAAGCTCTTTTATACCTAACTTCAATGGGGTACCCGTTTTACAATAATACAACCTATAGAAATACTTAGTTGGAAATAACCTCTTCAATATTTCCACAAGGTTTTCATAGGACATACCTTCGAAAGAAACATCATTAATTTCTTTGATATCACCTTGTGAATATCTCAAAGATCCACCAGTAAACAAACCGTCATATTTAACATAAATGGTGAAAACCCCCTTCCTTGATTTCTTCTTATTCGGTTCACCTGAAATTTAGGGTTACATTATAAATTAGGGCTTTACATAATAACAGTTAAAAATACAAATTGATCATTCTATAATGCATACCTTCAGTCATTACGCTAGTTGTTCAAATCAATTTCATGTAATTGGGATTGAATCGTTTTGAGAAAAAAATTAGGGTTTAGTTAAAAAAAAAAAAAAAAAAAAGTGTATAGTGGGAAGTGACGGGGTGAAGTATATATTGGGTAAAATAGGGTTGACTTTTTTAGCGGGAAACCAACGTGGATTTTTTTTTAATGACTAGGATAATAAAACTATTAAATAATACAGGTGTAAATTAAATGAGCTACACGTGGAAAATCATATATATTTTTGTTGATATTAGGACAAATAAAGAGAGTTTGGATGATATTAGGACAAAGAAATTGAGTTTGGTTGACTTAAATGTTTATAAAAAAGTTAGTGTTTCATCTCGGCAAAATGAAGAAAGTACGTTGTTATTTTATGGTCTTTACCCGGTGTCACACCTTTGCTATATATATATATATATATCTTTTTCAATACTTTTTTAATATAATAATCATAAGATGTAGACGATGAAATATACAAGTGAAAATAGTTAGACCAAACAAAACTAGACAACAGCACAACTAAGAAACCCATTTGCGATTTTGCATCCATCCATTTCCACCATGAAGCATAACAGTTAACAGTCACTTTAATAAGCATTGTCCTGAAATGCTAATAACATTTATTGTACGTTTACTTGTCAGATAATAATAAAACACTTCTTCCAAGACAATAAATAAAACACTACTACAACTATACGTATTACACGCTACTTTGTGCGTTATTCAATTCGGGTAGTACTTCATCTATTTTACGGTGTGTTCTCCACTTTATTTGAGAAGAAAAAGTAAAGTATAGAAGAGTAAATAAACTTTATAAAACTATTGTGCTCTCTAGAATTGAACGAAAGGAAGTGTAAACTAGAAATAAAGAGTAACAAATTTACAAATATACCCTTTAAAATGTCTCATGTTCTTTGACATATGAGTTTACAACATCAGTTTTCACCATCTGTCGCCTAACATGTTTTAAAAACCGGTTTTTTAGTCGAACCGGCCATGCTTCCGTCACCGGTCGAACCGGCCGAACCGCCCAACAAAAAAAAAAAAAAAAAAAAAAAAGAGTCAAAACCGGTTGAACCGGACCGGTCGAACCGGAAAAACCGGCCAAAACCGGAAAAAACCGGCCGGTTCGCTACAGTAAACGGGACTTATAAAAAACCGGGATTTAAAAACCGGCCAACCAGCCGGAGGCCGGTCGAACCGGCCGGTCCGGTCCGGTTTTTAAAACATTGGTTTTCACCATCTGTCGCCTAACATTTCTCTCATCCAAGCAAACCAAGATCTTTGTTTTCACCAAACCGAAACCCAGTCCAAGCTATGCGTCCAAAAATAACGAGATCCAAAAAACCAACAAAGTCGAAACCCAAAAAATCTTTATATGAACCGATCTGTGGGTATCTATTTTGGTTTCTTCTTATTTGGGCCTTTTCTTATTTAATTCAACAAGTGAAGAACATAGAACGATTAAGCATGTTAGTGTTTACATACTATTTCATGCTTGTTTAATCCCGTCACCAGCTTCATCCCAAAACCTTATCACCACCGCCACCTAACACCAGCACAACGGTGACTACGGTCCAAGATCCATTTTTCAGATTTTCTTATAATAGTTGTTCATTATTTCTTTGAATCTAATCATGAATAGTTGATATTATTTGGGTATGTTAAACTTTATTAAGATGATGGTGTGATGGTAATCAAAAAGGTGCACAAAATCACCCATTTCCTGTCCTTTTCTTTCTTTATTAAATCTCAAGAAAACAACTTTTTTTTGTTTCACCACTTTCCCTCTCACTTCTCTCCTTTTATGAAACTGGAGAACACACTGTTAATGTTTCCTTTCCGAATACACAAATTTTTAAACAAGTGGAATCATTATATTACGTGTCGTTAAAATGTCGATCGTTACCTTTTTTAAAACCCTTTAACAAGTTGAAAGTTAAAAGTAAACGAGTGGGACCTGCGCGTTGCAACCAAAAAAAAATCCTCAACAATAAGTATAGGATTTTTTGAATTTTAATTAATTTATAAATGATTATTTGTTAACATCTTTACCCGACATAACTTTTTAATTAAATATTAAATTTATATCTATAATATAATCTGCTAAGGAATATTCGTATATTCCCTAATAAAATAACACTTTTCTAGGTCCAACACTATTAGTCCATCAAACCTGTTTTCAGGGTACAGCTCGTTGTGAGCATTCGCCGAGCTGACATGGACTTCGCCGTCCATCGCCATTGCACCAAGATCCTTCGCCGTCCTTCGCCAAACAAATTCTCCTCGTTCTGACGATGAGCCAAGCTTCTGACACAAGAACATGCAATGAATTATTTTAGTAGGATATTACCGTTTTATATTATAACGTATATATTTTTTTTTTGTTTGCTTTCACTCTATTTAAACAACCAAACTCACACACAATACAAACTCAAAATAAAACTCACCCACTGTGATCAAAAGGAAGAAGAAACAACCATGTCGCAAAACCCAAACGAGCAAATGTATTTCATGCCCTCAAACCCGTACGCGGGTTCGTCAAACCCTTCTACTCCCTCATCAAACAATTCCAACTCTCCATCCCCACAAATTCCTCCACACGGAACGCAATTGCCTCCCGAGGCTATTTATCAAAATCAACAATTTGCATTCCAAAATTTCGCAAATTACTCGAAACGTCCGGGTGGAATGCAACCACAATTCTTTAACCCTTCACAACAACCATCGTTTCCGACACCACCATCTGAACCTCAATTCAAAGCACCCGTGGACCGTCAATCGGGAAAAGGACGGGGAAAAAAAACAGTTCCAAAAAAGTCCAAAAGGGTCGTGAGTTTGGACGACGATGATGATGATGACCTTGAGATCGTGGCTCAAGGTTCGAGGAGAATATGGTCCAAAGCCGAAGAGAAGCTACTTGCGGAATTGTGGATTGCAGTTTCGCAAGACAAACATCTCGGTAACGACCGTACCGATGATTTTTTTTGGAACCAAATAACGGAGACGTTCAACGACCAAACAACCGAGGACCCTCGTACCAAGAACATGCTCACTGGTAAATGGACACGGCTCAACGGGGATTGCCAAAAATTCAATGCTGTGTACAAACATTTGGAGCGTCGAAGTGGTCAAAACGACAACGATCATCTGGAGGCCGCAAAGGAAAACTTCGAGCATCGCTTTGCCGGGAAAAAGTTCACTTCTGTTCACGCTTGGGATATTCTGAGAAAATACCCCAAATGGGATGCGGAGGACCCGATTGACGTGACTTGTCTCGAGGATATCTTTGGTCCCGACCGACGTCCTCGTCCCGAAGGCGCCTACAAAGCGCGAGCTTCAAAGAAGCAGAAGTCGACTTCTACGTCGAGCGCGGCGAGCTCGGGTGGTAGTCAAACGAGTTCGTATTCGGGGTACTTGTCCGAAAAATATTCCCAAAAGGCGGAGGTTCAAATGGCCGCGTACGTGGCGAGACGGGAGAAGGATCAACGACTAATGGAAATGGAAGAGATGAGGTTTCTGGCTTTTGACCCCCAAATTCACGATCCGGAGGCGCTTGCTATCATTCGCCGTCGACAGAAGGAAATAAAGGCAAAATTCCGGCGCAACAACGAGGAGGAGGAAGACGAGGATTAAGTTTATGTGTTGTTTTAGTATTTGTTGTTTCGTTAGTTTAATTTCCGTATCGTTTATTTTTTTTTTTCGTATCGTGTGTTTGAATAAAATGTATTGTTGTGTGTTTTAATATAATGTATTGTGTTTTTATTTAAATAAAATTAGTTTTAATAAAATTAGTTTTAATTTGTATAGTTGATAAAAAAAAAAAAAAAAAAAAAGATAGTGGTGGGGCCCTAATGAGTAAGTTGTGGTTAGTTGTATTGGGGAGGGGGGTTGTAAGTTGTGGTGTGTTGTGATGATGTGGCATGCTGTGGGGCCCGAATGAAGAGGAAGAGGTGCTCACTGCACCCCCTTTAGTCCATTAAACCTGTTTTTAAGTTAGTCCAGTAAACGGAATGACCCAAATTTATCTGAGTTATATGTGAGGTTCTATTACTTTCCAGTCATTTGGTCGCTTTCAGGTGAAGAAAACTGTTCATTCTCCTGCTCCCTAGGGTTTTGGTAGGTGATTTTTTTTTTTTTTTTTTTTTTTTTTTTTTTTTTTTTGTGGTTTGCATGTTTGATTTTAGCTTTCCTTAGGCTATTTATACTGTTAGCTAGTTTGCATTTACTTTAGGGTGTTTTTGGTTTTCCTTTCTATGCATGTTTTTTTGCGTTTAAGGTGACTGACCGTTTTCTTTGGGCATGCATGAATATCCATTAAATTGTTTTCCAATAACTGGACCATAGATCTCTTCACGTGTTCCGTTTCATTTGTTTCATAGACATGTTATTCAAGAAACGAGAAATTATCTTATGAAAACAAAAAATAAAGCGTCTAAAAAGGTAGAGGGTGTTAGTTTCTATAGCGAACCCTCTTCGAAAAATGAGTTTGTTGTTAACTTAGGTGAAAGCCACGTGAGTGGCTCGCGACAGTTAGGTAGTATAGTTCCATGCAACCAAATTAACGTGGTAGGTGAAGGGAGATTGAAAAGGAAATCCAGTTTTGGTAAAGAGGTCATTACAAATCTGTCTGTAAAAAGATGTATGTAGAACATTTGAAGATGCAGGTAGGCCCTGTGGCACTAGGTTGTCTGATGGCTCTTCTAATGATTTCCTTCTAACGGGTTTGTCTGTGCCTCATGAAAGTTTTGGTCAAAGAATATGCAACGTTGAGGGTTTCCCGCATAATGAATCTGTTAGAAAGTTAGGTGAAAGCTAGTTATGCAGTTGAGTCAATACAGCGGGGCAATGTAACTGCATGCAACGAAATTAACGGAGTAGCTCAGGCTGGCGTAAAAAGATGTAGAACGTTTGATGATGAAAATGTGTGTATGGTGTTGAAGCAATTTCTTGCAACCGCTTCAAACAAATAAAGATAGCCTTCCGGTTGAACTTAGCTAGGGTTCTTCCGGCAAGCTTGGGTGTTGGTCCTTCCGACTATCAGAGGTCTTCCGGATATCTGCACAAGACAACACACGTTAGGCTCGCCCCGGGTGTTATCCCAGGACCCACCTCCGGTGTGAGAGTAAGTATTTGGTATTCCGGAAGGGCTATAAAGTATGGTAAGAAATAAATGCGGGTTGTATATTAGTTGAGAGTAGTAAATGAGCTGAGTATTTATAGTACTCAGCCTCGATACCTGGAATGGCGGCGCCGCATTTTCAGGGAACATGTCCCCGACATAATCCCGTAAATCCTGGGGCGGTGGCGGCGGTGTCTACAGCTGCCATCTGTCAATAGGTAAATGCCACCTGTCTTATTGCTTACAATGATACTGGCCGGAAGGGTCATGTGTCTTCCGGTAGGTCCGGGTGGCTACGCGTCGTCCGGATGACCGGTCGACGTAGGCCGTTCGGACACATACGTCAACATGTCCCCCCCAGTATTGCATTATCGGTTGAAGATCGATGATGTAATACTTAAGGAATACTTTTATATCTTTTGTCAAATGCCTTCCGACACACATACGTGATGCCGGTATTGGTGTTAGCGAAGTATTAACGTAATACTTCGAAGGGTGTCTAATGACCTTCTGGCCCAGATCATTCGGACTAATGCTGTAGTTTCTTTTTGGTTTGGCCGATGGTTTAATACTTTAAGAGTTGTCCTTGACGTGACATGGTTTTGATGTGCAGAAGCTATCATTGTACTTCTCCCGATCCCCCTATTGGTTTACAACGTTTTCTTACAGTTCAGATTAGTAACTGTCTCTTGCTTGTGTCAGCTTGGCCTTATCTCCCGGGGGTTCCGGTTTGCCGAAGGCCGTTGGTTTCCTCTTTGGAGATTAATCGTTGCTTTTTCTCGATGGGCCAGGGTGTGTCGATAGTATGATATCTCAAACAATATTGTGGGTTCCTGTTAGATCCTCCCGAAGGATATGCCGCTAGGCTATAATATGTATGCACTGGTTTGACCGGGAGATGTCCTTTATTTACAATTCCTCATTATTTTATGGTTATCTAATAGAGATCTTAACTGAGAACTGTTGACACGTGCGCGCGTGCCCAACACATGCGTTGAGGCGTTGCCACGTCAGCGTCTTGCTAAATGTGACACCCCACCTTCTGCGTTCTTCCTATAAATAGGGCTACAGGTGTGTGTTTTTGACTACCGCAATTCCATATTTTTAACTGAGACGCCTTTCGGTATTGCTTTTCGACCGATTGTTGCAAGCCAGCTCGTGTTATTTTGCCCGTTCGACTTCCACACTTGTCCTCCGTCTTAAAAAGGTGCGTTTCGGTTCGTGCACGTTTTTTTTTTTTTTTGGCCACGTCCCTCTTCTCCTCGGTCAAACCACATCGGTTTTGCCCATTTCTACTTGCGAAGGTCCCCCAAGGGTCAAGGGACTCCTCTCAAAGTCTGTCAGAGGGGTTCGCCCTTTCGGCTAGACGAAAGGGCTGTGCGCAGGATTACATGGGCCATAGGAGTCTGTCGTGCCTGTATCCACGTCTGCCCCCGAAGGGTATGACGATGGGTTAATCGCCGAATGACGCCATTGGCTCGTACTTGGAGTGTTTTACTAGGGGTGGTTTCGTTATTTTAGTTGTACTTTGGCCAGTATGTATGTGCAAAATCTTCACCGTCCGACGTTTTTGCTTTTTGCAGCTATCACAATGTCTCAATACTTAAGGAAACCCAAGGTTAGAAAGGATGTGCCCGTGATCCAGAAGGATCAATCCTCCGAAGGGCATACGGCCGCTTCCTCTGCCTCCCAAGCTGCCATTCCGGAGGAGACGGTCGAAACGACGAGGGTCGAAGCGTCTGACCCAAAGGTTATGGAGGCCAGGAAAAGAAAACAGGACCAGAACGTTGTCCGGCCCGTTACTCAGTCCCAAACACAGGGGACTAAATTCCGTCTTCATCCTGACTCGTCAGGCGGTGGTACATTCCGAGAGATTAAACGAAGTAAGCCAAATGAGGGAGCCGGTATGGCGGGTTCAAAAGAAAGCGTCGGTGCTTCGGGCGCAAGAAAACAGCCGGAGGGGCCCAATGCTTCGGCCGAAAAAAAACAGCCAGAGGGGCCCAATGCTTCGGCCGGAAGAAAACAGCCGGAGGGGCCCAATGCTTCGGCTGGAAGAAAACAGCCGGATATCCCCGGAGGTATCGGCGGGGGCTCTGCGTCGGAGACCACTGGTGCCGGTAAGTTCTCCCCCTTTTTTTTTTTTTTAATATATATTATTTAAGAAGTGTTGATCCCTGGCCCTTATCTTCGCTCCGACAATGGTTATTACTCAACTTTATTATTCTTTTGTGTGGGAAATGCAGGGGGTTCGTCCGCTGCTGCTCCCGGTCGTGGGAAAGACAAAGTGACTGATGAAGATGACTCGGCGTCCTTGCATGTGCCGATGTGGAAAGTGCGCAAGGATGACCGTCTGGACAGCTGGGAGGTCTGTCGGGATTTGATGCTGAACCTACCGACTCCGAAAGAAGAGTCGTTTTTGGAAGGTTTGGGGGACGCCGAGGCCGCTCAACGGGCCTGAAAACTTTTGGGTATGGGGGCCGCTGCCCATTCGAATTTGTTGCTTCGGTTCGAGGGCCTTCTTCATGACCACAACGAGTTGTATCGTGTTCACCAACATTGCGGAAACCTCGGAAAGAACGGGGGTGAGCTCAAACAGCTGAGGGCTGAGCATTCTACTTGTATGGTGAGAGAGTCGGAGCTGATGGGACAAGTGAAGGATTTGGAGAAGTTGGTGGAGGATGAAAGGTTGGCCGCGACGGAACGAATCAGTGCCTTGGAAGCTGATTTGGAAAAAGCTAAGGTTAACCTGGGTGAGGAGGTGAAGGACAATCTGGCCCTCCGGGAGCAAAAGAAGGACCTTATTGCCCGGGTGGGCCGCACTAAAGGGGATAGGTTTAGGGTTGTTAAAGAGGTCCTCCCGGAGGTCGTTCGTCGACTATTAGGTAGTTATGAATATAAGGAGCATTTGGCAGGACCTTTCAGCTTGTCCTCGCAATCCGGTTTCATGGAGGGCGTGGTTGTGGGCCGCACGCCGGAGGAGGTGGCCGCTGTCCTAGCCAAGACGGAAGATCTGGACGCAGATGCGGCCAAGAAGCTCGACCCATTGTATGATGGGTTGTTCACCGCAGAGTATCCGTACATCAAGAAGGTCAGCAGTTCCTATCTTAAGTCTCTTGATGAAATCCTGCAAATCTTCCCCGATCCTGAACCAGCTCCTTCTCCAAAGAGTCTAACTGCCGATGTCGCCGCGGGGTCGTCTTCCGGGGCTCTTAAAGCCGGGGTTGCTAATGTCGAGGGTTCAACTGTTGGAAGGGATGAGTCGGCCCCTTGAATACCCACACAATTTGATTCAATTTGGTGTTGTAAGGCCTTCGAGCCAAGAACAATATTTTTATATCCGGATGACTGTAATAATTTATGACAACTAACTCGTATGGTCTATTCATTTGTATATATTCATGATCATTCCATATTTCGTATGTGCTATGCTTCGTGTTTCGTGTTATCATTTGCTTGTTTCTGTAGTGCTTTTCTTTTTTGGTTTGTTGGTTTCAATGTTTACCTTGGAAGTAGGATTTTATTTTCCGGTTGACATGATGGGGTGTTCTATCGGAAATTTGAATGAACCTGTCGGATTTATGGACTTGCGATTATCAATGGTTGCCCTGTCCTACTTCCACCCCCCCTTTTTTTATTATTCTTATTATGTGTGGCACTGCATATGGAATGGAATGGGACAACTTGGATCTTCAAACGTGGTGCTGTTTTAGCATGTGGATCTATCTTTATTTTCCTTTATCTTCTTTCGACCCCCGAAACATGCCGGACAATTGTTGTCGTTCGGCCTTTGCCTAATTTATGAATCGTATCACTTGCCTGTTACTGCCTTTGCCATTTGCATAGTTTCGGAAATATATTTTTTGTTGGAGCAACACTCTTATGATCACGAACGTATGGCATTTGTTTGTTATTATCTTTACTATTTGCATGGTACCTCCTTTGAACATTGACCACAAAAATCTCCGGAGGGGGCCAGCCTCTCGGAGGGATCACTCTTCACTTATGTTCAAGGTATGACACACGATTCAGCTTTTCCGCAAGGATCACGGCAACCCCTTTTTGGGTATCAACCATCTTTGGACATTGACCACACACTCCCCGGAGGGCGCGAACCTCTCGGGGGGGGGGGGGCATTTTCTAATTATGTCCAGAAAACAATGAACATTGATCACTAATCTCCGGAGGGCACGAACCTCTCGGAGGGACCACTCTCTAGTTATATTCGAGATATTACAGGTGGTTCAGCCTTTCCGCCAGGATTATGGCAACCCCTTTTTGGGTATCAACCATCTTTGGACATTGACCACACACTACCCGGAGGGCGTGAACCTCTCGGGGGGGGGGGCATTTTCTAATTATGTCCAGAAAACAATGAACATTGATCACTAATCTCCGGAGGGCACGAACCTCTCGGAGGGACCACTCTCTAGTTATGTTCGAGATATTACAGGTGGTTCAGCCTTTCCGCCAGGATTATGGCAACCCCTTTTTGGGTATCAACCATCTTTGGACATTGACCACACACTCCCCGGAGGGCGTGAACCTCTCGGGGGGGGGGCCATTTTCTAATTATGTCCAGAATGTCACAAGTATTCTTGGGATGTTCCTCAGAAATACTGCCTCCCTCCAATGGCGGGGTAACTGCATTTAATATTAAAAATAGTTAATATAAGGTCTTTTTGAGAAATCACAAGCATTTCAAGGAGGTATTGTCGGAAAACTGCCCCCTTCAACGGTGGGGAACTGCATAACCGTATTTCATTAGAACATCAAACCCTTTCGGGCGTTACAAAAGGTACAAAGAACTCTATTTATGTGAACATTTTTTTATCAGTCTCCCGTCCTGCTCTCGGCGTTTTTCTACCCCTCCCTTCTTGACTTGTGTGTTCTCATACGGTAAACTTCCGGCCTTTTGAGAGGCTCATGCCTCTGGCGGATGGCGTTCCTATAGGCTTTGCTTCCTTGATATGCGACATTACCTGTCTTAAGTTACGAAAGTATTTGTGTTTCTTGCAACCGCTTCAAACAAATAAAGATAGCCTTCCGGTTGAACTTAGCTAGGGTTCTTCCGGCAAGCTTGGGTGTTGGTCCTTCCGACTATCGAGGTCTTCCGGATATCTGCACAAGACAGCACACGTTAGGCTCGCCCGGGTGTTATCCCAGGACCCACCTCCGGTGTGAGAGTAAGTATTTTGGTATTCCGGAAGGGCTATAAAGTATGGTAAGAAATAAATGCAGGTTGTATAGTTAGTTGAGAGTAGTAAATGAGCTGAGTATTTATAGTACTCAGCCTCGATACCTGGAATGGCGGCGCCGCATTTTCAGGGAACATGTCCCCGACATAATCCCGTAAATCCTGGGGCGGTGGCGGCGGTGTCTGCAGCTGCCATCTGTCAATAGGTAAATGCCACCTGTCTTATTGCTTACAGTGATACTGGCCGGAAGGGTCATGTGTCTTCCGGTAGGTCCGGGTGGCTACGCGTCGTCCGGATGACCGGTCGACGTAGGCCGTTCGGACACATACGTCAACATGTCCCCCCAGTATTGCATTATCGGTTGAAGATCGATGATGTAATACTTAAGGAATACTTTTATATCTTTTGTCAAATGCCTTCCGACACACATACGTGATGCCGGTATTGGTGTTAGCGAAGTATTAACGTAATACTTCGAAGGGTGTCTAATGACCTTCTGGCCCAGATCATTCGGACTAATGCTGTAGTTTCTTTTTGGTTTGGCCGATGGTTTAATACTTTAAGAGTTGTCCTTGACGTGACATGGTTTTGATGTGCAGAAGCTATCATTGTACTTCTCCCGATCCCCCTATTGGTTTACAACGTTTTCTTACAGTTCAGATTAGTAACTGTCTCTTGCTTGTGTCAGCTTGGCCTTATCTCCCGGGGGTTCCGGTTTGCCGAAGGCCGTTGGTTTCCTCTTTGGAGATTAATCGTTGCTTTTTCTCGATGGGCCAGGGGTGTGTCGATAGTATGATATCTCAAACAATATTGTGGGTTCCTGTTAGATCCTCCCGAAGGATATGCCGCTAGGCTATAATATGTATGCACTGGTTTGACCGGGAGATGTCCTTTATTTACAATTCCTCATTATTTTATGGTTATCTAATAGAGATCTTAACTGAGAACTGTTGACACGTGCGCGCGTGCCCAACACATGCGTTGAGGGTTGCCACGTCAGCGTCTTGCTAAATGTGACACCCCACCTTCTGCGTTCTTCCTATAAATAGGGCTACAGGTGTGTGTTTTTGACTACCGCAATTCCATATTTTTCAACTGAGACGCCTTCCGGTATTGCTTTTCGACCGATTGTTGCAAGCCAGCTCGTGTTATTTTGCCCGTTCGATTTTCCACACTTGTCCTCCGTCTTAAAAAGGTGCGTTTCGGTTCGTGCACGTTTTTTTTTTTTTTTTTTTTTTGGCCACGTCCCTCTTCTCCTCGGTCAAACCACATCGGTTTTGCCCATTTCTACTTGCGAAGGTCCCCCAAGGGTCAAGGGACTCCTCTCAAAGTCTGTCAGAGGGGTTCGCCCTTTCGGCTAGACGAAAGGGCTGTGCGCAGGATTACATGGGCCATAGGAGTCTGTCGTGCCTGTATCCACGTCTGCCCCCGAAGGGTATGACGATGGGTTAATCGCCGAATGACGCCATTGGCTCGTACTTGGAGTGTTTTACTAGGGGTGGTTTCGTTATTTTAGTTGTACTTTGGCCAGTATGTATGTGCAAAATCTTCACCGTCCGACGTTTTTGCTTTTTGCAGCTATCACAATGTCTCAATACTTAAGGAAACCCAAGGTTAGAAAGGATGTGCCCGTGATCCAGAAGGATCAATCCTCCGAAGGGCATACGGCCGCTTCCTCTGCCTCCCAAGCTGCCATTCCGGAGGAGACGGTCGAAACGACGAGGGTCGAAGCGTCTGACCCAAAGGTTATGGAGGCCAGGAAAAGAAAACAGGACCAGAACGTTGTCCGGCCCGTTACTCAGTCCCAAACACAGGGGACTAAATTCCGTCTTCATCCTGACTCGTCAGGCGGTGGTACATTCCGAGAGATTAAACGAAGTAAGCCAAATGAGGGAGCCGGTATGGCGGGTTCAAAAGAAAGCGTCAGTGCTTCGGGCGCAAGAAAACAGCCGGAGGGGCCCAATGCTTCGGCCGAAAGAAAACAGCCAGAGGGGCCCAATGCTTCGGCCGGAAGAAAACAGCCGGAGGGGCCCAATGCTTCGGCGGAAGAAAACAGCCGGATATCCCCGGAGGTATCGGCGGGGGCTCTGCGTCGGAGACCACTGGTGCCGGTAAGTTCTCCCCCCTTTTTTTTTTTTTATTATATTATTTAAGAAGTGTTGATCCCTGGCCCTTATCTTCGCTCCGACAATGGTTATTACTCAACTTTATTATTCTTTTGTGTGGGAAAATGCAGGGGGTTCGTCCGCTGCTGCTCCCGGTCGTGGGAAAGACAAAGTGACTGATGAAGATGACTCGGCGTCCTTGCATGTGCCGATGTGGAAAGTGCGCAAGGATGACCGTCTGGACAGCTGGGAGGTCTGTCGGGATTTGATGCTGAACCTACCGACTCCGAAAGAAGAGTCGTTTTTGGAAGGTTTGGGGGACGCCGAGGCCGCTCAACGGGCCTGAAAACTTTTGGGTATGGGGGCCGCTGCCCAGTTCGAATTTGTTGCTTCGGTTCGAGGGCCTTCTTCATGACCACAACGAGTTGTATCGTGTTCACCAACATTGCGGAAACCTCGGAAAGAACGGGGGTGAGCTCAAACAGCTGAGGGCTGAGCATTCTACTTGTATGGTGAGAGAGTCGGAAGCTGATGGGACAAGTGAAGGATTTGGAGAAGTTGGTGGAGGATGAAAGGTTGGCCGCGGCGGAACGAATCAGTGCCTTGGAAGCTGATTTGGAAAAAGCTAAGGTTAACCTGGGTGAGGAGGTGAAGGACAATCTGGCCCTCCGGGAGCAAAAGAAGGACCTTATTGCCCGGGTGGGCCGCACTGAAGGGGATAGGTTTAGGGTTGTTAAAGAGGTCCTCCCGGAGGTCGTTCGTCGACTATTGGGTAGTTATGAATATAAGGAGCATTTGGCAGGACCTTTCAGCTTGTCCTCGCAATCCGGTTTCATGGAGGGCGTGGTTGTGGGCCGCACGCCGGAGGAGGTGGCTGCTGTCCTAGCCAAGACGGAAGATCTGGACGCAGATGCGGCCAAGAAGCTCGACCCATTGTATGATGGGTTGTTCACCGCAGAGTATCCGTACATCAAGAAGGTCAGCAGTTCCTATCTTAAGTCTCTTGATGAAATCCTGCAAATCTTCCCCGATCCTGAACCAGCTCCTTCTCCAAAGAGTCTAACTGCCGATGTCGCCGCGGGGTCGTCTTCCGGGGCTCTTAAAGCCGGGGTTGCTAATGTCGAGGGTTCAACTGTTGGAAGGGATGAGTCGGCCCCTTGAATACCCACACAATTTGATTCAATTTGGTGTTGTAAGGCCTTCGAGCCAAGAACAATATTTTTATATCCGGATGACTGTAATAATTTATGACAACTAACTCGTATGGTCTATTCGTTTGTATATATTCATGATTATTCCATATTTCGTATGTGCTATGCTTCGTGTTTCGTGTTATCATTTGCTTGTTTCTGTAGTGCTTTTCTTTTTTGGTTTGTTGGTTTCAATGTTTACCTTGGAAGTAGGATTTTATTTTCCGGTTGACATGATGGGGTGTTCTATCGGAAATTTGAATGAACCTGTCGGATTTATGGACTTGCGATTATCAATGGTTGCCCTGTCCTACTTCCACCCCCCCTTTTTTTTATTATTCTTATTATGTGTGGCACTGCATATGGAATGGAATGGGACAACTTGGATCTTCAAACGTGGTGCTGTTTTAGCATGTGGATCTATCTTTATTTTCCTTTATCTTCTTCGACCCGAAACATGCGGACAATTGTTGTCGTTCGGCCTTTGCCTAATTTATGAATCGTATCACTTGCCTGTTACTGCCTTTGCCATTTGCATAGTTTCGGAAATATATTTTTTACGTTGGAGCAACACTCTTATGATCACGAACGTATGGCATTTGTTTGTTATTATCTTTACTATTTGCATGGTACCTCCTTTGAACATTGACCACAAAAATCTCCGGAGGGGGCCAGCCTCTCGGAGGGATCACTCTTCACTTATGTTCAAGGTATGACACACGATTCAGCTTTTCCGCAAGGATCACGGCAACCCCTTTTTGGGTATCAACCATCTTTGGACATTGACCACACACTCCCCGGAGGGCGCGAACCTCTCGGGGGGGGGGGGCATTTTCTAATTATGTCCAGAAAACAATGAACATTGATCACTAATCTCCGGAGGGCACGAACCTCTCGGAGGGACCACTCTCTAGTTATGTTCGAGATATTACAGGTGGTTCAGCCTTTCCGCCAGGATTTATGGCAACCCCTTTTTGGGTATCAACCATCTTTGGACATTGACCACACACTACCCGGAGGGCGTGAACCTCTCGGGGGGGGGCATTTTCTAATTATGTCCAGAAAACAATGAACATTGATCACTAATCTCCGGAGGGCACGAACCTCTCGGAGGGACCACTCTCTAGTTATGTTCGAAAATATTACAGGTGGTTCAGCCTTTCCGCCAGGATTATGGCAACCCCTTTTTGGGTATCAACCATCTTTGGACATTGACCACACACTCCCCGGAGGGCGTGAACCTCTCGGGGGGGCCATTTTCTAATTATGTCCAGAATGTCACAAGTATTCTTGAGATGTTCCTCAGAAATATTGCCTCCCTCCAATGGCGGGGTAACTGCATTTAATATTAAAAATAGTCAATATAAGGTCTTTTTGAGAAATCACAAGCATTTCAAGGAGGTATTGTGGGAAAACTGCCCCCTTCAACGGTGGGGAACTGCATAACCTGTATTTCATTAGAACATCAAACCCTTTCGGGCGTTACAAAAGGTACAAAGAACTCTATTTATGTGAACATTTTTTATCAGTCTCCCGTCCTGCTCTCGGCGTTTTTCTACCCCTCCCTTCTTGACTTGTGTGTTCTCATACGGTAAACTTCCGGCCTTTTGAGAGGCTCATGCCTCTGGCGGATGGCGTTCCTATAGGCTTTGCTTCCTTGATATGCGACATTACCTGTCTTAAGTTACGAAAGTATTTGTGTTTCTTCCGTTAGCTTGCACATAATCGCAGAACAGAATAAAATGGTAAAGGTATTCCAGTGGTTATTTCGTATTGACAATTACCTGAGTTGTTACTCGTACCTCGGTGAGCCCGTCAGGGACTTCTCGATCACCACCCCGGTTCGACTTCCTACCGCCCCTTCTTCCAACGGTGAGTTCTTTCTTTTGCTCAGGCGGCATGTCTCCTTGCTTTTCCGCCGGTGAACGAGCTCTTTCCCCGATTTCTCGTTGTCTTGCAACAGGCTCCTCCCTCGTACCGGGATGCTTTCGTACTTTTGTCCGAGTGGCCAATGTTGCTATGCCACCCGGTGTGGGAAATTTGATCATCGAATGGACAGTTGAAGGTACGGCCTGTAGCTTCTTCAAACCGATGCGTCCCAGTATGGCATTGTAGGGGGAAGGCGAATCGATTACGGCAAATTCCAAGTTGACTTTTCGGGACAATTCCTGGTTTCCGAAATAGACTTCCAAGTCTATTACCCCTCGTGGTCTAATGGGTTTTCCCGTGAATCCCATCAAGATTGTGCTAACCTCCTTCAATCGTGTCCTGACCGTTGGGTCTAGGCATTCGAATTGGTGCCCATACATTATTTCCATCGAGGCACCCGGGTCGACGTAGACCTCACGTATTTTCCTCCCCCCAGCTTCAATTTCGATTACCAGCGGTTCATCTGACATTTTCTCCGGGAAGATGGCTGGGAAACTTATCGGCACGTTCATCCATTCTTCTATCTTCGCTTCTTCCGTTTTTCGAGAGGTCCTAAAGCCTTGGATCATATTGATTATTTTCCCTTTATTCCCTTGGTTGTTACCCCCTTGGTTAGTTTTCCTTCCTTTCCTGAGGTCTTTTACCAGATGGTCCAGCTTCCCTGTACTCAGCGCAGTTCTTAACTCCTCCCTGAGTTGCCAGCAGTCGTCAGTGAAATGTCCTTTCTCCCCGTGATAGTCGCAATACCTGTCCTCGCAATCCTTCTGTGGCTTTCCCTTCGTTAGAGGAGGCTGCAGTAATCTCAGCTGGTGTTCTGTTGCCAATATTTCCTTCGGTGTCTTGGTAAGGGTGTCCAAATCGATTGGCCTCGTATCATTTCGGCGGACATCAGTTCGGCGAGGGTCGATCCTCCCAGCGTTCCCGTACCTTAGGGCGATATAAGGTGCATAGTAATCGTTTCTTCGCCCTTTAAATCCGACCTTAGGGCTGTTCCGGCGGTAATCTCCAGCAGGGGGTTTTGACTGGTAGTCGCCCTTGTTTTGGTACGGGTTAGGCCGAGACTCCGTTCTCTCTCCTTTTGGCAATTCTGTCGTCCGGAAGGCTTCCTCGGACCGAACAAAATCATCGACCCTTTCCAACATCTCATCAACGGTCTTAGGAATCTTATCTGAGAATTTCTTGGCCAACTCTGGGCAGTGATGTCCATTCAAAAATGACCCGATTTGCATAATTTCCGGGGCGTCCGGGAAGTTGTTGGCCTCGCAAATCCATCTTTCCTTAAAGTCCGGAAGGCTTTCGTTCGCCTTTCGGTGAATTTTATTGATCTCCGTTAGGTCCTTGGTGCTTATCCTTAACATACTGAATCTGTTCAAAAACCTCTTCTGAAGCTCGTCCCAGCTATCAATGCTCCCCGTCAGGAGTTTATCAAACCATCCTCTGGCTTTCCCGTCCAGAGTTTGTTGGAACATTCGACACCACACGGGCATGGGCCACTCTTCATGATTTCCTGCTCCAGTGAAACGGTTGATGTGGTCATCTGGATCGGTGGTTCCTTGGTATGGTTTCAGATTCGTCGATATTTTGTGCTTGGGGGATGAAAATTCTATGATCCTTTTCGTGAATGGGCACTTGATCATTTCCTTGAATGGTTTGCTCAGATCGTCGTTCGCCTTTTTTCCTTTCCCGTAGCTCGAATCATCATCCGCCTTTTTTCCTTTTCCGTAGCTCGAATCATCGTCCGCCTTTTTTCCTTTTCCGAAGAGCGACCCTCCGACATCCTCTTCCTCCGAATTTTCATACTCATCGTCGAGCCTCAGCATTTTGGGGCTCACCAGGTTGCGATTGCCTGGCTGCTTGAATAGTTCTTTCAAGGCCGAAAGATGGCCCGCGATCAAGGCTTGGGCATTTGGAGGATCCTGGTTCCCTCCGGATCCTCCGGGTCCTTCTGTGTTCCAAACAGGGGTGAAGAGGGGTGTAGGACCCGTCGCCTCGAACGTTTCAAATGTTGGTGTAGGACCTGTCATTCAGAACGTCAGGTAGATCGAGCGGAAGGTCCCACGGATGGCGCCAATTTGTTGAAGCAATTTCTTGCAACCGCTTCAAACAAATAAAGATAGCCTTCCGGTTGAACTTAGCTAGGGTTCTTCCGGCAAGCTTGGGTGTTGGTCCTTCCGACTATCAGAGGTCTTCCGGATATCTGCACAAGACAACACACGTTAGGCTCGCCCCGGGTGTTATCCCAGGACCCACCTCCGGTGTGAGAGTAAGTATTTGGTATTCCGGAAGGGCTATAAAGTATGGTAAGAAATAAATGCGGGTTGTATATTAGTTGAGAGTAGTAAATGAGCTGAGTATTTATAGTACTCAGCCTCGATACCTGGAATGGCGGCGCCGCATTTTCAGGGAACATGTCCCCGACATAATCCCGTAAATCCTGGGGCGGTGGCGGCGGTGTCTGCAGCTGCCATCTGTCAATAGGTAAATGCCACCTGTCTTATTGCTTACAGTGATACTGGCCGGAAGGGTCATGTGTCTTCCGGTAGGTCCGGGTGGCTACGCGTCGTCCGGATGACCGGTCGACGTAGGCCGTTCGGACACATACGTCAACATATGGCTGGCGAGCTTTTGGATCAACCAACATGTGGACAGGGTTTCGATGGCATTTTTGATGTTACCTCTCGCAAAATGCCATCGGATAGTCAGTTGTTGTCTGGTCTGAAGAGAAAAGGTGTTTGCATGCACTCATGTGAATTCATAGGCACGAGTAAAAGGCCGAAAGCAAGCGTTGTTGGCCACCAACCGTTACAAGAAGGAGATGTTTCTGAACCGAATTTGGATCACGTTGATATTGATGATCATGGATATTCTGTGTCAACCGATAATACATTCCAGCAAACTAGCGAACCTGCTACTCCAGATACCATTAACTTTGCAGGTCATATTTCCCGTTTTCTTTTAGTGTTCGTTATCTTTTTTTATACTCTTGGAACTTATGTTAACTTTTTAGGTCAATCATTGCAGGGTTGCCTCACGTTCCGCTTATTTTGGATTTCCAGTCAGGAAATATACGGACAGCTGCAACAACTTCTGATTCTACATATATCAGCAGAGGCGGTGAAAGCTCTTTGCATTTTCTTAATTATTCTGGAAATGCGACTCCACAACAGTTTTCTGGTCAGTTTCTTCAATATATATATATATATATATATATATATATATATATATATATATATATATATATATATATATATATATTCTTCAATATATATATATATATATACACACACTAGCTGTCATGACCCGCCCAGTGGGCGAGCATGACTTATAAGCCCTCCCGGGCATATAAGCCCGCCCTGAAGGGCGGGCATGACTTATAATTATGTTGACATATTTTACTATAGCAAAAGTAGGGTGGTAAAAAATAGTTGAAAAGTGTACATGTTGAAAGAAAGGGTTGTACATAAAAACTTTTAGATTTCTGTAAATAAATTATAAGATATTAGTGATCGAAGGAAAAATGAGCGCCAACATAATGGGATCTCATCCGTATTCCGATCAAAGAGTCAAACAAAAAATGTTTCAGTTTCATATAGCAATCACCTCTTTCCAGCTTTAGTCAAATAGCCACCAGAGGCTCCGAACGGGCACGGGCCAAACAGGCTCATGTTATACGAATCGCTTTTATAAAAGACCTAAAAAGACGAAATAAATTTCTTAGTTAAGGAGTTAAAATACGTCACATGAAATTCTTGATATCCGTAAATTTATTGTCATAAAGAGCATAATAAACTAAAATACATGATTCACCGAAAAATTTACCCTGCTAGTGCACGATAGCATATGTATGCAAATTTTGGATCACTTAAATGTTGTGAGACCGTTAAAATATAATATCTTGATACTTTTAGTTGATCTGAACAAAAATAGTAGCAAAGTTGTACCTTCATCAGGGGATGTAAGAATAACCGAAAAAATATTGATCAGATAGAATAGAAAAATTACATAGGGTGTGGTCCTTTATCAGGGAAGGTTATAAGACCCTTGATCCCTCCACATCCGCTGTGTCCGATAACAATGTTTTGTTGTACTTTGACCCATTAAGATCATGTTGGTTTATTTGAACCTGTTTAGTTTCGGTTATATTTTATAGTTAATGAGTTAAATGATTGACCGACTCGAAATTTGGCAAAGTTTAGATTCAAAGCATACAAACAATTATGTCTTTATGTTACATATTTAGAATCAAATTGCCAGAAAATGCATTTATATCCACATTTAAATTAATAACAGTTCATAATGAAGCAAAAATAAATCTACAAAAACTGTTTAAGGGTCACCCCAATCAGTTTTGACCCATACTAAAGTTACTAATTAAACCTGTTATCAAATCCGCCTATTTTTTATTCATGTTGAACAAAAATAATCAGTATAGTTCATCAGGCTTTCGAGGCCATACAGGTGCTTGGTCAGGCCCGTAGCGGTAATCATAGAAGAGTTATATTTCTTTAGGTGACACTAATACCCTTTGACCCGTTTGACCCATTTGACACATTTCCTCTTTTATACGGTTTTTTTTATTACCTTTGAGATTAAACATAAGTGCAGATCGACTCTAGAATATAAGATTTCACAGTTTTTCCACATAAATAATGTTTAGGATTATATAACCTTTGGAACTTTGACGCTCTTGAATCCATGCATCATAATTATCTGCAAGGTAAAGTGAAAGGCGATTGTAATTGTGATAAACAATGAAGCAAGTATTGGAGGTAAATTGAAATATGTTCTGTATAAAATGATGGAGGACCTCACCTTTCAAAGAATGGAAGAGGAGATTACATCCAATATAATAGCTTCCTTCAACTACTTTTTTTCCATCCTTAGGATTCGGATGCTTCAACTGCTTTTTATGCATATTGATCTGTCAATTATACCACAATTACATAGTTAAGACATTATTCTCAAGACACCACCATTCAGATGATAGCTAAAAGACACCAAACCAAAACAGCTGAAAATGCAAGAAAACAACTGAAAATCCCAACGAATATAGAAAATTAACTTTTAAACCAAACAAAATAAAGAAAGTTGATGTTAAGCTCTCAAACTTGAATGTAATGTATAGAAACTTACCTTGCTCCCGTAAAAATTAAAGTCAATCAAAGAGCCCGTAAGCGGAAGGTGATCATACTCAGCAATACGGATATAAGCACAACGAAATCAACTCTTCTGATGAACAACTACTTGATGAATGTCCATTTCTTTCAGCATGACAGACCGGCCACAAGAGTACATGGGGGGGGGGGGGGGCAGTTCTTGACCCACAAAGACTCTCATGCTCTGAGAGTCCTCTTAACCGATCTCGTGTATCAGCAGCTAAAGACCCAGCTTGTACCGTGCCTCCACAAAATCGACATGTCACAAGACCTAAGATACACTCTGAAGACTGGTGTTGCACCTAAAATAAGCAAGACCAACATTTAGTCAACAACACTCGGAAAGAAATATCATTTACAGCACTGAGTACTGACAAAACAGATATATCTATGGATCAAGCACAACCTGATGAATGACCCACGTATAGGTAAATAGGTCAAAATTAGCAAACGTAATTATTAGACATAATTGCTTACCATCTGTGTCTTCTCAAGGATGACCCCACACGGACAAGTTAGCAACTCGTGAAACACTTTCATACGTTTTTGAATCTCTGCACTATGAAAAACAAGTCCACATTTCCCACAATGAACATGAGTGCAGATGGATGTTTTTCTGTCATTATAACAAACTCATGTTATCATCTTTAACAAATCTTGCAACATGGTTAATTTGTTTAAGTGATTTCTCAGAAGGTTTAGAGATGCCAAACCATGAACAGCACCCTTCCCAAAATGATCAGATTCCACCGAGACCAGAAGCTTATTAAGATCACGAACCATTTGTAAATGGACAAGCTTTGTTTAATGTACAAATTGTCCAAGGACTGGAGTCTCATCATGCTACAAATGAGGAAGTACACCAGAGTTTGCAGCAAATCTCTTCTCAGTTTCATGACTCTCTAAGGTTAAGTCGTAACGACAATGACAATGCAAATCAAGGAAAAATTGCTACCACAGAAGAACTTGTTTCTGCTGCTAGTGAGTTGATACATCAACTATCATTATTGAGGTCCTATGAAAATATCAGTTCATGTGTGATCTTGACTATAATGAGCATGAGGTTGTTTTCTCGAGACTTTCT
Organism: Artemisia tridentata subsp. tridentata; assembly: GCA_021014915.2. Lineage (NCBI taxonomy): Eukaryota > Viridiplantae > Streptophyta > Magnoliopsida > Asterales > Asteraceae > Artemisia > Artemisia tridentata. The sequence goes on from CP139507.1 coordinate 230,201,599, forward strand.
TATTAGTGTATATAATAACTGTTCATGTGTGATCTTGACTATAATGAGCATGAGGTTGCTTTCTCAAGACTTTCTTATTGGTGTATATAATAACTGTTACTTCAATTCAGGATCTGAGAGTATAAATCCCAGTTCTTCAGTGTGACATGAGCAAGTACCTATAACTGGACAAAGGCAGCAGGGTGGAGAAACTTCAGGTGTCCCTGGATGACATAAGTTTCATAGCCAAAGGACTCCATCAACAGGTTCCAGTTGCCCATAACATCTTGCATGAACCTGTGATTATATAGACAGCACAGATATTTCAGGATTAATTACAAAATGATAATCAATAGAGGACAAGCAGAGATAAACGAAGGATCAGTGGTAGTCATGTAATGTTATATACTTGATATTAAGTGACTCCTATAAGCAATTGAAATGCTGGGTTGTAATATCACAAAACATGGATGCTACTTACCATCATTCTGCACTTGTCACACTGCAGGAAAAAATTGTTGGAATATTCCTGAAAGATGATTAATTATCTTAGGTAATAATGTATATTTTATATATTTTGTCCGAAATAATAAAAAAAAAACATCATTGTTTTGTAGAGTAGGTAAAAATGCAAAGAAAAAAATTCACCTCATCCATGTGACAAACATTGCACTTATCAAGGTCCTTCCATTTAACATGAACGGTTCTATAGCCAACTGGCATGTGGGGTATGCTCTTTGATGTCAACTTCGAATTTGATGCCCCCTACAAATACATTGACTATTATACATGGCTAGAAAACCGATTTCAGCTAGCAGAAAATAATCTGTCTTAATGAGTGAGTCTAACTATTGCAACAACAATCTCAAACGATGAGCTTTATACTCAGAGTAAAGCCATGGTAGGGTGGGGATAACATGGTGTCTACATTAGGTTAAGGAAGGAGAAACGTGCACGAGATATGGTGGTTCATCCCTTTGATCCAACAAAATGATGGTAAAGTCATTGTTTGAGTACGTGTCTTGCATGATTAAGGATTCATAGTGTTAAAAGGTATGGATAGTAGACTAATATTGACAATGAATTTGCACTAAACAATTGCCTCGTCTTGATGTGCATTAATTCTCTTTTTCGCTAAGCACTCGGCTGATTATTTAATCATAATAAGTCACTAGTTAACCAATAATGGCAATGAAGTTTAACAGTGAAGATTGACATCTGTATTGAGAAAAAATATATTGTAAATGGAAGATTTTGTAAATGCAATATGCACCGACTTCTGAATGCAATTGATTTTGGAATATAACCTGTTGGAAGACTTGTGTTGTTCAAGGAGATTATTTGTTAGTGTAATCTTTTGCAACTTGAAATTCAATATGTGTTTCGAGTCAAACAGTTCAACCAGTTGGAATACAAAGTTATCATGTTGACCCGTTTCTATTCTAGCATTGTTTTTCTATTGCAATCTTATTTGATTCACACTTTAAAAGGATTAAAGATTTATGTTAAAACCTAAACTTGTTTGCATATCAAAATAAATTTGATGTGTCTCCATTACTTTTATGGCAATTAAATATTAATTATAACATAATCCATAGTTAAGCATGGTTTAGAAACTTAGAACCTTAAAAATTGTTTAGTTAATGTATTAAATGCACAAACACAACAGTTGGTTACACATTGCATATGTAACAGGTTCATGAGCAACTTCAGAAAGAGATTAAAAAAACTCACCATCCTTTAACGGCAGTAGAAACTCCCAATATTTCCCATGTAAACCGCACTCGTAAATCTACAATAAACTTACTGAGAAACATTCTGAACTTTTAAGAATAGTGCATGTACATCATTGACAAATATGACCAAATAGCAAAATATTATATTGATTATTTGGGGAAGCAGAGTAAGAAATAAGAAAAATGTTGAACATACTTTGATCAAAGTAATCGGAAGTTACTTAGTTACTTGTCTATGAATTCGAGTAAACTGCACCCTCAAGCTCCACTAACCCACCATGAATTGGAAAACATTGGTTCACCACTGTATCACCTAAATTTGTACATCCAACCACTTTATCACATTCTATTAATACAATTCATATTTCAAGTTTGCAATAATAAAAAATAGCAACAACAACAACATACCCAATCCCGCCATGGCGAGGTATGGGGAGGTAGAAAGTAATCGGAAGTTACAAATCTTATTATGCTTATTGCTACACAAATGGAAGATGAGTTTATATAGCCACTCACAAGAAATGTTAGTATTTGCTATTATCATATCGACCGTCACTGAGATCAAGACCACCTATAAAAACAGTAATTTTTCTATTATTACCATATGCCTACGTATCCACAATTACACATTACTGATGGTGTGAAAAAGCACCCTTAACAAACTGAAATATGGAATTAAAAAACGTGCTTAAAATGATAAAATACTATATAAAGCAGAGTAGTTTATGATTAAACACAGCTTAATAATTACCTGTTTTTTATAATGACCTTTTTTAGTGTAATTTCCATAACGTGGTGAAAGCACACATACCACCGTGAATGCTTGAAAAACTTCATGGTCTCTTCATCATGAGTATTCATTAATCCAATCTGCATCAATTTTGATCACCACAAATAGCAATCATCATTGCTTAATTATCGCAAGTAAATTTGAAATTTTGCTATCTCATCGTTTTAAAAAAGAGGTTGTTGTGGGAAGTTTTATCATCCCAGACCAACAACAAAACACTAACCCCTTCTTTGGATTTCTGCTTTAACAATTCACCAAGTGTTAAGTCCCCGCCTCGGGGCAAGGGTCGAGTAGGCTCTCTAATTAGTTTAACTCTATGAAAAATAGACCAACCCACAATATATATCATTTTATGAGCTGATGATACAGCATGACATATATCCTCCTAACAAGAAATATGCTAAAAAACCTTACCATCACCCAGTTCGACTTTTGGCATATTAGATTCAGGTCTGATGTGAGCATCCTGATATAGTGTCACCTGAGAACCTTTCCTCACCGGAAAATACGTGTCCCGAATGACTTAAATGGTCAATAACTAAATTGTATGTCTATTCTTACTAAGATCTTATTGCTTAAGTGATACCCTTGTTCCATGCTTCACGTACAACTGCCTCAACTGTTTGATCATTTTCCCAACCACCCTAATAAAACAAAATTGGCAAATCAAAGGAAAAATATAACACTAACATATCAGATAAGATTAAGGACTGGTAAAGGTAACTAAATCATTCGTTAGTCATGCATGTAAAAAGAAAGAATTCAAATTGACCATCTATCTTGCAGTGTAAGTCATGCCATGGCTGCGTTGGGGCCTTTGTTCCTGCCTTTTTAGATGGAACCATTTTTGTCATATCAGCAGTTAATATTTACAAATCTTAGTATGCTTATTCCTACACAAATGGAAGATGAGTTGATATAGCCACTCATAGGAAATGCAGGTTGGTGAATGTCGTTCTCAAATATTGTGTCATGATCGTGAAATAACCTATGTTCAGGTGTATCATATCGACCGTCACTGAGATCAAGACCACCTATAAAAACAGTAATTTTTCTATTATTACCATATGCCTGCGTATCCACAATTACACATTGCTAATGGTGTGAAAAAGCACCCTTAACGAACTGAAACATGGAATTAAAAAAAGGTGCTTAAAAAGATAAAATACTATAAGTTTATGATTAAACACAACTTAATAATTACATGTTCTTTATAATGACCTTGTTTAGTGTAATTTCCAATATAAATGTCCATATAGAAATAAAATCCATTAGTTGTATATACCTGTTTGAAAACCCACAAAGAAAAAAGAATGAATCGATAATCAGTAATAATAGCTAGAGTAACGCAACCATAAGGATGTTTAATTGGTGAAAATGAAAGCTTGCTGTCACAAATCATCTAACCTGATTTTCTATATGATACACATCTTTGCTTTCAGAGATGCAGCTAGACCTTTGATTATTTGATTCTGGAGAATCATTATTGGGTAATATATTTTTCAAACCACTTGGCTCAGGACATGGGAATTTAAAATCCATTTTAATGCTTCTTCAGTACCCTCAACTTGATCAAGAATACTTTCCAGTCCTTTTTGCTTCCAGTACGTAGTTGATTATTATATAATGTTGTTACTATCATTCACATATTACATGGCATCATCATAATATTAATATATTATAAGAATTCAACATGTAACATTAAACATACCAGTTTTTGAAACACTGCTTGAATCAAGCTTCAAGAACAGCAAAACAGCTATCTTGATTATAACCTGCAAAAAACACATTAAAATCATTAAAACCCAAAAATCGTGATGAAGTTTTCTTCATGGAGATAATTTTGATGATTAGGGTTTTTCTTTTGTGAAAAAATATACGTCCAGGTTTTTTAATAATGGATAAAATGTTTTGTATGGGATTATTATTGTAAAAGATTTGATACTTATCTCAAGATGGTCAATATTTGGTTGCAGGGGTTTATAGATTTGGTTTTGCAAGATATAATAAAAAAAATATGTTGGTCTAGTGGTAATCTCGTTTGCTAATCTTATAAACAACCCAAGTTCAAATCTTTGCTTATATATATATATATATATATATATATATATATATATATATATATATATATATATATATATATATATATATATTAATATATTGGTTTGTTTGTTGTAGATGGACGACCTACATTTCCAAGTGCAGCCACTGGCCCAAATGTTGCTGCTGGAAGTTCCTCACAAGGTAGGTGATAGCATTTTTGGCTAAATTTTATAGCTGCTGAAGTTTATCTCACCTGCTCATATTCACATGAGTTCTTATGTAGGTCATCAGTTTTGTTCTCCTGAATCACGATTTAATCAGTGTACTCGAGGGTCGTGTAGAACAGGTTGGTATGTTAGACATTTTTATATAACGAACACTCTTCATTTTTTGACTAAATAATGGCGCTAATTGGTTTGTCTTGGACTGCTGGACAGGTCCTCCAGCTGAATACCAACCTTTGGGACCTTGCAACCGCTTGTGTGCCCATTGTCAGGCCCTATTTTAGGATGAGGAAAAGTTTAGCTACTTGACTGGAGCTACTGGCCCTTTATATCACCAATGCTGTTTGGAAGGCAGAGTCAAGGTCTTTGTCCCTCGAGAATATCCACCTCTTATCCACCAATTATTTTTGGACAATCATTTTCTTGAAAATATCCGAGCTTATAACCAAATATTTACTATGACATCGTTGGGTGCCAATATAGATGAGTCCGTTAACGTTGGGAGGGGGCCATATGTCTTCAAAATATCAGGACAGATATACCGCCGAATTGGTCGTTTCTGTCCCGAACCTGGTCAGACCCCGAGGTTTCTGCAACTATATATTTATGATACTCATAAGGAGGTGGAGAATAGGTTGAGTAATTTTAGAGTAGTGTCGCAGCTGATCCTGAGACCTCAAATAGTTGAGGCTTTAATTCAGTTTCTTGACAGCAACAACGCTTTAATACAGTTATTCAGGACAGCAAGAGATAAGCTCCAACAAAATGATGTTCCGGAATTTAAAGTCAGGCTTTTCAGTATTGCAAAGGCTTCTCAGTATGAACTTCCAACTGTTGATGCTATCGGTGCTATCGTATATGATGACAGTGAGGAAACGGAGACAGACTTCGCTATAATTTTAGAAAGCCATTCTGGAGATCCGCATCATATAAATAAACTTCATGCTATCTATATGTCTGCTTAGTTTCCACCACTTTTTGTGTACGGAGAGCATGGTTATCATATTGGTCTCAAATATGTGGATGTTGAACGTATGTCCACGCGCCGAGGGAAACGTATGTCTATGAAGGCGTTTTATGGATATCAGCTCCATGATCGGTTACACCACTACAATTTGCTGAGCAGAGGAGGGAGGCTTTTCCAGCAATACATGGTTACTGCATACTGCAGTATTGAACAAAGTAGGATGGATTTCGTTAGAGCTATCCAAGCAGATATAAGGGGTGATTATTTAGATAGGCTATACGATGCAGTCACTAGAGGAGACATGGACGGTTCAGACGCGGGCTCAAGAATTATTTTACCTTCGTCATTTACAGGCGGGCTTAGATATATGTATAGCCACTACCTGGATGCGCTCGCTATTTGCAGAATTCATGGGAACCCTTCCTTCTTTGTCACCTTTACCTGCAATACGAATTGGCCTAAAATTCAAGAGTATATGGAGGCGTTTCCTGAGTTGACAGCCGCGGATAAGCCAGATGTGGTGGATATAGTTTTCGAGCGCAAAATTCATGATCTCATAAAGTACTTCCGTGAATTGCAGCCGTTTGGAGTTTTAAACGCAGGTGCAAACACTTCTTTCGTTTACTGATTCACTATGTTCTAACGACAACCATTTATTCTACATGACTGATATATGTTGCTTTTACAGTTTTGTATAAAGTTAAATTCCAAAAAAGGGGGCTTCCACATTGTCACATACTACTGTGGGTGAGGCATGGGTGTGAAACGATGCGGGAAAGTGACGTTGACAGATACATCAGCGCCGAACTTCCCGATGAGTTGCATGATCCGGAGGGGTTTAGAGTTGTCTTAGAATTCATGATCCATGGACCATGTGGAGGTGCTTTTCCAAACACCACATGTATGGTAAATAGGGATACATGTAAGAAATTATTACCTAAGGAATATTGTCAATCGACGTTTATCGATAAAAGTGGCTATGTGCATTACCGGAGAAGAGACGTCCAGTTTTGTGCAACATGCCATGGTGTAAGGTTGGACAACGCCTATATTGTTCCTTACAGTCGGGAACTATGTATGGCTTTTTATGCGCACATAAATGTAGAGTATTGTGGGTGGACTATGTTGATCAAATATTTGTTCAAGTACATTTCAAAAGGAACTGATAGAATTATGGCTCGAGTGACTAGACACATAGGAGAACAAGCAACTGGGTCGGCCTCAGCTACAGGTTTTGTTAACCAAGCAGGCGTGTGTGTTGATGAAATTAAGAATTTCATTGACGCTTGATAAATTGGCCCTCACGAGGCATGTTGGCGCATTTTTTGTTTTGACATACATAGTCGCGAGCCCGCTGTTCAAATACTAGCAGTCTACCTTGAAAATATTCAGATTGTTACTTTTAGAAGCAGAAAAATGCTGCAATCAGTAATCGACAACCCTGGCGCTAGGAAGACTACTCTCACTGAATCTTTGGCGTTTAATGCATCATCAACATTGGGTCGCCATCTTACTTACCTTCAATTTCCTTTAGAATTCGTCTGGTCAAAGAACGAAAAATCTTGGTCTCCTAGGCGTAACTTAAACAAGCCAGCAGTTGGGCGATTGACGTATGTACACCCAAGTGTTGGCGACTTATTCTATCAACGCATGTTGTTGTGTTACCAAAAGGGTTGCATGTCATTCCGAGGCATCAGAAATGTGAATGGCCATGTATATTCTACAAATAGGGCTGCGTGCGAGGCGATGGGGTTACTACAAGATGATCATCAAGAATGGATAGTCACTATGAAAGAGACGTCGGCAACAGCAACCGCAGCTCAACTCAGAGCGTTCTTTTCATACATTTTAGTGTTTACTGATGTTAGCAGCCCGATAAATTTATGGAATAGGTTTTGGAGACAAATGTCCGATGACATACCTATAATACTTTCGGAGTTGTTGAGCATTCGTTTCCTTTGTATTAACGACCCTGAATTGCAAGGCGGAGTCTTATATGAGCTGCAGGCGTTACTATCTCTTCATAATAAATCCCTCAAGGATTTTGGGTTACCAACACCTCCTGAAGGGTTGCTGAACATATTTCGGAACAGGGCAGTTATGGAAGAAAAAACTATAACAGGGATGAAATGGCTGCCGAAAGTAGGCGGCTTATTCCACAATTAAATCAGCAGCAAAGGAATATATTCGATATGATTATGGCTGCAATTAGATATGAAAAACAAGAGCTGCTTTTTGTATATGGCCACGATGGAACTGGTAAAACCTTTTTGTGGAAGACGGTTATCACCACTCTTCGGGCAGAAGGGAAAATAGTTCTTGCGGTCGCCTCATCAGGGATAGCATCATTATTACTATCGTCGGGCAGGACCGCACACTCATGATTTAAAATACCTTTGCAGTTAACAGACGAATTGGTTTGTACTATTAAAAAATACGCAATTAGGAGATCTGTTGAGACAAATAGACCTGGTAATATGGGACGAAGCTCCTATGAATGAAAGACGGTGTTTCGAGGCATTGGACAGAACTCTTAATGACATTTTTTACAGACCACGTATGCTGTTTGGAGGAAAACCTATAGTGTTAGGCTGAGACTTCAGACAAAAGTTGCCAGCTAAAAAAGGTGCTCCAAAGGATGCGGTTATTGTTGCATCTATTGCAGAGTCGTACCTGTGGCCTCATTTTCAAATTGTTTTTTTTTTGCTCGAAAATATGAGATTGCAAAGGCCATCCATGACAGAATTTGTGCGACAACAAACACAAGATTTTTTTGAATGGCTGCTATACATTGGTGACAGAAAGGTTGGCTTACCGGATGCCGCTGATCCACAAAATACTTCATGGGTACAAATACCAGATACGCACTGTTTCCCACCAACAAAAGAGGGTTTGTCACATTTAATAAAATTTATATAAGACAACGATTCGTTGAAAACATCAACCGTGTCTGCCTTCCAGGAAAAAGCTATAGTGTGCCTAAAAAATGAAACATCAGATCTAATTAACGCACGAATACTTTCAAAAGTTCCTGGTCCGTCAAACTTTTACACAAATGTAGATGAAGTAGTACCGATCAGAAATGACGGAGGGGCAGCAAAGTTGCTATATCCTGTCGAATACCTTAATTTAATTAAGTTTCCAGGAATTCCTCCACATAGGCTTGAAGTGAAGGTTGGCATTCCAGTAATTTTTCTTCGTAATCTCAACCTAGCGGGAGGGCTTTGTAATGGTACTCGCATGGTTGTTAATCAGTTGCTAACAAGAGTCATTGAGGCGAAGATAATAACAGGCACGAGGATTGGTCAAAAAGTGTTTCTTCCACGGATAGTGTTAACAGTCAAGGAAGAAAAGATGCCGTTTGTCTTCAGGCGCAAACAATTTCCTATTAAACCATGTTATGCAATGACGATAAATAAAAGTCAAGGCCAGTCCTTAAGAAAGATTGGAATCTATTTACCAGAGCCTATATTTGGCCACGGTCAGTTGTATGTCGCTCTCTCTAGGGCAACATCTCCGGAAAGGCTAAAAATGGTTATAGGACATCAGCCGGGACAACCGCCTAACACTACCAAAAATATTGTATATAAAGATTTCCTAAAAAATTAGTAGACGCCAGGTTTTGCTAATATTTATTTTACATAGTTTAAGCTACACACCTATGTCGATAGTTTACCATGGTGTATAGTTATGACTGACAATTTTAACCTCTAACTTACACCTGTCGTGGACTGATGAGTGTCTAAATACTCATCATTTCTGTCACATTTAGACTGCAAAAACATTTAAAAACATGCAGATATGCTTCAAAATACATGAAATATTATTTGATTGTGTTTTTATGTGTTGCATGTGCAAAAAGATTGAAAAACAGGTGAAAACGAACAAAGTTTGCATAATTGACAGTTTTAGTCCCTGAAGTTTCAAAAATGGCAAAACAAGTCCCCTGGTTTTCAAAAATGGAAAATTATCTTTTATGGTTCTTGTACTATTGAAACTTGGCATGAATGGCCCTTGTGATAAACTTTGGAAAATTATCACTTCAACCCCCTAAAAATCCAAAAATTACACTTTTGGTCCTTGTAATTAAATCCTATCCTAAAAACAATAACCGGATCAAACTAAATACCCTAAGCCTATCCAAACCCAACAACATACCCAGCCCACTACCAAAACTATACCCAAGCCCAATCCTAAATAAACCCAAACCCGACTTTCTTAACTAACCAGAAGGTTTGACCTTCGGTCAAACTCTTCTTCCAAACCTTGACCCGCCAAAACCAATACCAGAAACCACCATTCCACCGCCTTATCCCTGACACACCTACCACCTATCCCACTTCACCTAACAAACCAAAATACATTAAATGCTTCTTCTCCAGTACACTCAACCAGAGATAGTGGATTTTTCCACTATCTCATTTTTGGCGCCAAAATGCTATTGAAGGGCTGAGATCATTTGAAGCTAATCCAAGGGTACAAGAATGATCAGAAGAAGATAGGAGAGATATCCCATCTTAGTTTTGTATATATAGGACCTCTTTGTAAGCCTAAAAAGGCAGTAGTTAATTTTCCTTAATCGTTTTTATTGTCTTTCTTAATTACATTGTAATTTAAATGCTTTCAAGATCTTATTACTCTTTGACAAATTGTAATAAACCTATTTACAGTACCCTTTTCAATCTATCTTTACAGTTTTCATTTATGCTTAATTCGTACTTTAATTTTCAAGTCATTTCAATATTGTTGATTGTAGTTGTTTATTGGACTTCTTAGCTCACATAAGCTCCTGACAAAGCTTATTTAGCTTTTAGAAACCTTAAAACAAGTTATAATCATTAAAAACAAAAATACAAAAAGAAATCAAGAAAATCAATGAAAATACAAAAATGAGTGTTCATGAAGATGAAGCTTGGAGCAGAGTAAATTTTGGATTGCTCTTGGTTTAGTGGCTTTATGGAAAGCTATTAGGAGTGATTGTGGTCCTTGGTTCTCAGTTCTCAGCTTGATTCACTTTGTAAGCTTATTGCTAAATTTTTGCACTTTACTGTATACCTAAGTGTTGTGCTCAAATCTTTGTGTTTTCATGCTTAGTCAGTATATTTGAGTTATATTATAGCTTAATATTAGGTGTTTGTGTTTTGAATTTCTTAGTTGCTTATTTGTTCATTTTCACAGTCAATATATCATAATCTTAATCTATGAGTAGTTGTTGTTGTTCTTGATGTTTTTGTGACTTAATCAGATTATCACAACATATTAAGACCTTATGCATGTGTTTTATAGCTTAAATTAACCTTTTGCTTTGATAAGCCATAATCAGTCAACAATTAAGTAGTGTTTGGATTTGCTGATCTCTTGTTGTTATACTGAGATTGTGTTGTTGTTATTTGTTCTTACCTGTTACATAGGGTTCACATAGGTCAGTGCAACAATAAAATTCAGTACTCTTTTGTTTAAAAAGTCAAAATCAGTTTCAATCTATTTTTTTCTGCATAATAGTTAGCATATCAGTTAGTTTAATCAAACATACAGTTGCAATAGTTGTTAATCTAGCTTAAATCATTCATATTATAGCTTATTACATCTTATATAATCAGTTGGAATCATTCAAAATTCATCTAAGTCAAAATAGATAAAACTTAAAAAGTCAAATATATCCCCTGTGCACAGGATATCTAGACAATTTCATAAGCTTGCACAATCTTCAATTGTTAGCTTTAGCTTGTGTGACTTAGTGTTTTGAAAAGCCCTTCTGGCTAGCTTGCTAAATGTATGCTTGTCTTTCATTTATCTGCTTATTTGGACTGCTTATCATGCTCATATTGTTTTCTCAAAATCACTCCCTATACTGAGTCATCAGTATAGGTGAGCCTTTTTCATAAGCTCCTTAAAAGCTTATTAGTGATCTTTAGCTTGTGAAATTTAGCTTTTTGTGAAGCTTAACCACCCATCTCAAAGTTCTAGTACTTGTTTTACTTTTCCAAGCTTGTCTTATAGGGCTGCTAATAGCTTTTTGTTTGTCCTATTTCACTGAACATACTGAGTCCTCAGTGTATTACAAGCTTTTTCATAAGCCATTCATAAGCTCACCAGTGGACCCCACAGGGTGAGCTTGGACTTTTTGGAAAGCTAACCAACCCATCTTGCTACTCCAATCTTCACTTTGTGCTTTATAGCTTATTTCATAAGCTTATTTTGCCTCTTAAGTCAGCAGCAGGTTAGTGTTATAGCAGTACCTTTATTACACTAGCAGTACCTTACTCATCCTTTTTCATAAGCCCTTCATAAGCTCATTTGTGGACCCCACAGTGTAAGCTTTGGCTTTTTGGAAAGTCCACCAGCTCAGCTTGCTACTTTAGTCATTTATTTGTGCTTATCAGCTTATTCCATAAGCTTATTTTGCCCTTAAAGTTGACTGCAGGCCTGAGTGGTTGACTGTGGTGATTAGTAAGCACTGATTTGCTTATTTGCTACTTTAAGCTTATTCAGTGCTTATCTTTTGTACTTTTTACTCACTCCCAGTACCTTTTACTTATTTTCATCTTATTTCACTTTTGTTTAGCTTATTTGATAGCTTGTTTGAGCTTAATATCCATTTTGAGCCAAAAAGCCCAAACTGAATAGCTCATAAGCTTCCAATCAGCTTGTTTTTAAGCTTTAAAATTTTTGTCTTCATAAAGTTTGTTATTATCAGTAGTTAAATAGTTTTGTAAAAGAAAATCCAAGAAAATCAAAATATAAAAAAAAAGTGATAGCTTCTATTTAAGCCATTTGGCTTATTTTTCTGCTTTTTCATTAAGCACTTTTCATTTTTATATTTTTCCTAGCTTCCTGTACTTATTTAATATTTCTATAAAAAGTTTTGGATTTTTCTCAGATCATTTAGTATTTATTAGAATTTTTATTAGTTTAAAAAGTATTTAAATAGTAATTAATTAATAATAATTAAATAAATAGTCGAATAAATATTTTTATTTTTCCTAAAATTTTCTTTTATCATTTGGATTCTAAAAATATAATTTTCACATCCGTGGGATTTATATTGGGCAGAATTCACATTTTATTTTGTACGTTTACGTAATTTTTATTTAAACGTACGTTTTTAAGTTTTAAACGTTTCTAAGTCATTTACTTTCTCTTAATCGTTTTTATAGCTTGTTTAAAATTATTTTTCTTTTAAAAATCCCTTAGTTTAATCACTCACACCTTTTTCCTATTCAATTTCACCCGATCACAGATCCGTTCTATTACAGTGTTCACACCTCGTTGGGACTTAACGACCCAGGGAAACACTAAACTCCTTTGGTAAATTGCATTGTGCCCTAGATTGTTTGACTCTTGTTGACCATTTATTTGGTCAATATTAGTTGACCGTTTTGGGAGCGATCAAATTTTGGCGCTGCTGCCGGGGAGCTGTGCTGCGTAGATCGTATTTTGCAGTATCAGTGTTGTTGAATATACATCCATTGTATATGTAAGATCCTACAAAAATCCGTTATGATAATCTTTGATTAATTAATAATAACCTCGACTTACCGTTTAACAACACCCATTTTTACGGGGAAATTTAAACTTTTCTTTTATTAGCAGCATTACCACATTACACTTTGACGACATATATAAAATGACCACACATACCTCGTGACTCAGGGATTTACAAAACCTTCATCTACACTAAATCTATAATACAAAAATTATACATTATAGTTGGAACTAATAAATCTAGAACTTGATTACGATTATACAATAATCACATTTATAATTCACCAACTACCTCTAATCATATAACACATAATTATTTTAGCTACGAACTAACCGGACCCTTAAAATTTTATCAGGCCCAACACCAATCCATTTGAACGCCACATCCAGCCCAATCACCACTCCAATATTGTACACGACCAGCCCAAATTCCACACTACCTTTTCACTTTGTAATTTCAGGTAATGATCGATCAGCCACATCCCCTTCAAAACGAGACTCGACCTTATTATTTTTAAACACGACGCGCATATATTTTTAGACCTCCTCGAACACCACCCACCAAACAACAAGGGTGCCAATTTCCAGAATAAGATAACAAATATTTCTAAGGTTTTAAAGGACGGATTGTTTGTCCCATTTTAACCCCATCCAACATACTTAACTTGTCGAAACTTCACCAAATCATTCCCCGTTTTTTTACATATTCCTAATGATACTCTCAACATAATAGGGGACCAGAAATTGGCTAGGGCCACAGAAGACTTGTATAACTCGCTATCTTCATCTTAGAACACATATGAAATAAAAAATGTATATAACAAATAAAGATAAGGATATCTCTCTTTCATACAATCCAACAGCCAAAGACAAACTTCACCAAACCTCTCAAGATATTTCAGTAAAACAAGCCTATGTGTCCCTCAAACTACAGTATTACACAATGATTGAAATGGAAAGTCTTAAGTCAATAAAAACGTGTTACAATCTTCTATAAATACTACCCTCCATTTGGCCACCCTTTACACCACCCACATTCCCTTCTCTTTCACCACTCAAAGGAACTGTAAAGACCAGAGAACTTTCTATCTAGACCTTGGAAACCATCGAGTGAGAACCATATGTAAAAACATATTAAACACCCACTGCCTTCCATCTCGTCTTTGTGCCACAGTCGAACATCAATATCCTTTCACTATCTCTCACCCACTCACTTGCATATTAACACGAACATTTCCCAAGTCCCTATAACTCAACTTCATCAAGCCTTAAATTCCAAAAGTTATTCTTGTCAAACGGATTCAAGAAAAACAAGTCGAATGAATACTTCTAATATAATCGGATTAGTTCTTGGACGAGTTGTGCTTCTGTTCGTCTCACTGGCATAACCCACCATTTTTGGCATTGTAAGTAACCATGCTCCCTCTTACTTTAAAACCACACGTACTCACTCACACATGCATACTTTAAGTTATGTTCGAACGTATATTATGTATAAATTAATTCTTATAATACTTCTGCGGTTATATCAACAAGCACCACTGTATCACAACTCACTTTCACAACTAATATAACACACCATGCATGCACCATTTTGATTCTCACTAGCTCACGTTAGATTTTTACATCACACATGCATGCTCTTTAGTTCGCTCGAACAAGTATATGTTACATATTTACTTTTCACAAACAATAAAGCGCATGAAGTACTCAAGAGGTGATGAACCTCCACTGAGGAAATTTTAGAGGTCATCATATAAATTACATGCACGATAAAATGACATTTCATGCATCATTTCATGCTACACGCAAACGTATAAATAATCACTATATAGTTACGTACACTTCCGTTATAGTACCCCATCAAAATATGTCGAAATCTCCATCAGGGGAGGCGTAGGAGTCGTCCCACACTTCACTTTCACGTTTAGAACTTTAAGGGCATACATCGAACATTCATATCCAGTACACACATAAAAACTAAAACCGGGATATACTTGGGAAAGATATTAAGTGTTTTGTTTAAAACAACTCTAAGCCGCTCCAAACACGACCTCATCCCTCACGAATTGACCTATTAATCATACGTTATTTTTACTCGACCAATTAAACCACACGACTAACTATTATCTTCATGAAAACAACCTGTAGCAAATCTCCAGTCACAACCTTAAAAAGCAGCTAAAAACAGTCGCAGAAACCTTAGAACTTCTTTTTAGAAAATACAAACCAATAGCCATTTTCAAAAATGGACTTAGACAAGCCCAATAAGATTTTGAGTGTAACCGGTCCAGTGGGCCCAGGAAATATATTTTCAGAATCACAAAAATAATCCAAGAACAGGCCCAAAACAATTTTACATGCCCTCGCCTCTAAAATATTAAATGGGCTTAAGTTAAATTCGTTAATTGGCCCATTAATATGAAAATAAGCTCTTTTTCAGAATAAGCATTTGGAATAAGTTAAAATGAACTTAATAAAGTTATAGAAATTTTCAGAATATTTTTCCCGTTATTTTTATGCAAAAAGGACTAAAAATGTAACGCGAACTAACCGGAAGGACCAAAACTGCCAACCTGAGAAACTTATGGACTGAAGCTGTGAAAACAGTTGACAAAGGACTTAAATTGACGTACCATTGAACTCCGAGCCTTATATGGACATATGGACAAATTTTGGACTAATATGGACTTGGACTTAACCAAGGACTAACGACGTAACGCAACCACAGTTAGGCTAAGAAGGATGAAATCTGAAAAGAACAAGGACCTATTCAATTTCACTTGACATTCTTATTTATTTTCTATTTCACCCTTCATTTCATATGCATGTTTCATTTTTAGCTATGCATTATTTAAAGTTTCGTTATTAGAAATATTAGCGGCTTCACTTGCATATTATTTTAGCATATTTCGAGAAAATAATATTTTGAGTCGATTAAGATAAGAATCAAGATAATATTATAGATATATCATATTTTTAACTTGAGGTATTTTAAGCATACCACACACTCACATCACCGATCAAATCGTTATACGATTTATCCATTCCACATTCGTTATTAGTCGTAAGTTAGACTCTTAGACTTCGCTTATATTCAGGTCTTGTACTGAAGAAGCTTTTGTGATCGTTTACTTGGTCTTATAATTTTGTCTTGTCAGATACGCTCCAGGTGAGTCGTGGCCCCTCCTATTTTAATACTTGATTTATACTTTTTGGGGGAGATACATGCTTCGAAATATTTTTCTCATTTATCAACTACATGATTTATTTTGCGATACAATACTTCTATAAGTACTATGAAAACTCTTATGACTTACCGTGAGTCGTGGCCCCTACTTTTCACACTTATTTTTAATAACTCTTTTGGGGGAGATACATGCTTTAACTGTTTTATATTACTTGAAATATCTTATGATTTACTCAAAATCATCAACTATACTTTACATGATTGAATCATATCTGGAAGGAATACATGCTCGATATATGTGCAAATTATCTGTTTAGCTTAAACACGGAACTTGAAACATAACATCTCTGAACTACTTGACGTAACATGATACTGAAATTCACTGTATGTATTCATATAACAAATGAATAAACTGTTACTTATTATGATATTTCTATATTCCACTGGAAATAAATTGCCAAGATCAGAATACGTATATTTTATGAACCTTGAGACCTATATTGCCTAAGCACACTTTATTGCCATAAAGTCCCTTTATCATGAGCCATTAATCACTGCGGTGAGCGCGAATATAGTAACAGCTTCGAAACCTGTTGGAGGACTGACAACCTATCCCACTAATACTAGGACGGAATGCTTAATGCTAGTCGTATTAGTCGCGATGCACTATATTTGAGAAAAATAGGAAGTGGCAAATCACCTATTACACGAGGGCAAAAACTTTCGTCATTAATTTGGTGAACACTCCGTTTTACGGTACTCTGTTAACGTTTTGCGTGTCATGAGGCTTAAGGCAATATAACTTTATGAATATATGAATGTTTCATATATATATCCTAGGATACAGCTGTATTAGAAGACCACCACTTTACACTGATAGATTTCAGACTTTAGACTATTATTTCACTACGTGTTATGATTATGAATCCCGTACTTGAACTTTAAACTGTTATCATATGTGACTTAATTGAGAATTCTATTAGAAACAACTAAAAATGCTTATTATATCGTTACTTTCAAAAGTAAATCCATCATCTCAATTCGAGCGTATAACAACGTAGCTCATATTCATCTATAATTTGAAACTTATGATCGCTTGAGATCATACATGAATTATTTGTGGATTTTTATTCAATTCGTCTTGTTACTAATTTCATAAAGAACTATTATTTATTTCAACAATCGCTATACACCTTTTAAATTCATTGAACGAAGATTTCTTTCTATCAAACTCCACGAACTCACCAACCATTGTGTTGACGTTTTAAGCATGTTTATCTCAGGTAATTAACGGAGCAGGACAAGACACGGAGCGGGCATCTTTTACTCTGATAACTTAAATGGTGTAAAATCAAATATGTCATTCCTTTCAAACTATCACACCTTTTTAAGGGATTTTTAAATCAAATATTTCACTTTTGTACCAAGAATATTATTTTAAATGACATATAACTTTCAAAACGCCCCTTCCGGGCCGTTTTCTGAAATTTAAACCTTGATTCTCACCGTAACACCCTAATTACTTTTCCGCTGCCACAAACCAAATTAGGGGGTGTTACACATCCATTGTATATTTACCATGCTTGTTCATATTCTCTTATTTTTATATATATATAAAACCAAAATTATCGTTAAGTTAATTCGTTTGACTGATCGATAGCCAAAAATATCGTATTTCAAAGTTTCCATAAACAAATAAAATCCAAAAAGATTCTTCTTACTCTTTTCTAAGTTTCCATCACTCTAAAGGATTCTTAGACTCGTCTTAGTGCATGCGCACTCGTTCTTCTAGGTCATCGAGCCCTTTTCGTGAGCTTGTAAACATACCTCGAAGACGTCGTAGACGTTCTGCTCCATCAGTCGTACCCGAGATACGTACTGATCCTAAATCTCCTGTCATCATGACAGAAGATCGTCCGATGAATGAGCTTCTCCAGGCACCCTCCGATGGGTACGGAGATGCCATCGTTGTTCCAGCCATCGTGGCTGAGAATTTTGAGCTTAAGACTGGGTTGATAAACCTAGTAACCCAGCGGCAATTCTATGGTTTTGACAGGGACGATCCTCAAGATCACATTAGATGGTTTAACAAAATCACTTGCACCATCAAATGCAAAAATGTCCCTGAGGAATCAATCAAACTTCTTCTTTTCCCGTTTTCCATCGATGGGGCAGCCCGGATTTGGCTTGACAAACAACCCCCTCGATCGATTGAAACATGGGAAGATTTGGTTCAAAAATTCGTAAATGAATTCTTTCCTCCTTCTAAAACCACGTATCTCAAGAATGAAATCATAAAATTCTCTCAAAGGTTTGATGAACCATTTGGAGAGGCATGGGATCATTTCAAAGAATTGCTCCGCAAATGTCCTCATCACGGTTTCACCGATTTGATGCAAATGGACACTTTCTACAATGGGTTAAACCCATCTGACCAAGATTCTCTCAATGCCTCAGCTGGAGGTAATTTTCTGAGAAAATACACTAAGGAAGCCATTGCACTCATTGAAAATAAGTCAAAGGTCCGCACTGCACGAGCAAGACCATATAATTCTCAGGCTAGTGCTGGTCCTTCTACTTCATCTCCTGTGAGTCAGTCTAATACTGATACTCAGCTTGCTGAACTCACGAAGGCTATTCAATCTTTGGTTTTCAACACACAAAAGAAAGAGTCCGCTCCGCAAACTTCTCACACTGCTGAAATAAAAAAAAATAGAAGTTTGTGTTACTTGTGGTGGTCCTCACGCTTACTACAATTGTACTGCCACCGATGGCAATGCATTTGAAGTCAATGCTATAGCCGGAACTTCCAATCAAGGAGGTAATCAATACCGTCCTCAAGTGGAACCAAACTACCGTGCTAGCAACCAAATTGGACCACCCGGATTTCCTCCTCCCAACAATCCAAATAGGATTAATCCTAATAAAAAAAGAGGGCAAAACACGCAAAATCAATTTCATGCCCCAAACAATCAATACCCACCCCAAAGGGGTAATCAAGGGTATTCAGCTCCTAATAACCAAGGACCTCTCTCAAATGAACTTGATAACTACATCAAGGTTAATGAGACCAAAATGAGGGCAATGCAAAATCAAATCTCTAATTTGAAGAAGGAATTTCAATCTTCAATACACAAGCAAGGAACTGAGCTTAAGAATGAAATTTCTAACAAAATTGATCATTCTCAAAGCGAAGTTAAGAATATGCTTGCCAGTCTCATGGACCATCTCAATCCACCTTCTACCTCGGGAGGTCTCCCAAGTAACACTGTTGTCAACCCAAGGGGTGAACTCAAAGCTGTCACTACACGTAGTGGTAAAGCTCATGATGGACTCAAGGTGACAAAGGACCCGGTACTTCCCTCTAACAATGGAAGTGCTAAATACGTCCAACCTATGGTTGTCCAAAATTCTACACCCACAATTGCTCCTCAACCGTCAAGAATAGATCCTACTCTTTCACGATTTACGGTTAAAAGTTTGTCAAGCAAACTTAGTGAGCAAAGAACAGCCAGAGCTTATTCCAATATCCTCAATGCTGCTCCTATCAGTGCAATTGATGACAGTGATGATGATGAAAATACCAATTTCATCAAAGCTATCACCACTCGTAGTGGTGCTGCTTATGAGGGACCCTCTGGTCCTATTCCTCCTCCGTTGTATGAAATGGAAAAAGAGACGGAGGTTACAACGGACACAGTGCAAATTCCAAGCCCACAAAGTACAGCACAAGTCCATCCTCCGGTTGTCCCGAAAAAGAAATCCAAACCAGGAGTTGTCTTTGAATCTGTTGAGACTCCTGAAGTTGCTTCCCCTAAATCCAAACCTTATATTCCTTACCCATCGCGCTTAAATGAGCAAAAGCTCCGTGAAAAGGCTAGTCAACAAATGGATAAATTCTTTCAAATCTTTAAAGAATTACATTTTGACATAAGTTTTGCGGATGCTATCATTCTGATGCCTAAGTTTGCATCAACAATCAAACACTTGTTAAGCAACAAGGAAAAACTGATTGAAATGGCTAAAACTCCATTAAATGAGAACTACTCAGCAGTTATCTTGAAAAAGCTTCCCGAGAAGCTTGGAGATCCTGGAAAGTTTCTAATACCTTGTGTATTTCCAGGAATGGTTGAATGCTATGCCTTGGCTGATCTTGGTGCAAGCATCAACCTGATGCCTTATTCAGTATGGAAGAAACTTTCTCTTCCGGCTCTCACTCCTACATGCATGACTCTTGAGCTTGCAGATCGTACCATATCTCATCCACGCGGCATTGCTGAGGATGTATTTGTGAAAGTAGGAAAGTTCCATTTTCCAGCTGACTTTGTGGTTGTTGAATTCGACGCAGATCAAAAGGTTCCTCTCATTCTTGGAAGAGGATTCCTAAAAACGGGCCATGCTCTCATTGATGTATTTGAGCATGAAATCACATTACGTGTGGGTAATGAAGCTGTTACCTTTAACCTCGATCAAACTTCGAGGTACTCCTCAAATTATGATTCTCAATCGGTTAACCGAATCGATGTCATTGATGTTGCTTCAGAGGAGTACTCTCAGGAGTTTCTTGGTTATTCTCATAATTCTGTGAGTGGGGATCCCACCACATCTTCTCTGCCTATCATTTCCGACTCTTCCCCTTCTCTCACTCCGTTTGAGGGAAGTGATTTCATTTTGGAAGAGATCGAGGCTTTTCTCAAGTGTGATTCATTTCTAGAAGGAATTGATAACGCTGAGATTGATCTGGAGGGAGATATTCTTCTTCTTGAGAAATTGTTGAATCAGAACAATTCTCCTCCACTCCCTCCCGTTGAACTTCATAATGAGGAAATCAAGTCAGTTGAGAAAACTGATAAATTTTCTGAGATTAAGTTTAAGGACTTGCCTCCTCCACTTGAATATACAATTCTTGAGGAGGAAGTTCTTATCTTAATTGCTATTCAGATCTCTCTTCTTCCCTTCACCTACCTGGTGATTTCCCCTATCCTTCACTCGTTCGGGAGTGAGGATATTACCTTTGACCCCGGCATTTTCCATCTAACATTGGTTTAAATGCCGGATATATCTCATCGGTGTGGACCTTTCATATACTTCAATGTTTATCTAGACATCTTGAATGAAAGTCCGATTGAGATGGTCTCTTCCACTTACTTCCCCATGAACCAATGAATTCGGGGTCGAGTCAAGCTAGCGACTCGGTTAATAAAAACAGTAGTAAAACATGGGTTTTCACCCATGTCTCACCCAAGTGTGGGGGAGATGCCCCACATGTTATATATATGTACATTTCAAAAAAAAAAAAAAAAAAAAAAAAAAAAAAAAAGGGTGTGTATATACAAAATAAAGGCTATTAGTATTTCCTTTTTACGTTCTAAGTGTCGGCATAATAGCCGGTACTTTGAATATTGAGGGCAATATTCAGTTCTAAGTGTGGGGGGAATTCTAGCGAATTTGATCATATGTACCATCTAGTACCCCCATTTTGGCCAAAATTTTAAAATTTTTTCTCACTTAGAACGCAATAAATGGTTATCAGTCTGCCATGTCTAACCCACATAAGGATTGGCGAATCCGAGAGCAAACGGCTCTCGGTAAAGATGTCTCAAATCCGTTTATGGCTTACAATTTGCCAAAAATTGTATGGTATTCAACTCCCCATATCTTTATAAGTGAAGAGTTGGCTAGCCCGCAAGGTTATGGCTTGTGGTAAAGGCAGTGGAAAACCATATTGGTAATCAGCTCACCAAGATAAATAACTGTATTTTATCTAAGAGTTGGCTAGTCCAGAAGCAAACGGCTTTTGGTAAAGACAAATCAAATCCGTTGACAGCTGATGGTTTGCTCAAAATCATTTGGTTATCATTGTACCAAAGTATCACATACTAAAATATTGGCTACTCCAGAAGTAATGGCTATCTGGTAAAGGGTAAAATCCATTAAATTTTCATAAAAGATTGCTAGGGACTAGCAATAGTTTAGTGTAGGGGATTGATGAGTGTCTAAATACTCATCATTTCTATCACATTTAGACTGCAAAAACATTTAAAAACATGCAGATATGCTTCAAAATACAGGAAATATCATTTGATTGTGTTTTTATGTGTTGCATGTGCAAAAAGATTGAAAAACAGGTGAAAACGAACAAAGTTTGCATAATTGACAGTTTTAGTCCCTGAAGTTTCAAAAATGGCAAAACAAGTCCCCCGGTTTTCAAAAATGGAAAATTATCTTTTATGGTTCTTGTACTATTGAAACTTGGCATGAATGGCCCTTGTGATAAACTTTGGAAAATTATCACTTCAGCCCCCTAAAAATCCAAAAATTACACTTTTGGTCCTTGTAATTAAATCCTATCCTAAAAACAATAACCGGATCAAACTAAATACCCTAAGCCTATCCAAACCCAACAACATACCCAGCCCACTACCAAAACTATACCCAAGCCCAATCCTAAATAAACCCAAACCCGACTTTCTTAACTAACCAGAAGGTTTGACCTTCGGTCAAACTCTTCTTCCAAACCTTGACCCGCCAAAACCAATACCAGAAACCACCATTCCACCGCCTTATCCCTGACACACCTACCACCTATCCCACTTCACCTAACAAACCAAAATACATTAAATGCTTCTTCTCCAGTACACTCAACCAGAGATAGTGGATTTTTCCACTATCTCATTTTTGGCGCCAAAATGCTATTGAAGGGCTGAGATCATTTGAAGCTAATCCAAGGGTACAAGAATGATCAGAAGAAGATAGGAGAGATATCCCATCTTAGTTTTGTATATATAGGGCCTCTTTGTAAGCCTAAAAAGGCAGTAGTTAATTTTCCTTAATCGTTTTTATTGTCTTTCTTAATTACATTGTAATTAAATGCTTTCAAGATCTTATTACTCTTTGACAAATTGTAATAAACCTATTTACAGTACCCTTTTCAATCTATCTTTACAGTTTTCATTTATGCTTAATTCGTACTTTAATTTTCAAGTCATTTCAATATTGTTGATTGTAGTTGTTTATTGGACTTCTTAGCTTACATAAGCTCCTGACAAAGCTTATTTAGCTTTTAGAAACCTTAAAACAAGTTATAATCATTAAAAACAAAAATACAAAAAGAAATCAAGAAAATCAATGAAAATACAAAAATGAGTGTTCATGAAGATGATGCTTGGAGCAGAGTAAATTTTGGATTGCTCTTGGTTTAGTGGCTTTATGGAAAGCTATTATGAGTGATTGTGGCCCTTGGTTCTCAGTTCTCAGATTGATTCACTTTGTAAGCTTATTGCTAAATTTTTGCACTTTACTGTATACCTAAGTGTTGTGCTCAAATCTTTGTGTTTTCATGCTTAGTCAGTATATTTGAGTTATATTATAGCTTAATATTAGGTGTTTTTGTTTTTGAATTTCTTAGTTGCTTATTTGTTCATTTTCACAGTCAATATATCATAATCTTAATCTATGAGTAGTTGTTGTTGTTCTTGATGTTTTTGTGACTTAATCAGATTATCACAACATATTAAGACCTTATGCATGTGTTTTATAGCTTAAATTAACCTTTTGCTTTGATAAGCCATAATCAGTCAACAATTAAGTAGTGTTTGGATTTGCTGATCTCTTGTTGTTATACTGAGATTGTGTTGTTGTTATTTGTTCTTACCTGTTACATAGGGTTCACATAGGTCAGTGCAACAATAAAATTCAGTACTCTTTTGTTTAAAAAGTCAAAATCAATTTCAATCTATTTTTTTCTGCATAATAGTTAGCATATCAGTTAGTTTAATCAAACATACAGTTGCAATAGTTGTTAATCTAGCTTAAATCATTCATATTATAGCTTATTACATCTTATATAATCAGTTGGAATCATTCAAAATTCATCTAAGTCAAAATAGATAAAACTTAAAAAGTCAAATATATCCCCTGTGCACAGGATATCTAGACAATTTCATAAGCTTGCACAATCTTCAATTGTTAGCTTTAGCTTGTGTGACTTAGTGTTTTGAAAAGCCCTTCTGGCTAGCTTGCTAAATGTATGCTTGTCTTTCATTTATCTGCTTATTTGGACTGCTTATCATGCTATATTGTTTTCTCAAAATCACTCCCTATACTGAGTCATCAGTATAGGTGAGCCTTTTTCATAAGCTCCTTAAAAGCTTATTAGTGATCTTTAGCTTGTGAAATTTAGCTTTTTGTGAAGCTTAACCACCCATCTCAAAGTTCCAGTACTTGTTTTACTTTTCCAAGCTTGTCTTATAGGGCTGCTAATAGCTTTTTGTTTGTCCCATTTCACTGAACATACTGAGTCCTCAGTGTATTACAAGCTTTTTCATAAGCCATTCATAAGCTCACCAGTGGACCCCACAGGGTGAGCTTGGACTTTTTGGAAAGCTAACCAGCCCATCTTGCTACTCCAATCTTCACTTTGTGCTTTATAGCTTATTTCATAAGCTTATTTTGCCTCTTAAGTCAGCAGCAGGTTAGTGTTATAGCAGTACCTTTATTACACTAGCAGTACCTTACTCATCCTTTTTCATAAGCCCTTCATAAGCTCATTTGTGGACCCCACAGTGTAAGCTTTGGCTTTTTGGAAAGTCCACCAGCTCAGCTTGCTACTTTAGTCATTTATTTGTGCTTATCAGCTTATTCCATAAGCTTATTTTGCCCTTAAAGTTGACTGCAGGCCTGAGTGGTTGACTGTGGTGATTAGTAAGCACTGATTTGCTTATTTGCTACTTTAAGCTTATTCAGTGCTTATCTTTTGTACTTTTTACTCATTCCCAGTACCTTTTACTTATTTTCATCTTATTTCACTTTTGTTTCCTTTTGTTTAGCTTATTTGATAGCTTGTTTGAGCTTAATATCCATTTTGAGCCAAAAAGCCCAAACTGAATAGCTCATAAGCTTCCAATCAGCTTGTTTTTAAGCTTTAAAATTTTTGTCTTCATAAAGTTTGTTATTATCAGTAGTTAAATAGTTTTGTAAAAGAAAATCCAGAAAATCAAAATATAAAAAAAAGTGATAGCTTCTATTTAAGCCATTTGGCTTATTTTTCTGCTTTTTCATTAAGCACTTTTCATTTTTATATTTTTCCTAGCTTCTTGTACTTATTTAATATTTCTATAAAAAGTTTTAGATTTTTCTCAGATCATTTAGTATTTATTAGAATTTTTATTAGTTTAAAAAAATATTTAAATAGTAATTAATTAATAATAATTAAATAAATAGTCGAATAAATATTTTTATTTTTCCTAAAATTTTCTTTTATCATTTGGATTCTAAAAATATAATTTTACATCCGTGGGATTTATATTGGGCAAAATTCACCTTTTATTTCGTACGTTTACGTAATTTTTATTTAAACGTACGTTTTTAAGTTTTAAACGTTTCTAAGTCATTTACTTTCTCGTAATCGTTTTTATAGCTTGTTTAAAATTATTTTTCTTTTAAAAATTCCTTAGTTTAATCACTCACACCTTTTTCCTATTCAATTTCACCCGATCACAGATCCGTTCTATTACAGTGTTCACACCTCGTTGGGACTTAACGACCCGGGGAAACACTAAACTCCTTTGGTAAATTGCATTGTGCCCTAGATTGTTTGACTCTTGTTGACCATTTATTTGGTCAATATTAGTTGACCGTTTTGGGAGCGATCATGGACCTTTGCTGGTCCTAAAATTTGCGATACGTTGTCCATCATTAGTTAAGACTGCAGTGAACGTTGCGTATATTTAAACATATGTGTTTAGTCAATCTGTTACCTTTCCGTATCCTTTTGTATACAAATGAATTAAGACAATGATTGTTTCTGTTTACATCTTAGAATTGAGTGTATAATAGTTTAACGCAAAACATTCATTCATATATTGTTGGGAATTAAACTAACTGTTAATACTGCCAAGTTCAAAGTTTCAACTGCTGCAAGTTTACACTAGCAGTACTAACTGAGTTAGTACTGTCAGTACAAACACTTTGTACTGCTTATGAGATGAAGACAAAGATGAAGACGTATTTGGTGTATATCTTCTAAATATAGATTGATACGTATCTTGTAGTTTACTTGTACAGGACTCCTAGTGCTATAAAAGGAGATCCTAGGTTAGGTTTTTATATACGAACATACGAATAGTTTTTAAGGATTCAAGGTTTTGTAACCCTAGTAATAGCTAAGATCACTCGTATTATTCTCAATAATATTGAATCATTTAGTGAAATTCTCTCTGTGTTTATTGTCTTACATACACTGTTCCATTAAACAAACAAACAATCCTTCTAAGTGTGATCAAAGTAGATTCCGCATACTTGATCATATTCACTCAAAGTATCATATACACGTTATAAGGACTAACATCCTAATTGTATTAAAATCCTCTCAAGTGGTATCAGAGACAGGTTGATACTATTGAACTTTAGAAGAAGCAATGGACATGGAGATTACTCAGACTAATGTGGCTGCAAAGTTACTAACGCTTAAGCAGAATGAATTCGACATGTGGAGGCTACGTATTGAACAATACTTCCAGGTGCAAGACTATGCACTCTGGGAAATTATTGAAGAGGGGAACTCCTTCAAGCCTACAACCACAACATCAACTGTTGATGGTAAGGTTCAGACTATTGTGCAGACAAAACCAGTGACTGCAGAAGAAAAGGTTAAGATGAAGAATGACCTCAAGGCCAGGAGTATGCTCATGATGACAATACCTAATGATCAACTATTGAACTTCAGCAAGTTCAAGGATGCTAAGTCATTGTTTGAGGCCATTGTTGCTAGGTATGGTGGGAATGAAGCCACCAAAAAGACACAGAAGACACTCCTCAAGCAAAATTTTGAGAACTTCTCTGCAACCAGCAATGAATCATTGGATCACATGTTCAACAGGCTTCAGAAAATTATGAGCCAACTTGCTGTGCTTGGCATTGATATACCTCAGGAAGGTTTGAACTCTAAGTTCTTGAGAAGCTTACCTGCAGAATGGGCCATGCATGTTGTTGTCTGGAAGAACAAACCAGACATTGACACCATGAGCCTGATGGATTTGTATAGCAACTTCAAGATTGTGGAGCATGATGTGAAGAAGGCTGCAGGAACAAGTACAAGCACTGAGAATATGGCCTTTGTGTCATCTCCTAGTACCTCAAGTCCAGTTGAAGAAGTGAAGGTTGATATGGGAGTTAGTACTGCTAACTCAAATGTTAGTACTGCTAGTACTTCAAGCAGTACTAATGGCATTCTAGATGAGAATACTTATTGTGCTTTCCTAACTACTCAGCACAATGGATCCATGTTGACTCATGAAGACCTTCAGGAGATCAATGATGATGATATTGAGGAGATGGACATCAAATGGCAAATTTCTCTTCTTAGCATGAGGGCTAAGAAATTCTATCAGAGGACAGGGAAGAAGATTACCTTAAACAGCAATGATACTGCTGGTTATGATAAGTCAAAGATAGAATGCTACAATTGCCATAAGATGGGGCATTTTTCAAGGGAGTGCAGGAGGCCAAGACAACAAGACAGCAGGAACAAGAGCTATGAAAGCAAGACCAAAGCTGTAGAGATCACTGAGACAAACTCAAAAGCCATGGTAGCTATTGATGGCTTAGGGTTTGATTGGAGCTTTATGGCTGAAGAGGAAGCAGCACCTACTGAGATGGCACTCATGGCTTTCTCTGATTCTGAGGTACAAATTGCTAAGTGTTCTAAAATATGTGTTGCTTCTAAAATAAGTGTTCTAAAGAACTAGAAACTCTTAGGAAACAATATGATGAACAAAGAATTGAGCTAAACAAGACTAGTTATAATTTGGCAAATCATAAGAGAGGTTTAGATGTTCTAGAGGAGCAAATAGTTCACTATAAGAGTAATGAGTCTAGTTTTGTTGATGATATAGCAGGCCTTAAAAGAGATTTATCAATGAAAAATGCTGAAATTAGTCTTTTAAAAGTTGAGTTGGATAGGATTACAAAGGCTAATGAGAACATTTAATTAAGTGTAGAAACTTTACAATATGCTTCTAAGGGGGTAAACAAGATAATTGAATGTCGATTAATCAACAAGGCTAAATCTGGACTAGGTTATAAGACTGTTCCTCCTCCTCACAGAGGAATCCCTGCACCTCCAGGGATAGACCTAGAACATACAGGCTTGCCTGAATTTCAACAACAAGAGCTAGAATAGGGTCTTAAACCGAAAGAAAATGTAGTTGTTGTTAAGCCTGTAGAAGTAAGTGAACCCTTTGAGAGTGCAAGTGATGCTTCACTCACTGAGGACAAGGTGTCCTCTGGTAAGAACTCAGATGCTCCAACCATAGAGGATTGGACATCTGATGATGAGGATGATCAGGTTATGGCTAAACCTGATGTTGTTAAGCTAGAAGGAACAAATGTTCCTAAAATGGTCAAGAATGATACTGTTAGGCCTAAAACAAATGTTAGACAAGTTAGGCAACCAGTAAGGTATAGTGAAATATATAGAACCACAAACAAGCCCAGAGGTAACCAAAGGAATTGGAACAACCTCAAGTCTCACCAACTAGGTGATGATTTTGTCCTATACAAGAAAGCTTGTTTCATTGTGGTGCTTTTGACCATCTTGCAGCTTTTTGCAACAAAATGGTAACTGGGTATTCAAACCATAGGGTGAACTTAGAAAGACCTCAAAATCACTCTAATATTGCTAGAATGCACCAAAGACTGCTAAAAGGCCCTTTCATAACAGAGCAGTGGTACAAAAACAAATTTGGAAACCTAAGGTTACAACTGCAAAGCCAGCAGTTAATACTGCTAGCCAAGCAGTTAGTACTGGCAATTTTAAAAACACTGCTAGGGAAAAGATGGCAATGCTGTTAAGGCCTCAGCATGTTGGGTTTGGAGACCACTACAATCCAATGGTGCATCAATTGTTCTAAAAAGATTTAATTATATTGATGCACGAGGCAAACCCAAGTCAGTAATGGCTTGGGTTCCCCAAGGAAACTAATTTCCTTATTTATGTGCAGGAACATTCACAAGCAGATGGTGAAGATCAAGGATATGCAGATAGTGGGTGTTCCAGGCACATGACAGGCAACATGTCCTATCTCTCAGACTTTCAATCATTTGATGGGGGATATGTTACCTTTGGGGGAGGTATTGGAGGCAAAATTACTGGTAAAGGTACTCTTGGAACCGATAAATTAGATTTTGAAGATGTGTACTATGTGCAAGAGCTTAAGTACAACCTTTTTAGTGTCTCACAGATGTGTAACAAAAAGAACAAAGTTCTTTTTACTGAAACTGAATGTCTTGTGCTTTCTCCGGATTTTAAGTTACCTGATGAAAGTTAGGTATTACTCAAAATTCCTAGAAAGGGCAACATGTACAGTGTTGATATGAAGAAGATTATTCCTAAAGAGGCCCTTACTTGTCTTGTTGCAAAGGCCACATTGGATGAATCAATGTTATGGCATAGGAGACTTGGTCACATTAATTTTAAAACCATTAATAAGATTGTAAAGGGTGGTTTGGTAAGAGGCTTGCCTCAGAAAAGATTTGAAAATGACCAAACTTGTGTTGCCTGTCTTAAAGGCAAACAACACAAGGCTTCTTGTAAGCCCAAGATTTTTAACTCTATTGATCAGCCTTTGTTTATGCTTCATATGGACTTATTTGGCCTCACTTCTGTGAGTAGTATTAGGCATAAGAGGTTCTGTCTGGTTGTTACTGATGACTATAGCAGGTTTACATGGGTTTTCTTTTTAGGTTCTAAGGATGAAACACCTAGCATTCTTAAGACTTTTATTACAGAGATAGAAAATCTATTGGATAGGAAGGTTATAGTTATTAGATGTGATAATGGGACAAAATTCAAGAATAGAGTTATGGATGATTTTTGCAAAGAAAAAGGTATTAGAAGGGAATTTAGTGTTGCTAGAACTCCTCAGCAGAATGGGGTTGCTGAGAGGAAGAATAGGACATTAATAGAAGCTGCTAGAACCATGTTGGCTGATTCTAAGTTGCCCATCACTTTTTGGGCTGAAACAGTTAATACTGCTTGCTATGTACAGAACAGGGTTTTGGTAGTTAAGCCTCACAATAAGACACCCTATGAGCTTTTTAGAGGTAGGACTCCTACATTATGATTTCTTAGACCTTTTAGGTGTCATGTGACCATTCTAAATACCTTAGACCATCTAGGCAAATTTGATGGTAAAGCTGATGAAGGTTTCTTGGTTGGATACTCTCTCAATAGCAAAGCATTTAGAGTATATAACACAAGAACTAGGAAGGTTGAGGAAAACCTGCATGTAGAATTTTTAGAGAATAAAACTAATGTTGCAGGTGAAGGTCCAAAATGGTTGTTTGATCTTGAGACACTAACCCAATCCATGAACTATGTACCAGTTGTTGCAGGAACTAATGATTTTGCAGGTACAGAAACTGATGATGAAACAGGCTTGGGTAAGGAGAAAGATCAAGAACATGTGTTGATGCCAATATGGACAAGTGTGGATTCAACTTCAATGGATGGAAAACCTTCTACTGATGATTCTAAAGAAGGGATTGAAGGTGAAAACTATGTAGATGGAACTAAGGAACAACCTAACAGTACTAATGATGTTTGTACTGTTGAGCCACAAGTTTGTATTGTTGAGCCATTTGATCATACTGCTGGCTCATCAAACTCTAATGCAGCGGATTTCTCAGAAGATGAGGTGGATTTGGGCAACCTACCACCTACCTATCAAGTTCCAACTACACCACACACAAGGATTCACAAAGCCCACTCCTTGGATAATGTGATTGGTGATGTGCAATCAGGAGTGAAGACAAGGAAGCAACTTCTTACCTCAGACCAACAAGGATTTGTTAGTACAGTTTATGATGCAAAGCACCATGAAGATGCCAATGAATGTCTATTTGTATGTTTCCTCTCACAGATTGAACCCAAAAATGTGCTCAAAGCCTTAGATGATTCAAGCTGGGTAGAAGCAATGCAAGAAGAGCTTCTCCAATTTAAAATTTAGAAGGTTTGGGTACTTGTGGACTTACCCAAGGGTATGAGGGTAATTGGCACAAAATGGGTTTTCAGAAACAAGAAGGATGAAAGGGGTATAGTGGTCAAGAACAAGGCTAGACTTGTAGCCCAAGGGTACACACAGGAAGAAGGTATAGACTATGAAGAAGTTTTTGCACCAGTGGCAAGGATTGAAGCAATTAGACTATTTTTGGCCTATGCTTCATTCATGGGTTTCACAGTTTATCAAATGGATGTCAAGAGTGCCTTCTTATATGGTACTATTGAAGAGGAGGTCTATGTCTCACAACCTCCAGGTTTTATTGATCCAGAACATCCAGATAAGGTGTACAAAGTTGTGAAGGCTCTCTATGGTCTACATCAAGCACCAAGGGCATGGTATGAAACATTGGCTTCCTACTTGATTGAGAATGGATTCCAAAGAGGCAAGATTGATCAGACTTTATTCATCAAGAAGCTATAGAAGGATATCTTGCTGGTTCAAGTCTATGTAGATGATATTATCTTTGGGTCTACTAGGAAGGAAATGTGTGTAAAGTTTGAGAAACTTATGCAAGATAAGTTTCAGATGAGTTCAATGGGGGAACTTACTTTCTTTCTGGGTCTGCAAGTAAAGCAATCAAGTGAAGGCATATTTATCAGCCAGGATAAATATGTTGCAGAGATTCTAAGAAAGTTTCAGTTTGTTGATGCTAAAGAGGTCAGCACTCCTTTTGATAAAGACAAACCATTGCTCAAGGATGTTGATGGAGAAAATGTGGATGTACACACATATAGGTCTATGATAGGGTCCTTGATGTATCTCACATCATCAAGACCTGATATCATGTTTACTGTATGTGCCTATGCAAGATTTCAAGTGACTCCCAAGGTTTCACACTTAACTGCAGTCAATAGGATCTTTAGATATCTTAAGGGTCAACCAAGGTTGGGTCTATGGTATCCTAGGGAATCTCCCTTTGACTTGGTAGCATATTCAGACAGTGATTATGCTGGTGCAAGCCTGGACAGAAAATCAACAACTGGAGGATGTCAATTCCTTGGATGCAGGCTCATATCATGGCAGTGTAAGAAGCAAACTATTGTGGCAACTTCAACTACCGAAGCTGAGTATGTAGCTGCTGCAAGTTGTTGTGGTCAAGTTCTCTGGATTCAAAATCAACTTCTTGACTATGGGTATATTTTCATGAACACTGTCATATATATGGATAATAGTAGTACCATTTGTATAATTAAAAATTCAGTACAACACTCTAAAACAAAACACATAGAAATTAGGCATCACTTCATTAGAGATTGCAATGATAAAAAGTCAGTTCAAGTGGTTAAAATTGATACTGAACAAAACTTTGCAGATCTTCTAACAAAAGCCTTTGATGTAGGAAGGTTTCAATACTTGGGAGCAAGTATTGGGATGCTAAATCTTTAAAGTTTTCAAAACTGTGTGTTTTTGTACATTAATTGAATTTGTACTGCTAGGTTATCAATTAGTACTGGTATTGTAAATTTGTACTATTAGTACCAACTTTGGACTATTTGATTCATACTGTTAGTCATATGCTTATGTTGTTATGAGACAAGTGCTTTGCACTTTGTTTTCTTGGTTTTGGACTAACAATTGCAGGTTGATTAAGCAAATTACTTGGAGTTGTGAATTAAGTATTTTGTGCTTTGGATTGTATAGTGCTTTGGAGCTTAAAGTGTGTCATCTTTTCACACAACAAATGGTCATTGGTTCACCATGTCTAACCCACATCAAGAACCAACTAGTCCAGAGCAAACGGTTTCTGGTAAATACTTCTCAAATCCGTTTATGGTTGATAGTTTACCAAAAACTATATGGTTATCAACTCACCATACTTCACAGCAAAGAGTTGGCTAGTCCAAAGCAAACGGCTATTGGTAAAGACACATCAAATCCGTTAATAGCCGATAGTTTGCTAAAAACTATGAGTGGGCAGTATTGTTTTTTAAATCAATATTGAGTTTATACTGCTCCTTAAAATTTTTCTTCAAAAATTAGTACTGGTACTGCAAAGTTTGTACTGATAGTAAAAACTTTGTACTGCTGAACTAGCCGTTACAACTGTTGTGTCAGTAACTAATTTTTAATATAGCCGTTGGGTAATTCCGTTTGTTACCATACTTATAGGGTTTTTCTTAGGATAATTATATTCTTTCTAAATATTACTCTCTTTAAAGATAATTCTTATCCTTTGCGCAAAATTCTCAAACCCTAACTGTTCATCTATAAAATCCCAATTGGCTTTTCACATCTTCATTTAAACCACAAACGATCACTTTTCTGTCATCAATTGTATACATCATCATGGCTAATTTGGAATTCGTTAAGACTCATAATCAGGTGGCCTACTTGGAGAAAACAGAGCAGGGTGATGGACCAATCTTTCATGAGATTGTGAACTTCTTGAACACAACTCATATAAGGTATGCTCTTATTTGTAACCCTACTCTTTTTGTCTCTCAAATCACACAGTTTTGGCAGACTGCAACTGTCACAACTAGTGAAGATGGAGACATAGAATTGCATGCTAATGTGGATGGTAAACAAATCATTGTTACTGAGAAATCTGTTAGGAGACATCTCAAATTAGCAGATTCCAATGGTATCCATGATTTGCCAACCACTAAAATTTGGCAAGAAATTGCTAAAATGGGGTATGACACATCTGATCATAAACTTACTTTTCAAAAAGGATGTTTCTCACCCCAACGGAGGTTTTTCATACATACTCTCTTACATTGCTTAAGTCCTAAGAAAACCACTTGGGAGCAATTCAGTAGCAAATTAGCAGATTCCAATGGTATCCATGATTTGCCAACCACTGAAATTTGGTAAGAAATTGCTAAAATGAGGTATGACACATCTGATCATAAACTTACTTTTCAAAAAGGATGTTTCTCACCCCAATGGAGGTTTTTCATACATACTCTCTTACATTGCTTAAGTCCTAAGAAAATCTCTTGGGAGCAATTTAGTAGCAATATTGCTATTGCTCTCATTTGTTTATCTACCAATAAGACTTACAATTTTTCAAAATTTATTTTTGAGAGTATGGTGAATAATGTAAAAAGCAAAACCAAGTTTTTGATGTATCCAAGATTTGTTCAAGCATTCTTAAACAAGAAAAAAAGAATGAATTAAAGAAACATAAGAAAACCTTTCCAACACCTTGCCTGCAACAAAAGCTTTTTCAAAATATGGCAACGGCAAATAGACTTTTCAATGGGGTTGTAAAACCTCTTTTTCCTGAAATGTTGGAAAGGATACAATCTTTTCAGGGTGAAGGGTCAATAATCCCAACTGAGCCCCAACACACACCCATTGTGATTACAAATATTGTTCATACACCCCCTGTAACCAACACCTATAGGAGAAGAACCAGACAGGAAACTATGGTCCTTCAGCCTAGTTCTCCTCCTCAACCCATTGTAGCAGATGAGGCTATCAATTTTGATAGTATGGATGGGGCTAACACTACTGCTTCAGGCTTAGTAGCTAGGCAGGACAGTGTCAACATCATTAAGACCCCTACCATGGCAACATCTAATGTGCCAAGTCCTTCAAGACTTGCCACAGGTGATGTAACCCCAAGCCACATGGAACATATGGGTGGCTCAGGAGTACTACCTAGTCCAACTAGGGAAGAAACTAAGTCTATGCCCCAAGATTCACCTCTCCTAGTAGGTAACACAAGTAGAAGTGATGAGGGCAGCAAGCAACTAAAGGAATTGATGGTTTTATGTACCAATTTGTCTGAGAAGGTGATATCTTTGGAAGCTGAGTTAAAAAGTCACAAGAGGAACTTTGCCCTGGTCTACACAAAATTGGTGTTAAGAGTGAAGAAATTGGAGACACAAGTCAAGAGGTCCAAGGGCAAAATATCTGCTAGGATGGTGCTGTCTACAAGTTCTTCAAGTTCTTCTGATTCAGATGATGATAATTTGGATGATTCTTCCAAACAGGGGAGGAAGACAAGATCAGGTACTTAGGGGAGGAAGTTAGATTTTGAAGAACAAGAGTTTGGTGGTAATGGTGATGATATGGATATGGGTGAAGACCAAGGTACTGAAGAGGTTCAACAACAACAAACAGAGGAAATTGCTCAGGATAATGATACAGAGATTCTTGTTTTGGAAACTCAAGAAGAGATCCTAGATACTGCCTCAAGTATTAGAGTTCAAATTGGTACTGCTGGTATGGAAGAAGGTACTGCTGAGCAATCAGAGTATGAAAGAAAGAGGGCAGTGAAAGGAAAGGCACCAATGACAGTAGAAGAAGCTGAGCAACAAAAGAAAGTCAAGCCAAGAACACAAGTTCAAATGGATTTGGATGCTGAATTGGCAAGAAAAGTTCATGAAGATGAAGTTGCAAGTTTCATGGAAGCTTAGAGATTGGAAAAAGAGAGAATTGCTTCAGATGCTATTGTGGCTCAACAATTACATGAAGAGAAAATACAACAACTGATTGATTCTGATCCAATTGTAAAGGCAAATGCTGTAGAACTTATTGCAGATGAAAGTCTAACTATTGAAGAAAGGTCAGCTCTGCTTGCTGATTTTATTAACTCAAGGAATGATGAAGTGGCTTTCAATGAGATAATGCAGAATATTAGAAAGAATCAAAGTCAGAAGAGAAAGAGAAAACCAACAAAGGCACAGATCATCAATGGAATGAAAAAGTTTCTATGCAATCAAGCTAATTGGAAGGCAGTTTAGTTGAAGGGTAAATCACATGAAGAAATTGAACATATGTATTACAATGCATACAGAAGAGCTCAACACTTTATTCCTATGGACACAGAGGAAAGATTACCAAAAAGACTTAAGGCTGCTGAGAAAGAACAAACTGAGAAAGAAAAAGCACAAGAAGAAAGAGTAGAATTGTCACATGAACAGATGAGCAGTATGTTAGTTACTGTGCCAGAGACTTTATATGTTGATCCAATTCAAGCTAGACATCCAATAATGGACTGGGAAATTTACAAAGATAAATTTGGAAAAGCTTGGAAGGTTACTAGAATTGGTGAAGAGTCAGCAGTTTACAAGAATTTTGAAAATTTGCTGAGATCTTGTGATAGAGAAGATCTAGATACTTTGTGGAGGTTAGTTCAAGATAAGCTCAAAACAACTAAGAAGACTGATGTGAAAGAGCATGAGAATTGGGTAAAATTCAAGAGGTTATATGAACCAGATCCCACATATGTATATTGGAACTTTCCTTGTTATGATCTATCTATTTCATGGGAGTTCTATGGTTCTTGTAATGTTTATCATTTGTCAACACAAGGTGGAGTTGATATCTTTATGTTAGCAGAACTAAAATATCCATTAAGTGTTGAAGTGCTTGCAGTGATGATTTCAAAGCTCAGACGTGAAGAAAATACTAAGGTAATTCAAAATCTACTTCAGAGAATATATGATCAGTTTGAAAGAAAGAGACATAAGCTCTGAGGAAGAAAAGAAGGTGAAGTGTTTGGAAGAATCCCCCCATCATCAAAGTTGGAGTTTAATTCCAGAAAATTAGTGATTTGCAGAGAAATCATAAGTTTAGGGGAGGATTGTTGGGAATTAAACTAACAGTTAATACTGCCAGGTTCAAAGTTTCAACTGCTGCAAGTTTACACTAGCGGTACTAACTGAGTTAGTACTGTCAGTACAAACACTTTGTACTGCTTATGAGATGAAGACAAAGATGAAGACGCGTGTGGATAAATATAGAATAGATTTGGTGTATATCTTCTAAATATAGATTGATACGTATCTTGTAGTTTACTTGTACATGACTCCTTGTGCTATAAAAGGAGATCCTAGGTTAGGTTTTTATATACGAACATACGAATAGTTGTTAAGGATTCAAGGTTTTGTAACCATAGTGATAGCTAAGATCACCTGTATTATTCTCAATAATATTGAATCGTTTAGTGAAATTCTCTCTGTGTTCATTGTCTTACATACACTGTTCCATCAAACAAACAAACAATCCATCTAAGTGTGATCAAAGTAGATTCCGCATACTTGATCATATTCACTCAAAGTATTATATACACGTTATAAGGACTAACATCCTAAGTGTATTAAAATCCTCTCATATATGATCGCCTCACATTTTATAGAAAAAAATATGCTAATTTCCTCTTGGAATATGCTATAAACTTTATCATGTTTTGCAGAATGATGGCTGAACAAAAACAGGCAGAAGAAATTCCAAAAGATGTTGCGGGTGTTACTGAACAAGAAAGTTCCGCCAAAAGATACTGGCAAAATGATTCTCAGAGACCCAAACGTGGTTGATATCATGGAGATCAAGCCCACAGATGAAAAAAAATACTGGAAGTCAAGGTTTACAGGAAGTGGACATCAAGGAACGTCCCAAACCCAAACCCAACATGCCTTCCTTTTATCCTATTAGGAAAACATGTTAGTAAAACGAGTACTTCCATTTTATTTTAAATTACCACACACGGCCAGTAAAGTCTTTAACTAAACGTCCGTGCAGGGCAATGCAATACAAGAAAATGTGGATGTCAAAGACATGAAGCAATTTGACACTAATCTGCAACTTAACTCATGCTATAGAATTTATGGATTCGGCTGCAAAACCACGGACAACTGGCAAAGAACCTTGGAGACTAATACTACATTACTGTTTGGAAAGTACACAAGGTTAACTCCTATACCAGACGAGGAGTTCCCGGATCATTATTTCCGATTTGCTACACACAATGAGCTCGGGTCCCGCGCAGATACACGTGACTCAATCCTCACAGGTACATTTTTGTACACGTCCTACATATATACACGAATACTTACCATAATATTTGACAACAACTGCAGATTACATAGGGATCGTCCGCAATGTTAGCAGGATCAAGGAATTCGGAGACCCGACAACAAATCGTATTTTGAGGAAAAACATAG
Organism: Artemisia tridentata subsp. tridentata; assembly: GCA_021014915.2. NCBI lineage: Eukaryota > Viridiplantae > Streptophyta > Magnoliopsida > Asterales > Asteraceae > Artemisia > Artemisia tridentata. The sequence goes on from CP139507.1 coordinate 230,239,974, forward strand.
AGATTCAAAATCTCAAGTATGTATCAACAGTTAACTGCAATTTTAAAGTACGACACATCTAATATTCAAACATTACTTATATTTAATTTTGCAGTGGTAACAACATAACATTGAGCCTTTGGAATGAAATGGCGACAACATTTGAGCTACAGATTGCAATGGAAATGGAAAGATCTATCGTTATAGCCGTCAGCTCATGCTTGGTTAAAAGATACGGAGGTACGATAACTAACACAGATCCTAATATATAAGTTACTCGATGACATTTACTGACTACAAAGTAACTTCAAAACAGGCATCATACAACTATCTACAACTCCGGCGTCAAGCTTTTACCTGAACACTCGGCTCCCAGAAATAGCTCATATCTGAGCAGTGCAAGTTGCTCAGTATCTGATGATAACATGAAATAACATGTAACACCCGGTAAATTTCCTAACTCATTTTACTAGCCAAAATAATTATTCTTGATTTCCCATAGCTTTTAAATTTCTTTGAACTTGTTTGGGCTTGAAAAACCGTGGATATCTTGTTAAACGTGAGCGTTATTCATTTATTAAGTCGGCACAACTTAAAATACACTAAACGAATCGATTTATTAAATAAATTAACTCTGGGAAAGAAACACGTATTAATACTCGTTTTTATCGGAAATATTATTTCGGACTCAATGGCGAAAGTCCCGTATTTTAAAACGGCCGTTTGCTATGTCAAATGGGGCCCACAATGTATATGCTGAAAGTTTAACTAAATTTCAAATTCTACCCCCTCTTTAAAATTACACCGCCGCCCCATCCACTATCATTTGACCAGCTTTGCCCCCTCCCCTCCATATAAAAGACCCGATTAGGGTTCCTCTCTCTCATTTAGTTAACTCCTCCACCAGAAATTATAACTCGGGCGCCGTCATCCTTTTTCGGCCAAAATTCCGGCGACCTGTTTTATTAGCAGAACGTATAGATCAAGCCAAGGGAGGTAGTTCTGGAGCGTTTGGAGCCAAGAGGAGCTCGTTTGGTCGTACACCGCCGTCACCACCACTTTACCGCCACTCGTCACCTCTTCCCCCACCGTCTATCTCTCATTTGGTAAGGCCACGCGCCACTTTTCCTTGTTTTTTCTTTTTATTTTTGAAAACCCTAATCGATATCTATTAAAATAAAATGATTTTATATTAAAAACTAAACTAAACTAAATGTTTTTACAACTAACTCGTGTGGATTGATGGTTTTAACACCGAACTCGGACAACTCGGCACTGAGTCATTTGACTCGCCCGAGTCAACTAACGAGTTGAGTTGACTCGTGTCTATATATATATATTTATTTTGCGTTTATATCTTTGCTTGAGGGCTTATATTCGATCTTGTGTATTTATTTATACGTTTGATGTTTATTTGGTTGAGGTTTGTGGTCTGTTGATTTGTGCTAGTTTGGATTTGATTGTCCTAGCCTATGGTTTATTTTCTTGCTATCATTAAAATGTTTTGGACCCGTTTAGGGTTAAGCCGAGACTACTTTGGTCTCGGATGTGTTTGGTTTGGTCTCGGTTTTGCAGCAGCGAACACCAAGGGTCTCAGTTTGGTTAAGTGTTAGTTGTTTAGTGTGTGGCTGGTTTATGTCATTTGAAAACTGATTTGGTAGCGGTAAACAAGAAACACAAGGGTGTGATTGTGTAGCGTCTATGTCATATTTGGAGTTACTAATCATTTCGGTCTTGCTCTTAATTGGCTAAATATTCTGACGAGTTACTTATTTGAAAATCGAGTTAAGTATTTCCAGATGTGATTGTGTTCGGTTATGGTTGAAACGAATTAAGGTGAGTCGATGTTAATCTTTTGGTCTCGGGTCAGAACACCCATATAGGGTGCATCTGTTTGTCTTGTGTCGTTGATTTGGTCTCGACGCGGGTCGAGTGCTACTCGAGAAGCAAGGTCGTCAAATGGTTGCCAAAGGATTTTTGTGAACATAGCTTAGCAAAAACAATGGTGAAAACAGTTTTGTGAAGTGTTGTGGAGGTGTCAAGTTGGGCTTACGCCCAACAGTCCATAGAGTGTGTTTGTCTAAGTCAACGGGCTCATAAGCCCAATGACAAGGGTTAATATTTATTTGGTTATAACGTGGGTCAAGTCCGGTATGGTTTAATTAGTGTGTGTTGAGTTTTTATTTATAAGACTTAGTTGTTTTATTCCTCATTCTTGGATACTAATTTAATATTTGTCTTTGTTTTGTTTTCGTGATCGACGATGATTGGATGCTATTGGAGTATTACCGGGGTTTTGACACGGATTATTTGTATTTATAAATTATTGTAATATTTTAGTTAATTTGGACATTTGGTTGTAACCGTTATTGGATTTACGATATTAGTGTAGGATTTATTGTATGATTTGACACAAGAGACGGAAGAGTATATTAGACTCGTTGAGCTTAATATACTTGGACCCGAATGGATACAAATTATCCGATAAACCAAATCTAATAATTACGTGAATAATAACGATATGAAACTTATAAAACAAAAAAAATTGTAATAAAACTTGTTTACAAATATTCACATTGACTCGGAAACGTAATATAAACGGACGCGTTACGTCAAAGTTTATAAAACCTTTCGACACTTATAAACATACCTAAATCTTGCAAATTTATATAAAACGACTTTATCCAAATATATACAAAATTACATTTTTGGGATAAGGGGTAAACATCCAACTCATTCATCGACTTATCTTTAGTCTTATATTCATTCGATATCGTTTATTCGTTCATTCTTGATTCTATTCGTTTTGGCGTGAGTTACTGTTTGATTGTACATTTTACGACTTCTACACGAGAAGGTTTTCCTCTTTTTCTTCATTCTTTTCTTCTTGTTTAATTGTTATTCACCGACTCTTATTGTCTTAATATTTCTCTAACATCCACACGAGATATAAATGTTTACTTCTTTTATCGCCATCGAAAACTAAACCCTTTTATATTAACACGAGTATTCAACGAACACTGCTTCATAAATTACTTGAGGATTATTTCTGAAACATGTTACTTATTAGGTTGTGCCGATCCAGTACCGTTATGCTTATACTTCCTGAATGTCGTTGTGTATTACTACTTGATTCTAGTTGTGATATCTTGCATTGCTGCATACTGAGGTGAGTTCATAGCCCCACTCTTATTTATCTTAATTGTTTTGTAAACTACTTGGGGTGAGATACATGCTACTATTTTTACTATGATCACAATTGTTTGAAAACAGTTCTTTGAACTGAAAACTTTGCTGAACATCTGATAAGCACTAAGTACCGTCCTTGCCAAAAGCAAGTCCCTCGATCATGAACCATTAATCACTTGCGAGTGAGCGCGAATATAGGGATATAGGCCAATAGGAATTGACCCTCCCGCCATGTTGACTAGGTCCGGTCCGCATGTGATGTACTGTATTCGATTTTATCAAGGTATCTGGCAAAATACCTTCTTGAAGGCAACTATTATATTATGAAATTCCGCGGTTACTGTCGACTTACGCCAATGTTATTGGTACCGATTAACGTTTTGCGTGTCATGAGCTTAGTGTAGTGGTAACATCTGAACTTTCAGGCGTATAACAATGTAGCCCACTTTCTCTTAAACATGAAATATTGTGATCAACTACTTTACTTTAAACCTATGAATTCACTCAACCTTTTTGTTGACTTTTAGCATGTTTTATCTCAGGTGTTAGATCTTTCTGCTGCATATCTTACTTTTGGAGGAGCTTGGCGAAGGGCATGGCATGGTCATAGATGACTCTGAAAATTAATTGGGACCGCTCCAAAACCTTTTATGGACCATATTTTCCGCACTATTTTTGAATGATGTAAATTGAATGTCTCTAATTATGAAATTTCCTTTTAAAACGGTTGAAGTAAAACCGTTCTTTGTACCTTGTGTCATGATAACAATCGAGTAGCACCCCAAGACTTATATGCTTCCGCTGATCCGATTTGAGGGTGTTACAGATGGTATCAGAGCCACGGGTTATAGAGAACTGGGTATTTTTAAAAACCCAGACTATAACCATTTTTACGAAAACTTAAATCCTATGACTGTCATGTGCTTGCCTGTCAAGCCGATGCTTCGCTTGTAATTTTGTTTGGTTAACTTATTTGTTGAGATATTTAATGATATTTTCGATGAGATGTGTGCCTTGTTATTTAATGATTTATATTCCCGTATTTTCACTATTCACTATAAGTATTTTCATATACTTACGCCGTTGCACCAAACCTGTCACGAAGTTACGCTATTTTCTTGCGTAAAACATTATTTGATTTCGAGTTTGGACACTCGTTATGGTTTTTTTTCATAACGGCTTTAAAAGTGAAGGACATACTACTAGTGTAACTAAGCTGAGTATTTCAAAATTCAGTGAACCTCGGCTGGATGTGGACTGATCACCTATATTCAACCAGGGACAGTGATTTTGCGATACTTAGAGCAGTTATAATAGAATTATGTTCGAATTGGTTTTATACTTGATTTTTGGAAATGGTAAAGTTTTGCATATGTACACGAGCACTCAATATCACAAAGGTTTACCCCTACACATAACGCACCGACATCGCAACACTTCACGAATTGTAATACTCTTCGAATCGCCATACCTCTCCGCTTATATGGAATAATTGTTCGCCGCCGTCTGATTACGTTCGCACCGGGTCAGGTGAGACCCGATCGGTCACCGTTTTGAATTCGAGTTGTTTATTTTAACTCGTTCGATATTGTATTAAACACATTTGAGTTTATCAGAGTGTTTGTATTTGTTTTTGGCTTTGTTTGAATTTGGATTTCTTGATTTCATGATTTTTGGGTCTCGTTGTGAATTTGAAATTGTTTCTTTAAACTTTATTTTGTATCTGGTTATGTTACAGTCACTGTTACCCCAAACCTTACACTCAATGGATGAACCAGGTTAGATCACTAGTCGTATGAGAATGACCCTTCCATAGCACTTGTAGGATGAACCTCTTGATGGAAGTAAACAACGAAATAACCAATGAATCTTTGACAATACCTAGAAAACATACGATAAGTTGATTTGTAAACCATCAGAAGCCTTAGGAACTTATGTAGCAGACCGAACCACTATTTTGGAAAAGATACCTAACCTTTCACTTATCCCTCGGGAATACCAAATGCCCACCTTACTACCCCCTTTATATAACAATGAATTGCATTACGTTATTTTACGAAATATATATAATATATATATATATATTATATATATATATATTGATATGATATTTTGAAAACGTTATTTCGGGAAAACTATTTTTGGATACGTTATTTTGGGTACGCTATTTCGACATACTATTTTAAATACTGTCTTGAATGGTCAACACTGGTTTTGCTATTTTAAAGAAGTATTATATTGATATACTATTTTGAGAACTATTTTGGATACACTATTGTGGGCACACTATTTTGAAATACACTATTTTGGACATATTATTTTGGAAATACTATTCAGGAATAGTATTCGAAAGCTATTCTGAAAACATTACTACTCTGGTATTGCCCTAGGCCTTTAGGTCACATATCATGTTTTCCCCTGCCCCTCAACTTGTAAGGGAGATTGAATACCCCGCATTATAAGTTGATAAGTCGGATGACATCATTAGTTGCGTTAGGAAGCAACCCGTCAAATCGAAATGGACACATTAATGGTTTAGTCGTATGAAGTGGACCTTGGAGACTGTAAGCGAGATAATAGTACTCCAGAGAAGGCTGTAACCTTAAGTTTGTAAGTATAATTGCTTGTAGGGATGGCAACGGGGCAGGTTTGGGGCGGGGCGGCCATCCCCATCCCCAAACCCGATTACCAGAGTTCTCCCTAAACCCACCCCGATCCCCATCGGGATCTAATCGGGGCGCCCCGTTGGGGCGTGATGGTCCCCCAAACCCACCCCGTATTAATCGGAGATCTTATCGGGATGTCCTCTTTGGGTGCAATTCTCGAAAAAAGCCGCACCATTTCACATTTATTGTTATTTTTAAACCGTTAGCAATAACGAACCTATTAATAATCAATTACAAACAATCCTTATTAAGTTTTCAACGATAGTATTATACATAAATAATGATAAATTATACCGTCAAAAATTAAAACTTAAAAATATGATACTAAACCAATTTGTATAATCACAATTTTGCATTCTTACATATATAAAAAAAACTAACAATATTAGAGTAATATTTTTTATTACGTAAATACTAACAAAATACTATATAAGTATAGATATATTTGTATATGTGTATATATTAATCGGGTGGGGCGGGGCGGGGCGAGGATTCCCCGCTCCCCGCCCCAAACCCGATTAAAATCCTCGTTTAATCCCCAAACCCACCCCGTAACCCGATTAGCATGCTCCGCCCCGCCCCAATTAGTTCGGGTTTCGGGTTTCCATGTCGGGTTCGGGTTTTTTTGCCATCCCTAGTTGCTTGTGATGACCATGATAGCGATGTACGCCCTAGTGGTTGTGTCCCGAAGATGGTACTGAATTAGATAACTCAAATCCAGATGATCAGGATTTGATATAACTCATGGATAATTAACCAATTATTCCGAAGGATCATTAACCATTCCACCCCTTTACACTTTAACCATGGATCCAAGCCGTTTACTTTTTAACACCCACTTTTTACACTCATTTTTATTTAGTTAAACAAGCATCATAAGATATATGAAACCTACCTATATATTTACACATTTTCTATGTGATTACATTTAACTTGCATTCATTAATCCTCGTTAACCATTTTTCAACGCTTTTACTTATTACCCTTTTTGTCTACCCAACTTTTTCCACATTTAAACTTTTCACGGATTTTCAACTATAGCACTCTCATTAGCATTCCTTTATCCTCTTTTACAAAATCTTAAACATGTTTTATTTTTTCAACACGTTCGTTTTAATAGTCACCACTAATGGGGCATATTAGCCGCGATATAAATAGTTTCAAATTATTACCTTAACTTAGTACGTACTTATCTCATTCTTACTTACATTCGTAACTTACCGCATTTTTACTCTCGTATTTTGACTCATCTCATTTTGGTTGTTTACGCACTTAAGCAATACAGTTTTCTTTCAACTTCTACATTCCATCATAATTCAATTACGTTCTATACTTTCACTATTTTTTGAACATTTAGTAATCACAAATCGAGTCCATAAAGGACTGTGTCGCTATCTAACATACAAACTGTTTTCAATTATTGGCCGACCATTTTGCGGTCATCCTACAAAACGTTTTACTACTATATCATAAAAACAAAATTTTTGACCTTACCACTATCTTATAAACGATGAATCGAATTCTTAATATCATCCCACTAGTTACTTTATAGACCGACTTACTATCTTGCTAATATATCACAAACAGCGGTTTTGTTACTATTTTATAAATAATAAATTATTTTCCCACAACCCTATAAATTGTTTTACAACTCATTGTACCAGCTATCCTATTATTAAGTAATAAACCGATTCGCTACCTCACTACTATTTCAGAAACCAACGAGCAGCTTCATAAAAAAAATGTAAACTATGTTAAGATTAACCTATAAGTTTTACTACAGCCTTATGAACCATTTTACTCTCATGTGGGCTGATTTAGCAACCATTTGATTTAAAAACAATAAAACTGTGTTACTACTATCTTACAAATTATTTCGCCATTACTTTTCAAAACTATTTTGTGGAAAACTAGAAGGGGGGTTGAATAGTTTTACGTCTTTTTAATTTTATTATGAAAACTTTGTTTTATACTTTTAAAAACTTTAGATTCTAGTTTCTTATGAAAAATAAAACTTAAATCTTATTATTAGTTATATATGTATTCTTTTAAATTGATTGTAAAAGTTTTGGTTTCTTGAATGGATTTTCAATTTGATCTTTATGTGAAGTCGACCTCTAATTAATACTAGCAATTATATAAGCCTATGTGTATGAAAGTAATGATGATGCAAGTAAAGAAATAAATAAGGTATGGAAAGATCTAACCGAGACAAGAGAGATTTATAGTGGTTCGGCTACAAGGACACCTTCTTTGCCCTACTCCACTCCCCGAGCACACCTTGCTCGAGAGTTTTCTTCACAACTTCAATAAGCTCCCTTATGGCGGAGAAAACCGTAAACAACTTTGGCTTACACGGGTTTAACGACACAAAGCTAAATGTCGAGTTCTAATCGTAGCTAGAACCAATCTCACAACTTCACAACACAACTTTTTCACAACTTATTCACGACTACTTCACAACGGCTTCACGACTACTTCACGACTTCTTCACGACTTCTTCACGACTTCAACACGACCGCTACACAACCTCTATGATGCGGCTTCACGACTTCAACACCATGTCTTCATGACTAAGACTTCAGGACTTCAACATGACCGCTACACAACCTCTATGCTACGGCTTCACGACTTCAACACTAGGACTTCACGACTAGAACTTCACGGCTTCAACACGACCGCTACACAACTTCTATGCTACGGCTTCACGACTTCAACACTAGGACTTCACGACTAGGACTTCATTGCTTCAACACGACCGCTACACAGCTTCTATGCTACGGCTTCACGACTTCAACACAAGGAATTCATGTCTTCTAAGCTACGGCTTCACGACTTCTACACCACGGGTTCATGACTTCTACACAATGGCTTCATGACTTCTACACTTTGACCTCACAACTTCTATACCACAACTACTTATACAACATCTTCACTACTTACACACAACACTAATCTACAACACACACCTTACATACAAATGAATGAATGATTTACAACCTTTGTTAAACACACAACTTAAGTAACAATAAGATACTAAGTTGTAATACTTCTAATCTTGATTGATAGAAGTATTCTTCTTTTGCACTTGGATGGTGGAAGCTTGGATCACTTGGAAACCAATGCTTAAGATTACATGATCAAAGGTTTATTTAAGATATGAAATGAGATCTACAACAGAAAGTTTTAGTGCAAAAGGGTGAGTAAAAATCCAGGGGAAGGCTGGTATTTATAGGGAAAAATCTGGACAGCTGGAGCCTACTGGAGCGGGGCCGGCCCCCTTAAATGGGGGGCGGTCCCCTTAATTTTAAGGGGGCCGCCTAGTAAAATTAAGGGGGCCGCCCATGCTGAACGTTGGCCAGTTTTGTCCTTTTGTGGGGAAGGTTTTTCTGAAATATTTTAACTGATTTTGGTTAAAAATTTGAATTCATATTTTTATAAAAGATTAAACATTTTTATTTAATACCAAAAATGTTTTTCAAAAATATATAAAATGTTTTTGATGTTTTTTAAAAAATCTAGTTATTAAGAAAATGTTCCTTTGATCATATAATGTATTAAGCATTAGTTCATTCATACCTTAAGTGATTTTAGTTGTAGAAGTGAATATTTATAACTAAGTACTTGTTTAATTTATAAGTTTATGTTTTAATGAGTTTACATTTTGTGATCATCAAAACATAGAGATATGAATAAATATTGATAATGTTTTTAGGCATTTATTTATGTCAACAATCTCCCCCTTTTTGATGATTACAAAACCTAAACTCATTAAATCCAAAAAGTTATTTTTGGACAAGTATTTAGTGAGTTTATATTCACTTCTCCCCCTTTTTGTAGAATCAAAAAGGTTATGCCGACAAGTTTTTGAGACAAAATTTGTTGGGACGAGAACTCCCCCTTGATGTGTGCTCCCCCTCGTTTGAGGGCACCAAGGAATCGATATATGGAATACTTGCACGAAAAATATTAGAAGCACAAGCATATATATAGCAAAAATAAGCATGCATATAAAGACATTCATTAAAAATGTTGTGTATAAATACACAACCATCCAAGATTATATTCAATCCTACATTAGCTAGTAAGTAATGCAATCTACATAATCATTCTAGGAGTACATGATCTTCCATGGGGCTTGCACACAAAATGGTTTGAAAAATTATTTTTGATTAAACATTGCATATGCTTAATTTGGTGAGAATGAAGGTGGTAGTGGGTGAAAATGGTGGAGGTTGTGGTGGAGGTTGGTTGTTAAGCATGTGTTCAAGGGATGAAAACATGTAGTGTATCTCATCTCTAAGACCAAAGATGATGGTTTGGTTGTGGATGTGGTGGTATTGGTGATGATGAGAAATGAGCATCAAGAGGTGTTATTGGTGATATGGAAATGACAAGTTGGGTGAATGGAGGTTCTTGAGTAGGAGGTGGAGTTGATGCTCTTGATGGTGGTGATGAAAGGTGTGAGTTGATGTAGTTATTGATGGATGAAAGGGTGTTTTTGATGGTGCATTTGGTGCACTTGGGGATTAACATTGAGGTGGTGGTGATGGAGTTTTGGTGTCTTAGAGATGATTTTGGTGATAGCATGGTGAATGAAAATGGGTGTTTGATGGAGGTGATGGTTGATTTAGGTAAGGTTTGGGCTAGATAAAAGGGGTCGCAAGATGCAAAAGAAAACAGTAAATTTTACTGCCCAGATGGCCGGTCCCCTTAATTGTAGGCCGGCCCCCTTAAAATTAAGGGGACCGCCTAGGAAATTAAGGGGGCCGCCCATCTGGTGTTTTCCAGGCGACCAAATTTGAATTTTTTCCAGAAAAGGGTCATTTTTAGGGTGTTTTTGCAGCAAGCTCCATTTGAATCATGTACATCAAGAATGATTAAATAGTGACATAAACATGTTAATTACGCATGCATACATTTAAAACATATTATGGAATAAGCATGTTATTAATCATCAAGCATGTATATATATCATGATATCAAGTATACAAGCAATAAGCATAACAATCATATATTAAAGACAAGAAATAAAGCATTCATTAGTTGAAAATAATTATGTTAAAAACATAATTATTGATACAACACATATTTTGCTTATAGCATGCAATAAGTAGAAAATTTTAAATTGCCTAAGAGATTCATTTGGACTTGCTTGAGACATGAAAACTTGGATTATTTTGGATGGATGATGGTAAAGAGGGGGTAAAAAATGTTGGATTAATGGGGTTGTAAGTTTGGGTGTATGGATGTTGGAGAGAGTGTTGATAGAGGAATTGGAGGTGGAGAGCTTGGACTTGACCATGTTGAATGAGGGTTTTGATGTTGTTCAAGTGGTGGTGTTGGATTAGATCTAGTGAGAAGATACTAAATCCAAGTGAGACGCTCATTTAAGGTGATGGTTTGATTTTGGAGAAAGATGCAACAAGGACTATTGTTGACATGTTTCTCAATTTGACTCAAGTGATGTGTTGATGATGGTAATGATGGTGAGATGGATGGTGATGATGGTAATGATGGTTTGATTTTGGAGAAAGATGCAACAAGGACAATTGTTGACATGTTTCTCAATTTGACTCAAGTGATGTGGTGATGATGGTAATGATGGTGAGATGGATGGTGATGATGGTAATGATGGTTTGATTTTGGAGAAAGATGCAACAAGGACAATTGTTGACATGTTTCTCAATTTGACTCAAGTGATGTGGTGATGATGGTAATGATGGGGATATGGGTGGTGATGGGTTTAAGTTGCTTTGAGCAAGGTGCAAAGCAAGGAGAGCATTAAGCTCATGGGCTTCCTTGAGTTCTTCAATGAACTTCAAGTGTTGAGTGGAAGGTGATGATGATGGAGAGTGGTTGTTATTTGGTGGAAGTGGTGGTGACACTTTTGGTGGTGGAGACATTTGTGAACTTGGGTAGTTATGAGTGAATGAAGGTGGACATATGGATGATTGGTTATGTGTGTGAAAGGGTTCATTAGGATGAGGTTTAGGTGTTGCTTGAGTTTGAACAACATCATTTGTTGGGTTATGGCAAATGTCAAGCTTTCTCCTCCAGATGAGGTGATTGTGGAAGGTAAATTTTGGAGGGTGGTTTGTGACAAAATGTGTTTGTGAATTTTAGGAAGTATAGGATAAAATGGGTTGGAAATTAAAATGAAATCAGTAATCTGTCACTCCAGATGGCCGGTCCCCTTAAATAGGGGCCGGTCCCCTTAATGATTAAGGGGGCCGCCTAGGTATTTAAGGGGGCCGCCCATCTGCTAACTTCCAGATTACTGGAAATGGGTTTTTGGCATAAATTTGTAGAAAAGGTTGTGTTTTTGGGTTTAGTTTCAAGCAAGTCCAACTTCTTTCAAGGCAATTTAGGATTTAATTACTCATATATGCTAAGCATATTTATTTAAGCAACTTTATCTAACATGCAAACTACTCATTAAGCATATAACATGTATATACATATATTAGACAAGAAGATAATACATAGCACCATGTAATTCATAGTATCATACTTAGGAAGATTAAAAGGCTAGTTAATTAATCCTAATGATTATCTATGTACAAGGGAATGGGGAGTTGTGATAGCATGGACTTCTAGACTTGTACCAAGTGAGATCTTTAATAAGTAAACCATGATTTTTCATTTTAGATTTAGTTCACTTATAAGTGTCATATATACAAGTATATATGACATATATGAGATCACCAAGCATGATTTAAAGAAATGTTTTTGACATTATTCAACAATGCTTGAAAGTAGGTTTTATTTGGATGTGAAAAATATATTAATGAAATAGTTTTGGCTTTATTTCAAAATGTTTTTATGAGGAAAGAAAACATATTTTTCCAATCTTTGGTTTTTGATAAACACGTAATTATGGACACAAGTTTGGAAGAAAGGTATGATGGTGAAACATGTTTAATAGAAATGTGTCATAATCTTTTGAAAAATCATTTTTCCAAAATGTGAAGTTTTTGCAAATTTAAAAATAAGTCCCATTAATTATCGGTTTAAAAATACTGGTTTATAAAAGATCTCATGCTCAAGGGCATTGGTTAAGTCTATTGTCACATGCTACCTCTTTCTACATATCCTATGGCATTTAAGCATGTATTATGACTAAATACAAAAATACATCATGTCAGAGTAGTTAGAGAAAAACAAAAGCTATTATAATGACAATGCATTCAACAACTAAACAAATAATTACGAAGGCATGCAGTCGAATCACATAGGAGCAAGTAAACATCTAGAAATTTTATATACGCAAGATGACATAAATCTAGGAATGAAAAGCTCTAGTGAAAAGCAAAGTTCATAACAGTAAACTATCGTTAGGTATATTTAGGAAGAATAATGTATTCAAGTTGGAAAATGAGTATGAGACTATTACTAGTGGTGCTCAATTCAGGCTAAACACGACCGTTTTTACGGGTTACACACACCCAACTTCTCACATAGAAGCAATTCAACCGTTAGGTCAAATTGAGTTTCTAGTCAATAGATTCTCCAGTAGTCATTCTCTTTTTAGAAGAAATTAAGTTCCTAAATTTACCTATCGAAGAGTACCAAATATGAAGATTGCTTGGTTCACTAACACTTAGGGGGGCTAACTAAAGGGTTTCTAGTTTATTAAGCCACAGAACGAATATAACTAAAGTGTAAAGGCAAAGCAACCTATCAGACTAAGCATATCCTAAGGCATTAATAAGATTATATGCATGAAGTAATTACTTATGAAATTTTAAATAGAGAACTTACCTCACGTCCTAGCTTTTCTTCGTAATGTCTCAGATGATGATCTTATTTAAACCGAAGTGGCTTGACCCGAACATGTCTTGTACGGATCATGATCTTCTCCTTCGTCTGTGTCACTCCATGATTTTGGATTGAGTTCACTTTGGAGTTGATTCATGTAGTCTTTGTCATTAATACCTACATTAACAACATTTAAACTAGTAGCACATGTATCTATTTTATCTAAATGTTTATCTATTAAATTTTCTAAGATAACTAATTCATGTACAAGATCAAAATCCTCATCTTTGGCTTGACATTTTTCTTGATGAAAGTTTAAGAGATTTTTCCAAATATCGTTTGCCGTTTTACAGAAAGATATTCTTTTATATTCAACTTTCGACAAGGTTTTGTAAATAATTATTTTAGCTTCATTATTTTTGTTATTCTTAAATAATCATTTTGAGTTTCAAAATCCGTTTTTGTTTGACTTTCAAAATCCGTTTTTGTTAGTTGAAAATCACCAATCGAAATGACATGCCAAAGATCTAGATCAATTGATTTCACATAAGTTTCAAATTTATTTTTCCATTCAAGAAAAGTATAGTTTTCAAATAGTGGTGGTTTTAGCAAAGATTCCCCTTCTAGATATTTTTTGAATTCCATAGATCGATTCAAGTTTTAAAATACAGTATATTTAAAAGATCTTGATTAACCTGGCTCTGATACCAATTGTGGAAAACTAGAAGGGGGGGTTGAATAGTTTTACGTCTTTTTAATTTTATTATAAAAACTTTGTTTTATACTTTTAAAAACTTTAGATTCTAGTTTGTTATGAAAAATAAAACTTAAATCTTATTATTAGTTATATATGTATTCTTTTAAATTGATTGTAAAAGTTTTGGTTTCTTGAATGGATTTTCAATTTGATCTTTATGTGAAGTCGACCTCTAATTAATACTAGCAATTATATAAGCCTATGTGTATGAAAGTAATGACGATGCAAGTAAAGAAATAAATAAGGTATGGAAAGATCTAACCGAGACACGAGAGATTTATAGTGGTTCGGCTACAAGGACACCTTCCTTGCCCTACTTCACTCCCCGAGCACACCTTGCTCGAGAGTTTTCTTCACAACTTCAATAAGATCCCTTATGGCGGAGAAAACCGTACACAACTTTGGCTTACACGGGTTTAACGACACAAAACTAAATGTCGAGTTCTAATCGTAGCTAGAACCAATCTCACAACTTCACAACACAACTTTTTCACAACTTATTCACGACTACTTCACAACGGCTTCACGACTACTTCACGACTTCTTCACGACTTCTTCACGACTTCAACACGATCGCTACACAACCTCTATGATGCGGCTTCACGACTTCAACACCATGTCTTCATGACTAAGACTTCAGGACTTCAACATGACCGCTACACAACCTCTATGCTACGGCTTCACGACTTCAACACTAGGACTTCACGACTAGAACTTCACGGCTTCAACACGACCGCTACACAACTTCTATGCTACGGCTTCACGACTTCAACACTAGGACTTCACGACTAGGACTTCATTGCTTCAACACGACCGCTACACAGCTTCTATGCTACAGCTTCACGACTTCAACACAAGGACTTCATGTCTTCTAAGCTACGGCTTCACGACTTCTACACCACGGGTTCATGACTTCTACACAACGGCTTCACGACTTCTACACTTTGACCTCACAATTTCTATACCACAACTACTTATACAACATCTTCACTACTTACACACAACACTAATCTACAACACACGCCTTACATACAAATGAATGAATGATTTACAACCTTTGTTAAACACAAAACTTAAGTAACAATATGATACTAAGTTGTAATACTTCTAATCTTGATTGATAGAAGTATTCTTCTTTTGCACTTGGATGGTGGAAGCTTGGATCACTTGGAAACCAATGCTTAAGATTACATGATCAAAGGTTTATTTAAGATATGAAATGAGATCTACAACAGAAAGTTTTAGTGCAAAAAGGTGAGTAAAAATCCAGGGGAAGGCTGGTATTTATAGGGAAAAATCTGGACAGCTGGAGCCTACTGGAGCGGGGCCGGCCCCCTTAAATAGGGGGCGGTCCCCTTAATTTTAAGGGGGCCGCCCATGCTGAACGTTGGCCAGTTTTGTCCTTTTGTGGGGAAGGTTTTTCTGGAACATTTTAACTGATTTTGGTTAAAAATTTGAATTCATATTTTTATAAAAGATTAAACATTTTTATTTAATACCAAAAATGTTTTTCAAAAATATATAAAATGTTTTTGATATTTTATAAAAAATCTAGTTATTAAGAAAATGTTCCTTTGATCATATAATGCATTAAGCATTAGTTCATTCATACCTTAAGTGATTTTAGTTGTAGAAGTGAATATTTACAACTAATTACTTGTTTAATTTATAAGTTTATGTTTTAATGAGTTTACATTTTGTGATCATCAAAACATAGAGATATGAATAAATATTGATAATGTTTTTAGGCATTTATTTATGTCAACATATTTTTCTGTCACCCGATGAACCATTTTGCTACCGAATCACTAAGTAGACTACCGCTTTGCTAATATTTTACAAATAACAAATGATCTTCTTATCACCCTGTTAATTGTTTTACAAACCATCTCGCAAGTCATGGTGTAAACCGATCTTTATCTTGCTAATACATCACAAATTTAACTATGATTTTGTCATTATTTTATAAACAATAAATCGTTCTCTATCACCATATGAACTGTTCTACAAACTATTTTATAAAGTATTTTTGCAATCACCATGTGAACCATTTACTTCCGTGAAAAATATTTTTATACTAATACTTCATAAACAGAATAACCAATATTTTCCCCTTTGAAAATAAACCAAACTTTAGAAGTGGATTCCACACTTTCGCCTGAGACTATAGATAACAACCTACCAAGCCTTGATACTGTTTCATCGCTGAATAAGTTACCCCATTCGTTCTATGAGAATAGATTCCCTGATTAGTAGTGCATGCGTTGAACTAGGTTGTCAATATACCATCGCTCTCAAGATATTGTACCCTCTAGGAGTCTAGACAACACAGACTCAAAACTCATTTTTTTTATGTGACCTGACTTCAACACTAGGATGCCAAGAGATCTTAGCTTACCTAGCGGCTATTAATACCTGATCTCACCTTGTAAACAAGAAGGACTTTTCTCAACATAGTGTCGGGCTGATTTATGCCCTCAGATCACTTGTGCAACAATCTAAGTCATGATACCTCTTAGCACCAAATTATCACTTTCAGACCGCCAGTACAACAATTTCTGTCAGGATACCTTTTAGTACCGTTTTAACAAGTTGGATACTTACATCTATGAGCTTCGCCTGATGTTAAACATTGAACCTCGCTCAACATTGGCAACTAGATCTTTTACCCTAGATATTTGGGAACATAGGTGGACGTACATGCTTGATGAACTCAAAGAGGTACATTTTATTATCATCATTTATCCTATTTATTTGACTTGTTTTATTATATTATGTATGAGAATTGATACTTAATCGTTTACTTTTGTAATTCTCAGTTAAAAACAAGCATTTGGTAAAACTTAGCTATTATGGACTAAAAATGGAGAAAAATGATCAAGATTGGAAAAGGCTGCTGAAATGAAGAGATTGAAGACCATTGCCTGACTTTGAAGAATGCACGCATGCAATTCTGTGATGCGTTGCATATGAAACTTTGGTCAACGAAGAAGAACCAACTTGTTCTACTCTAGATGCGCCGCATTATACTTCTTACATACGGCGCATCACTATCAAGATTTCACCAGTTTCGATCCAAGATACAAGAAGACATGCGCCGCATACAGTTATGAATATACGCCGCATCTCAAGGCGGTGTACGAATATTCTGGAATATAATAACCTTGGACCCCACGTGAAGTTAAGTCAATGTGCCGCATCTACTTATTCAATGCGCCGCATCTTACCTCAGACAGAAACTATAAATACCCCAAGGCCAGACGAATTAGAAAAGACTTTTGACGTGCCATATATCCCTAGACGAGCGAACGAATTCAGACGAATAGGCAGCACAAGACACACCCGAACGAAGATACAAGAGCTGTAAGAAGGTCCTGCATGTGTTTAATTCATTAAGTAGTTTTGTTTCATTGTATTAGTACACTTTAATTCATCAGGATTGGTGGCTTGTGTAATGTGACAACGGAAAGGTTGCACTCCCTTAAAACTGCTTTCCCATTAATTAAAGTTTATATGTTGATGTCTTTGGTGACTTTTATTAGTGCATTGATAACCTCTGTGTCTATTAGTGGCTTGTCGTATGTGACTACGGAAGATCATATTGCTCCCACGGTTATAACTAACTTGATCACTTAGGAATAACTTTTAGACATAAGTAATCATTAAGGGTTTACTCGCCGATAAGATTAGAGCCAACGAGAAAGGGTTAATTACATACACTTCATATAAAACTAGCAATAAAACAAGTGACAAGCTACTTAATTATCAGGACAGGTCTTCTTATTGTCTCAAGTATTTATCTGTGTACGTGCGTGCTTATCGCTGATTCGTGCTCATTAGTTTAGTTTATTATTTAATTGCAACCAAAACGTGCCAGTCTCTCAGGCTGAACCCCCTTGTGTTAGATTAGGTTGTATAATTGACTTAAGATATTAAAATACTGATTAGAATAACTAGATAATACGTTTCACTCTTAGTGATCGACACTCTACTTACCATTATATTTATACTGACCGGGTACACTGCTCGTTAAGTGTGTGTGTTATTGATAAGTCGGCTAAATATAAATTTAAAACTTGAGTAGGCATTAATACTGCTAAACCGCAACGACACATCACGCGCATCAATGCTCGACTACCCTTCTTCTTTGATGTTCTTACTTTTAAGGCTTTTCTTAATATGTTTTTTTTATAACAACTCTGAAACTCGTAGTGATATTTTTCTGAAATACCTATTTTGAGGATTTAATTTCTTCTGGTCAAATTTTATCAAACTTTTGTAGAGAAATGTCAAACATCAATTTTTGTGAAAAGTAACTTACCCATACCATGATTAAAAACCCGTCTTACAAAATTTTCAATCTTTTAAAAATGTGTCATCTTACGTAACTATTAATTCCCAACAAAGAAATGCGTAATACCTGGGAAGTGATTTTGGTCAAATTCATACAAACGTTTACCCAAATAAAGATTTCAAACGAAATTTTATCCATTCCTCTGGGGAGGAAAACGCACAATTCCGAAACAAAAATCTTGAAGATCAGTTACCCCGCCATTTTTACCATCTTTCATGTATCAAGTTACCCCGCCATTTTTACCATCTTACATGTATTAGGTTAGGATTTTGTGTCACTAGGACATGGACCATATATTGGTTTAAGACCGTGAGAATTTAAGAGAAGACCACACTAGCAAAATTGTGAAACATCGCGTAGTTAAGACTTAAACTGTTTTTCCCCTATTGAGCTTACTCCCGGAATCATCGTACCTCGCCAAGTCAACAAAGAGGAGACAACTTAAAACAGACAACCTAGATACCCTCCCACAAGCAAAGAGAAACCCTTAAAACAGCCTAGTGAGACCCAAATCTGCTACTAGTACCATCACCTTTTCACCGACATTGTTCCGACCTATAACTTGAACTAAATCGCGAGGATGCGATTCCATTTTAGGGGTATGTGCTGTAACACCCGGTAAATTTCCTAACTCATTTTACTAGCCAAAATAATTATTCTTGATTTTCCTTAGCTTTTAAATTTCTTTGAACTTGTTTGGGCTTGAAAAACCGTGGATATCTTGTTAAACGTGAGCGTTATTAATTTATTAAGCCGGCACAACTTAAAATACACGAAACGAATCGATTTATTAAATAAATTAACTCCGGGAAAGATACACGTATTAATACTCGTTTTTATCGGAAAAATTATTTCAAACTCAATGATGAAAGTCCCGTATTTTAAAACGGCCGTTTGCTATGTCAAATGGGGCCCACAATGTATATGCTGAAAGTTTAAGTAAATTTCAAATTCTACTCCCTCTTTAAAATTACACCGCCGCCCCATCCACTATCATTTGACCAGCTTTGCCCCCTCCCCTCCATATAAAAGACCAGATTAGGGTTCCTCTCTCTCATTTAGTTAACTCCTCCACCAGAAATTATAACTCCGGTGCCGTCATCCTTTTTCGGCCAAAATTCCGGCGACCTGTTTTATTAGCCGAACGTATAGATCAAGCCAAGGGAGGTAGTTCTGGAGCGTTTAGAGCCAAGAGGAGCTCGTTTCGTCGTACACCGCCGCACACCGCCGTCACCACCACTTCACCGCCACCCGTCACCTCTTCCCCCACCGTCTATCTCTCATTTGGTAAGTCCACGCGCCACTTTTCCTTGTTATTTCTTTTTTATTTCTGAAAACCCTAATCGGTATCTATTAAAATAAAACGATTTTATATTAAAAACTAAACTAAACTAAATGTTTTTGCAACTAACTCGTGTGGATTGATGTTTTTAACACTGAACTCGGACAACTTGATACTGAGTCATTTGACTCGCCCGAGTCAACTCATGAGTTGAGTTGACTCGTGGCTATATATATATTTATTTTGCGTTTATATCTTTGCTTGAGGGCTTATATTTATTTATTTGTACGTTTGATGTTTATTTTGATGAGGTTTGTGGTCTGTCGATTTGTGCTAGTTTGGATTTGATTGTCCTAGCCTATGGTTTATTTTCTTGTTATCGTTAAAATGTTTTGGACCCGTTTAGGGTTAAGCCGAGATCACTTTGGTCTCGGATGTGTTTGGTTTGGTCTCGGTTTAGCAGCAGCGAACACCAAGGGTCTCAGTTTGGTTAAGTGTTAGTTGTTTAGTGTGTGGCTGGTTTATGTCATTTGAAAACTGATTTGGTAGCGGTAAACAAGAAACACAAGGGTGTGATTGTGTATCGTCTATGTCGTATTTGGAGTTACTAACCATTTCGGTCTTGCTCTTACTTGGCTAAATATTCTGATGAGTTACTTATTCGAAAATCGAGTTAAGTATTTCCAGATGTGATTGTGTTCGGTTATGGTTGAAACGAATTAGGGTGAGTCGATGTTAATCTTTTGGTCTCGAGTCAAAACACCCACATAGGGTGCATCTGTTTGTCTTGTGTCGTTGAATTGGTCTCGACACGGGTCGAGTGCTACTCGAGAAGCAAGGTCATCAAATAGTTGCCAAAGGATTTTTGTGAACACAGTTTAGCAAAAACAATGGTGAAAACAATGTTGTGAAGTGTTGTGGAGGTGTCAAGTTGGGCTTATGCGCAACAGTCCATAGAGTGTGTTTGTCTAAGTCAACGGGCTCATAAGCCCAATGACAAGGGTTAATATTTATTTGGTTATAACATGGGTCAAGTCCGGTATGGTTTAATTAGTGTGTGTTGAGTTTTTATTTATAAGACTTAGTTGTTTTATTCCTCATTCTTGGATACTAATTTAGTATTTATCTTTGTTTTGTTTTCGTGATCGACGATAATTGGATGCTATTGGAGTATTACCGGGGTGTTGACACGGATTATTTGTATTTAGAAATTATTGTAATATTTTAGTTAATTTGGACATTTGGTTGTAACCGTTATTGGATTTACGATATTAGCGTAGGATTTATTGTATAATTTGACATACGAGACGGAAGAGTATATTAGACTCGTTGAGCTTAATATATTTGGACCCGAACGGATACAAATTATCCGATAAACCAAATCTAATAATTACGTGAATAATAACGATATGAAACTTATAAAACATATAAAATTTGTAATAAAACTTGTTTACAAATATTCACATTGACTCGGAAACGTAATATAAACGGACGCGTTACGTCAAAGTTTATAAAACCTTTCGACACTTATAAACATACCTAAATCTTGCAAATTTATATAAAACGACTTTATCCAAATATATACAAAATTACATTTTTGGGATACGGGGTAAACATCCAACTCATTCATCGACTTATCTTTAGTCTTATATTCATTCGATATCGTTTATTCGTTCATTCTTGATTCTATTCATTTTGGCGTGAGTTACTGTTTGATTGTACATTTTACGACTTCTACACGAGAAGGTTTTACTCTTTTTCTTCATTCTTTTCTTGTTGTTTAATTGTTATTCACCGACTCTTATCGTCTTAATATTTCTCTAACATCCACACGAGATATAAATGTTTACTTCTTTTATCGCCATCGAAAACTAAACCCTTTTATATTAACACGAGTATTCAACGAACGCTGCTTCATAAATTACTTGAGGATTATTTCTGAAACATGTTACTTATTAGGTCGTGCCGATCCAGTACCGTTATGCTTATACTTCCTGAATGTCGTTGTGTCCTACTACTTGATTCTAGTTGTGATATCTTGCATTGCTGCATACTGAGGTGAGTTCATAGCCCCACTCTTATTTATCTTAATTGTTTTGTAAACTACTTGGGGTGAGATACATGCTACTGTTTTTACTATGATCACAATTGTTTGAAAACAGTTCTTTGAACTAAAAACTTTGCTGAACATCTGATAAGCACTAAGTACCGTCCTTGCCAAAAGCAAGTCCCTCGATCATGAACCATTAATCACTTGCGAGTGAGCACGAATATAGGGATATAGGCCTATAGGAATTGACCCTCCCGCCATGTTGACTAGGTCCGGTCCGCATGTGATGTACTATATTCGATTTTATCAAGGTATCTGGCAAAATACCTTCTTGAGGGCAACTATTATATTATGAAATTTCGCGGTTACTGTCGACTTACACCAATGTTATTGGTGGCGATTAACGTTTTGCGTGTCATGAGCTTAGTGTAGTGGTAACATCTGAACTTTCGAGCGTATAACAACGTAGCCCACTTTCTCTTAAACATGAAATATTGTGATCAACTACTTTACTTTAAACCTATGAATTCACTCAACCTTTGTGTTGACTTTTAGCATGTTTTATCTCAGGTGTTAGATCTTTCCGCTGCATATCTTACTTTTGGAGGAGCTTGGCGAAGGGCCTGGCATGGTCATAGATGACTCTAAAAACTAATTGGGACCGCTTTAAATCCTTTTATGGACCCATATTTTCCGCACTATTTTTGAATGATGTAAATTGAATGTCTCTAATTATGAAATTTCCTTCTACAATAGTTGAAGTAAAACCGTTCTTTGTACCTTGTGTCGTGATAACAATCGAGTAGCACCCCAAGACTTATATACTTCCGCTGATCCGATTTGGGGGTGTTACATAACAAAATTTTAGCTGACTACAAAACACATGTATAGGTACAACGAATTTTTGGGACCGGTCATGCCCGGCCCGTTAATTGCAGCTCAACAACAGACTGAGGAACAGGTTTACCCTGATGAACCAGTATCCATATCCTCACTGTTGGATATCAACCCATAAAATCTGATGGTACGCCACCAATATTGTTGCTAGAATATTTTAACACCTGCTCCATTATTAACTACTCTACAAAAACAACAACAGCAAAGATTTACAACTGAAGCAATGATAGTAAGGACTGAAGACGAAAAGGAATGGTATTTCAACAGGTGTAGGACCTGCAACAAAAAGATCGACGACAACAATCCTCATTGGCACTGTCAAGAACCTGGCGTTAAACTATTGCCAAACTACAGATATAGCATATGTAACTTAAATTACTTTATAAAATTCGATTTCAAATCCTACTACAAAAACTCACTGAATATTTAATGCATTATATACACAGTTACTCCATTAAGGCGATAATTGCCGACGTCATTGGGAGCGTCATGCTAACCTGCTTCAGCCCAGAGGCAGACTCCCTGTTCCTTCAGCCAGTGACCGACGTGTTGAGTTACATCCCTGATCTAAATCCCTACAATACACCTCCAATAATTAAAGATTTGGAGAATACAAAGCACAGGTTTGAGCTGCACTTTGGTGTAGGTAGTCGGAGAGGCTTCCCAAGGTTAATCCTCAACCACGCGACAGATGCATCTCCACCAATGCTGCCACCAATCCCGGCTGGACAGGTGGCCGGCATGTCTTCAACTATACAACAGACACCGCCGTCGATAACAGCTGTATCAGAACTGTCACCAGAAAATCTGACCCCACCACCCTTATCAAGTGAGCCCGCAGAAAAAAAGGTTTTTTTACAAGACATAGGGACATCATCTGTGAAAAGACAGTTGTTTGAAGAGCCACCACATGAACAGGATTCACCAAAAGCTAATAAGCAAAAAACGGACGACAAGCCAGCCGATCGATGAATCAGCCAGGTAACTAGCAACATTTTCTAAAAAAAACTTTCTAGAAACTACTAGCAGCACCCGTAATGTAATAACCTTAGTCTGACAATCTTTTGTAAAACAACTATACAAAGGCTGTCAACAATATAGATAACGTAATATCTGTAACACCCGGTAATTTTCCAGACCTATTTTACTAGCTAAATATTTACTTTTGCATCCCTTAGCATTTAAACTTTTTCGAAACTTGTTTGAACTTGAGAAACAATAGATATCTTGATAAACGCGAGCGTTATTCCTTTATTAAGCCAGCACAACCTAAAATGCACGAAACGAATCAATTTACTAAATAAAATAACTCCGAAAAAGTTATAAGTATTTATACTCGTTTTTATTGGAAAAATTATTCCGAACGCAATGGCGAAAACCTCGTGTCTTAAAACGGATTTTTGCTATGTCTAAAGGGTCCCACAGTTGTTTATTTTAAAAGTATTGCAAAAGTTACAAAACCACCCCCCCCCCCCGCGCCTAATTTACATCGCCCGCCCCCTAGTTACGGTTTGTACGACTTTGGCCCCTCGTGGGGGTATATAAGCCTTAGGGTTTTCCTTCTTCCCCATTAATACATCACCACCCACCGGAATAATTTTTCGGCGCCGCAACACGTTTTTCAGCCAACTTTCGGCCACCACCGAAAATCACCCCACGCGTAGATCAAGACCCCGTGGTCATTTCTGGAGAAGATCGAGCCAAGAGGAGTCCGTTTGGTTCGTGTTTGAAGCCACACCGCCGCCACCACCTTACACCGCCATGCACCACCACTCCCACCATCTTTCCCTCTCGCTTGGTAAGCCTCACGCGCCACCCATCTTTGTTATTTCTTTCATTTTGACAAACCCTAATCGGTAAAATTTATATAAACGTTTTTATAACTAAAAACTAATTTAAAACCTTTGTTTTTGACATCAAAACGTGTGGATCTAAAATTCTAAACCCTAACTCGCCGTGACTCGTTCCGAGTCGTGTGACTTGTCTGAGTCAACTCACGAGTTGAGTTGACTCGATTGTTTTCTTGTTTATTTCGTGTTGTTATTATTGTTTAAGCGTATTTATGTTGTTTTTGTAGCTCGGTATGGAGTTTCGATTGGATTTGGTTTGGGTTTGTGTTTGCCGAGAGCTCCAAGGCTCGAGTAGAGTCGAGCCGTGACTCAAGGGAGTCACGGCCTAGTGTCGGATTGTCCTTGTTTAAGTGGTTGTTGGATTTGGTCTTGCGTTTGGTGATTAGCCGAGTCTAGGTCTAGTCGTAGTTGAGCTTGGTTTGTAGCCGAGGTTTTTGATTTGGTTGTTGTGGTCGAATGGTTAAGCCGAGACTCAAAGGAGTCGCGGCTAAGGTTTTGGTTTGATTGTTGAGGCGTATAGTGACTTGGATTGTCGAATAATAGGAGCCGTGACTTAAGGGAGTCACAAGCTCGTGAGTTTTGGTTAGCCGAGGCCTTGTAAGGCTTGGTTGTCGAGAGTGAGTCAATATCGAGACTCATGGGATTCTCGGCTGTGTCATGACCGAGGTTAGAAAACCTCGAGTTACCATTTTGAGTTGGTTTTAGGTTTTGGATTGTGTCATTGGGTCGAATGGGCTAGGAAGCCCATTAGATGTCAAGTATTGGTAACTTTGGGCCCGTAAGCCCAAAGTGAGCCCATGAGTTATATAAGTTAAGCATTGGGTTGAAGCCCAATGCATTTGGGCTTTTGTTTCATTTGTTTATTTTAGTGGTTTATTTTCATTTTTCATTCCCGTTTACTAACTTAACTTATTTGTTTGTCAATTGGTGTTTTAGAAACTATTCGGGTAACTTGGGATATGATATGGATTTGGACATGGATATTGTAACAACCTTTGCTTGGATGAGATTATTGGATTTGGACGTTATTGGATTTACGATATTAGCCGATGGCCTTATGGACGGTTTTGTATTTGAGACGGAATAGTATGTTAGACTCAAAAGAGCTTAACATATTAGGAACCGAACATACACAAAATGGTCGATAAACTTGACAACTAATATACACGCGAATGATAACGACTAAATATATATAAAATTTGTAAAACATGATTAAAAATTGGTTTATTCATGAGTCGTAACGACTTGGAAATGTTTTATAAACGGACGCGTCATGTTCAAATTTCGATAAAAACCTTTTATAACTTAATCATTTACAACTTGTAAACATCTTAAAACCTTTTGAAACTTATACACTTTCTTCTTGAATCATAACGTTTTACCAACTATTTGGGTTATGGGTAAAACACCGAAACGACCTATTGATATCTTTTCTTATCATTCTTTATTATTCTTTCCTTTCTTATTCTTATCTCTTCTTCTTTTCTTTATCCTTTCTACTTGTGTGTTTGTGTTTTGCTGACTATTATTATCTTAACTTTTCTATCCACACGAGTCATAAATGTTTACTTCTTTTCATCGCCATTGAAAACTAAACCTTTTATCTTAACAAGAGTATTCAACGAACATTACTTTATAAATCACTTTGAGGATTATCTCTGAAACATACTATTTACTTACTAGGTTGTGCTGAAGTTTACTTGCTGTGATATTTCATCTGATCGTATTGTGATATCTTATTTCTTCTGCTAAGGTGTGATTCATAGCCCCACTTTACTTTTAATTTGTTTTATAAACCCATGGGGGAGATACATGCTACTTACTTTTTATGAACACAATTGTTTAAACGTATGCTTTTCCTGACTAAGATGATAATGCTAAGTACCGCCCTTGCCACAAGCAAGTCCCTCGATCATGAACCATTAATCACTTGCGAGTGAGCGCGAATATAGTTTATAGGCCTATAGGAATGACTAACCCGCCATGTTAACCAAGGCCGGCAACATGTGATGTGCTATATTCGAGTTAACTAGGTAGTTGGCAAGCTAT
The DNA here is from genome assembly GCA_021014915.2 of Artemisia tridentata subsp. tridentata. Classification (NCBI taxonomy): domain Eukaryota; kingdom Viridiplantae; phylum Streptophyta; class Magnoliopsida; order Asterales; family Asteraceae; genus Artemisia; species Artemisia tridentata. Next base: position 230,266,808 of record CP139507.1, read on the forward strand.
CTACTTGGGGGCAAATTGTGAATATTATTATTGTGAATTACATCAATGTTATTGGTTCCGGTTAACGTTTTGCGTGTCATGAGCTTAGCAATTGTTCGACGCTTTACCCGATATTTGTATTTGTTACTTATATCTTCCAGACTTTGAAAATCTTGTGTTCAACTATTTTACTTATTAAACTTATGGATTTCACTCAACCTTTGTGTTGACTTTTTAGCATGTTTTATCTCAGGTAATTGATGCATACTATACTGGCACTGGGAGTGGCATGAAGACTATTGATGGCTATCAGCTTTTACTATCTATCTTTACTATCTTTTATCATTCGAAAAACCCTTTTAAATTGTGTCTTATTATTCCGTTGTGCTTGACTTTTGAGAATCTTTTAAACTCTGATGTTTTATTAAGTTTCGAATGATATATTTTGCTAAAACGACTTACTATGAGGTCGTTTTCTATGATTGTGACTGTCTTACCCGTAAGTAATACCCCAAACTATGTTCCGCTACCATATTCCGAGTTGGGGGTGTTACAATATCCGTAGGAAGTCTGTAAATAAACTTGCTAAAGTTTAAGTGCCGATAACAAACGATGGCACACATTTTGGACAGTATTTGCAGCGCGACTGCAATAAACTATCCGTAAAAGGAATGTACATGAACCTACTAAGGTTAAAGTGCTTGAAAGCACACATTTTGAATTTTTGTGTTTGTTATCCATACATATTTGCCAAGTCCAGGTATGAAACAGTTGTGAATCCATTTTTTTACAACTACAACTGTACCTTTACAATATCCCAACCCACTTGAAATAAGTAAATGACATACATATAATTTACAAAAAACAACAAGTACATCTATATTAAAAGTACATTGCAACAACACGCCTCATATAACAAGCTAAAAAGGCATTACAACAGTACAGACGCTACACAACAACAGCCATTCGACACCAACTAACCTAATAAGACACCACACAACAAATAAAACGTCCGCACACACTACAACATCTAACGCCTGCAACATAAGAAACACCAACGCCTAACGTCTACGAACAATTCCCTAAGAAATACCAACACCTAACCTACACCATCACTGTTAAAGACCACCCACAGACCAACTCGAGACTCACAAGCCATCAAAGCGACCAACATATCCCCTTCGCTAACGCAAATGGCCATAAGATGCTGCAAACAATGCCTGCAAATTTGACAACTTTTCAGCCTCAATGTTACGGATCGACCTCAGATACATGATACAGTCAACAGCAAGTACGTCATCACTAACCCTTGGATATGTAACTGACTGAGCCACCAAGACATCACTAGCCAATGACGGCAATTCACGGATCAAACCATCTAGGTACGCGATCTGGTCACCAACATGTGCTCAACGGGCCCGCAAAATCGCCTGCCAGCTCCTCTCCTCATCAACCTATCTCTTAAAGCAGAGCCGTATCATGTCGCTCAAAAAAGATGAATCTGTAGAAAAGGACAATTCGCCAAGCCAACAAGTTCCAGCCATTAGAGAAACCATAGTTAATAATGTAAAGAATGAATGCTCATAAACAACAGTTGTCACAATTCGCATTTTCGGGTCTTTACTATACACGGGATTGCATCATTTCAATTTACGTATGTTCAGTAAACGTTACCACTCAGTCATTACTACTAATGTTATACTCAAATACTCCCGACTATGATCCTAAAATACTTTCATGCTATTTTTAATGATATAAAATTTATATTATTAATTTACCTGATGTTTTGAAACCGTTTGCGATATTTTCCGGGAAACGCTTATAACGACGTCGGATTACGATATTTCATCACGGTCATTATTTTAACACCCGATTCTTATCAGTAACATGATTTTATAATTTTTACAACTTCGTCGTATTTTATTTCAATTCGTCACGATTTATTTTCAGTTAACCCGGTACCCGATAACACCGAAATTATACACTAAACTAACTAAAGCTTATCCTAAAATATCTAATAACACAAAACTCCATATTACCTCTTCTAATATACAATGTGCCGCCCCCCTTATTGCTTATTCTAAGCCTAATAAGTTAAAATTTCTTTAATGCTTAAGTTTGCTTACAAACTAGCTTTATTTCCTAACATTTATTCATAACACATTTTGACTAGCTAAAAGAAAATCACAAACACTCTCTTCTCTTCACCAAACCCACGTCCAAAGGAGATCATCAAGAAGAACCACAAATTTTTGGAAGCTAAAGTTATATTCAAGTTCCTTTTATACTCCTTGTTAGGGTTTTGAAATAAAAACTCCAAGGTTTTAATCATTTTCATCCAAAACTCTTCAATAATTCAAGTAAGCACAAGAACACCATTTTTGATCATTTCATACTTCCTTTGTTCTTATATTGTTGTATCTCCTATTTATTTTGAGAGCTATCCATGCAAAAACTTATGTTATATATACCACTTGGTTCATTTTTTCACTAAAACTATCTCAAACTCTAGATCTGTATGTTTTATTAACATCCCCGCGAAGCCCACTATTTTTAGCGATGTTTAGGACCCATGACACCCTAAGAAGGTGTATGGTAGGATGTGTGTATTTGTGGAGTTGTGTTGTAGTAGTTTGATCAAGCCGCGAACCAAGAAAACGAGTTTCTAACGTATTTATATACCTGCTGTCCAAAAACACAAACTCTGGAAAAAAATCAGTAAACATGGCGTTATTTTAGCTTTCATATTTAGAAAGTACTCTCAAACACGAAAACATGGGCGCTTGAATCACTAAAAACCGAGTTATAACGAAGGAGATACGAAGTTTTAAAGTTAGCAACACAAAAACTATTATTTTCAGAAAATGCGGGCTGTTGGCCGAACTTCAGGGGACAGAACGAGGCGTTAGCCGTAGTCTAGCTGAGCCAAGCCACTGAGAATATGTTAGTTCATATTATGACGAACGCGTGGATATAAAGAACATTGAAAACGGACTTGTAACGACCGAGATATGAATTTTTGAAAAGCCGACTAACAACACTTATTTTGACAGCCTCACTATAATTCAAATATTTTCTAAGTGTAAACAGTTTTTGCGAGGCACCATCTTACGAGCTATTTACCCGTTGAGCGAGTCGGTTTGGGCCATAAATTCCTTCAGGTGAAACGAAGTATTCCCGGCCTATTTTCCAAATCAATCAACCGCTTGTTGATTGGACTTATATTGAGTAAGATATGATTTTTCTAGTTTCCCAGAAAAACAACCATTATATGAAAATAAAAAGTGTAAAACTAGCAAGTCGCCAAGTTGATGACCGATTATCTACATGATCGAGACGCGTATGATCAAAAGTCAAAGGAGACGGCTGAGAGATTATGTTACAAGGATTTCAAAAACGTCAAGTTCTATTACTAACTCTCAACGTACAATATTTTGCGACTAGTTTTGCGAGGCCGTTTGGTCATATTTTCACAAGTTGTAAAAAGGGTTATTTTGCGACGAAACTATTTTATTTGGCGATAAAACATCAAACAAGGATCGTGGAGTGCCGTTTCAACATTTTTACACGAAATATAGTATATGACTTGCCGAGATGTCAAAAATGTAGTTTTCGACGATAAACATTATTTTCAAAACCAACGAGTGGTATCGTTAACATACGTAAATGCATGAGTAGAAGCATTTCATTACTTATATTAGATCATATCATTCATAATAGGTCGCAGTTAGAGACCGAGCCTCATTTGCATCATATCCATTGTGATCATTGTGCTATCATATCAGGTGAGTTTCATAGCCCCTACTTTATACGTTTTGAACTCTTTGGGGGAGATACATGCTTAAACTATTTGCGTACGTACATGATTGTGTTAAACTTACTTGCGTTACTCTTGAAAGCATTTCGCGGACCTAAGTATCAAACACTTGGGGTAGCCGTACATAAGTCTCCTCGTGAGCAGCATTGATAAGTCTCCTAGTGAGCAGCATTGATAAGTCTCCTCGTGAGCAGCATTGATAAGTCTCCTTGTGAGCAGCATTGATAAGTCTCCTCGTGAGCAGCATTGATAAGTCTCCTCGTGAGCAGCATTGATAAGTCTCCTCGTGAGCAGCATTGATAAGTTTCCTTGTGAGCAACATTGATAAGTCTCCTCGTGAGCAGCATTGATAAGTCTCCTAGTGAGCAGCATAAGGTCTATTAGTGATATAGAACGCATATCGTATACTTACATGTCTTACTCAAGCTATATTTTAGCAGTGGGTTGTAAACACACAGGTTGCAAGTGTTGTTATGGGCGGGATTTGCAACTGAGTGGATTTACAATGCCTTTGCTGGGAAAATCTTTATTCGAATACTTTACTTGTTTAACAAACTCTATAAACTCACCAACCTCGTGTTGACACTTTAGCATGTATTTTCAGGAACTAAGCAATAGCACGCTACTGGAGGCTTTTGGCAGGGCATGGCATGGTCATAGAAGACTCTGATAAAACATTTGGGACCGCTTAACTTATTTTATGGGCCTACTTCCGCACCACTTTTCATAATGTAAATTTAACACTCTGATTTCTCAAATATATTCTAAATGATTGTGAAAAACCGTTCTTTACACTTGTGTTATGATACCAATTGAGTTGCACCCCAGCGACACGTAAGCTTCCGCTGGACCCGATTTTGGGGGTGTGACAACAGCAATTACAGGTTTAAATAAGCAAAGAATAGCAAATAACAGCAAACCCAAAAAATATATATAAGTGGCTAGGAAAAAAGAGAAGAAAAAGAAATCACTGTTGGAGATGAAAACTCAACTGCAGAACTTGAATACTTAATGCCAAGAAAAAGATCTTCACACAAATCAGATATGGTTTGACAAAAATACATACAAACCAAAGGCAGAGTAATCAAGAAAACAGCAGCCTATCACTGTTGGAGATGAAAACTCAACTGCAGAACTCGAACACTTAACCCCCAAAAAAATGTCTTCACATGAATCATATATAGTTTGACAAAAATACATACAAAACAAAGCCACACACTTTACAAGATCCAATTTAAAAGCAACTTTACTTTCACTAAAATGCATAGACAATAAGGCCACAGACTTTACAACATCTGATTAATACTAAACTATGCTGCAACATTATTCGTAACAACAAAAAAAAGGAAATGAAAAACCTAGACTGCCCAAAACAAATCGAACCCGCCGCAGCGCGGCGAGGCCTAATCCTTGTCATAAACATTCTTTGTAAAGTGAGGTAATTAACATGGAAACTACTATCACAAAATTTCAGCCCACTTTCTTTTAACTAAAACACAGCCCGAGTATTAAAGTCACAAAACTCAGCCCATGTTGATTAGATAATGACTTGACCCACTATCAAAACCCTTAAACCAATCCTTATAACAAAACCTTATTATATCACTACTCTTCTAACCCTATCTCAACACAAAATGCAACCAGCGTCTAATAACCCTTAAACCAATCCTTATAACAAAACCTTATTATATCACGACTCTTCTTACCCTATCTCAACACAAAATGCAACCAGTCTCTTATACTCTCTTTCATTTCAATACCAAAAATGCAGCAATCACTATTTCGTGGTTCCTCCAAACACGATTTCTTTTGAAACACAATTCACAAAGTCTTTTTTGATTATGAAGCTCTTAAGCCGAATCACAAACATCCCTTAGTTCGTTCTTTACTTCATGAATCACAAACATAGAATTATTTTTGTTGCGGGTTTTGATTGATATATATTTGATAAAATCTTGGTAAGATTATTTATCAAGAAAAACGTGAGTATTTGCTTCAAGATCTTTAATAAGGTCTCGGGTAGGATTATTATTATTATTATTATTATTATTATTATTATTATTATTATTATTATTATTATTATTATTATTATTATTATTATTATTATTATTATTATTATTATTATTTTAAAGATTGATGATGGGTTTTCGATGATCTTTATAGATCTTATCTTGAATTATCAAGACCCGATATCTTTTTTCCCCCTTGTTCTTGTTCTTTTTGTTTCCATTTAAGATCTTAAGGAGGATGGGGTTGTTGTGGTGGTTTGTTGTAGTTGACAGTTGTTGGTTATGGCTGATATAGTTCTTGTTAGGTTATTGTAGTTGTTGTTAGAGTTGAAATAGATTGTTGTTGGATGTTGTAGCTTAAATTTTCTTTGACCAAGGTCGATGATGAAAACTGAGACAAACAATCCTTAAATTAACGCAGGGACTGTTACTGAAAATCAGTAGATAACTAAAGGGACTATTTGTGTAAACTCTCGTTACACAAATAGTCACATATTTAACATAAGAACCATTATTGTGATCGCATTTGACGAATAGGAATGTGTTGCAATCGCCTTTAACGACAAGGATGAATTTCAAAATATATTAAGGACTGTCTCTGAAACACAAGTTAACTGGAAGGACTATTTTTTCCATTTTTGAAATTTCCCCGCAAAGCATTGAAAAACCCTTTTGTTTTACAAATGCTATTTATATAAGGGAAGTGATATTTACACGGAGCGATTTGATTTGCACATATAAATTTGATGTCAATTGACCATACTGCCCTTAACATTATTTTATTGAAACTGGATACATCTTTATCCTTAATGAGCTATTTGTTGATTGCTAAAAACGAAAACATCATAGAATTCTCACAAAAACATTCATGTAGCAGTAAATACGCATCAACTCTCGTTGCTAGTGCCTCTGCGTGCCTACAAAAGTCGTCCCAATGGCTATTTTAGAACTGACTTGGTCACACAAGTTTTCATTCCGATATATGGGCTTGTTGGTCGTTGATTCACTAGTTGAGAGTTTGTTGTCTAAAGGTGGTGATAACTAACTCTTACCGCGGGCGTTAAACTTTACCGGGAAAAGGATACCTCATTGTTTTCCTTTCTATTAGAACAAAAAGCTTGGTTCGGCAAAGGAGTGAAAATACAGGTTAACATGCATAATGCTTAGAACGCCCCGTTCATGGTGTATTATCTTGAGGATTTCAGGACGATATTTTGCTGGTGAATCGTGGTTGTGGTGATCGAACTGTTAATCATAGTGGAAACTGGAAACGGATCGGATCAATCTTTGTATTTAGGAGACGATGTGTGGAAGGAGAAAAGTTGTAGTCGAGATTAGCAACCATTGGAGTAAGATGGCCTACGATGAGATGGCCCAAATGAAAGTGAACAACCATGCTTTAGAATGAATGTGGAGGATACAATTTTGGAGAAGAAGCTGGGTAACATAATATTGAGGGTATAAGCGTCATTTTGTTTTAATTTTCTGTGTATGAAGTAAAAAGATCCGTGTCAATATCACTTCCCTTTATATAATATTTAGTTTCTAACAACTTGAAGTGGCAACATTGAACACGTAATGACGTAATAGACATGTAATCTGCTAAGGAGGAGGTAATTAGTCTTCGAGGCCAAACTAATTGTCCCGTAAAAAAGATACAACATGTGAATAACATAACAATTATCAACTAGCTTTATTATTATTATTATTATTATTATTATTATTATTATTATTATTATTATTATTATTATTATTATGTTGGTTAATATAACAGTTTTATCTTTAAGCAATTAATTAATGTTTTTATACTAACTAAAAACAAGTTTAGGTAAGGGTAATGTCACAAAGTTGGCATTTTTTTAATCTTATTTTAGCAATGAACAATTAATTATGAACAAACAAAACAAACGGTTAGACAAATAATATGAAAGTGATAAGTACAATACTTCAGCTAAAAATGTAACAAAATCGTCATTTCTATTGTTTTGTGTAGCTTCTTTTTTCGTCCTTTTTATAACAAATCTTTTGAATTTCAAAATCTGTGCTTAATTTGTGATCATAAAAGGTCATTTTATCCTTTGTCTACTAATAGGAAGGTTGAAAAACAGAGAGATAAAATGGTCACAAAACATAAATATCAAAATTCAAAAGTTTTGTTATATACAGATAAACAAAAAACTACAAATAACTATAAAAAATGGCAACTTAGTTACATTTTTAGCTAATTAGGTCATCTTTAACCATGGTTTTCAAATGAACTTTTATTTCATATTTGGAGAATGGAGCACAAAAACTCTTCTCCAACCATCCTACATATTTGAAGACTTTTTGGAGCGTTACTCAATATCCTCCATATTTGAAGGATCACTATTCATGTGTTTTACTCCGTATATACTTAAAATAATGTGAACAAATTATATTATTGGACAAAAATAAATCACTTTAGTAGATAAATGTTTTGAAGTATAAGTTTAAAGTATGTGATTGAAGATGATAACTTTTGAATGATGAGTGTAAGTGAAAGATGATATTTTTTCTTCAAAATTCAATTTTTTTAAAAAGATGTAATTAAAGATTGCTTTATCCTTTCAATTTTAGCAAGTTGATTTAGTACTACTCTCTTGGTATCATACACAAAGTTTTAATAAATTCTACTAAGGGGCTGTTTCTTTTTTTTTTCTGTTTCTAGTTAGTGTCTGTGTGGATATATGTGTTCTGTTTCTAGTTAGTGTCTGTGTGGATATATGTTGTTTCTTTTTTATGCTTAATTGACCATCTTAATACGAGTTTTTTCCCGAACTAATGTAGGTGGAAAAAATTTATAAAAATTCGAAAAATTTATGAAAATTCGAAAAAATTTATAAAAATTTTAAAAAAATTCGAAAAATTTTAAAAATTCAAAAAATTTATAAAAATTCAAAAAATTCGAAAATTTTATAAAAAATTATAAAAATTCGAAAAAACTTATTAAAATTTTTAAAAAATTCAAAAAAATTATAAAAATTTATAATTTTTTAAAAATTCAAAAAATTTGTAAAAATTTATAATTTTTTAAAAATTCAAAAAAATTATAAAAATTCGAAAAAAAATTTTAAAAATTCAAATTTTTTATAAGTTTTTTTGAATTTTTATAAATTTTTATAAAATTTTCGAATTTTTGAATTTTTATAAATTTTTTATAAAATTTTCGAATTTTTTGATTTTTTATCAATTTTTCGAATTTTTATAAATTTTTTGAATTTTTAAAATTTTTCGAATTTTTTTAAAATTTATATAAATTTTTTCGAATTTTCATAAATTTTTATAATTTTTATAAATTTTTCGAATTTTTAAATTTTTTTTGAATTTTTATAAATTTTTTCGAAGTTTTTTAAATTTTTCGAATTTATTTTTCCACCTACACTAGTTCGGGAAAAAACTCGTATTAAGACGTCTTGGATAGAAACAGCATCAAATTTTACCCCCTTTCACATTAAGGATTCTCTTTTGCAATAAGTTAAAAAGAAACACCAAAGTTTCCTGTTTCCAGCCAGTTTTATTACCAAACAGGACATTAAGCAGAAAATAAACAGCCCCTAAGTGCACTATCTGGCAATCAAATATCATATATATACTCTTTAAAAGGATTTCTTATATACTCTTTAAAATATATATATATATATATATATATATATATATATATATATATATATATATATATATATATATATATATATATATATATATATATATATATATATATGGGGATAGCTTAGCTACAATTTTTGTAGCCAATTAGCTACAATCTTTACAAAAAATACGCTAATAATGAATCAGGGTCTCACAGAAAAGAAACCGGACCTACAAAAAAAATAAGGGACGCACATTTATAAAACAAAATTGTAGCAAATTTTGCAGCTAATATAAATATATATATATATATATATATATATATTGCAGCTAATATATATATATATATATATATATATATATAAAAAATACGTAAAGTAGCAAAATGGTATTTTGATCAAAGTTTGAGAGGTATTCCTCCCATTGGCTCAAACTCCCATTGGCTCAAACTTTCATTTCAATTTCATCTCCATTTCTTCTTTAGTAATCACAATACTCTCTCTGACTTCTCCTGACACCGTCAACCACGCGCCACCGGATCTCCATCGTAACAACCTCACTGTTCAGGTACCATCACTACATTTCATAATTAGGTCTCTTATTTAATTCAACTTAAATTTATCGAAATTTGTGCCTCGATTTGTGTTTATCCAAGTGATTTAAAGGTAGTTGAGTTGATTCAACAATGAGAAAGTAGATATCGCTTTAGATGATATGTTGAATTAAGTTTGTTAGGTTAGATCTAATTTACTGGAATGTGTGTTTGTTGTGCGATACGGTTTCTTTCGGGAACTGGATGTGTAGTTTAGCTTTGGGGATCAAGTGGTTGATTTGCGTAAATGTGATATTTAAATTACGTCTTCACTAGCAGAACGTGTAACTGCCGGTTAGTTACTAGCACTTAGTTCTGTGTTTTCTGTAGGATGAGCAAGTTATCAAGTAAGTGTAGTTATGCTCTAGGTTTGACGATCGGCAGCTTAATGTTATACTTTCGTATAAATGTTGCAAGTAATTGGTTAGTAGTTGAAGTTTGTAGCGTGTAATTAGTTAGTAGCACGTAGTTGTTGTGTTTTATACTTTTATGCGAGAAATAAATAGAAAGAAGGATGTTGTATTGACGAAATAGGAATTAGGGTTGACAAGTAAGCGAGTAGCTACTATTGTAAGCTATTAATAAAGCGAGAAGCTAGCATTTGTTGAGAGTTACAAACGCCTTACTTCCTTTAGTCATAGACCATTTTCTTATTCAACTAACAGGATATAGGCATTTTGATTGACTTATTATTGTATCGTTTGTTCCACACCCTTTCTTTAGAGAAATTTAACGTAGGTGAGTCATTAGCTTCCTCATATTGATTGATAGAGTTTATCTAGTGAACAGGTAATGATTTTATAACAGTCTACGGCTATTATAGGGTTTTTTTTTTTTTTTTTTTTTTTTTTTAATGGTCAAATAACACTATAGGACTCGGCATTAGTATAGATAGCAAGAGTTTTAAGAGATATTTTTAATTCTAAGTCCTTAGTGAAACCCCGTGCGAGGTGCTTAATACTCAAGAGTAACAGTTATATTATGGAAAACTTAATATGGTGTCCTTTCTCTGCCTCTTTCACTTACATTCCCATCTTGAACTTCGCTTTATACCGATTCCCAAATTAATTCTTATTCAGTTATTGAAGTTAGTCCAAGTTGTTTGGGACTAAAGGCTTGGTTGTTGTTGTAACATGTTTGTCGCTCCTGATTGAACGTTGTTGCACAATTGATACGTAGACTAATGGGCCAGTAATAACATAAATAAGGTTGCAACTACAACTCAAGCGATTATTGTAACTTACAAAAACATGATTCCAACACGGCGAAAAGAACATTTTGCTGGTGATTCGTTCAAAAAGGTCAGCAGCAAAGCTCGTGATGTCCAAATTCTTTTATGAAACAAGGGTTAGGTGAAGTTCTTTTTGTGATTAGTGTTAAGCATGAACAAGGGCACTGATACCTCTTGACACGGAGTGGCTAGAAGAAGATATAGTAAGTGCAGAATATATTATCAAAGCTAATAGCTCCCCAAGAAAGCGAGTACTATTTGAGGTTAGTTAGGAGTCTTTCGTAAGACAATTATATAGGCTTTCCTAGTGTATTATTTTTTTGAACAACAATTTTATTAGCAACAAACTTTCCCTCAATGCTTCCGTATTGATATTTCAGGATAACTGCTAATAGCAATAATGCTAATACTCTTAAAACCCTTAATGGTAGTAGGGTGATGACAATCCCTTAGAACCGGGGTTGTGCTGCACCACAAATGGCTCAAATTGGAAATCACCAAAGAGCTGTGTCATCTGACTAGGGTAGGAGATAGTTAAGCAGTTCACGTGCAATTTCAAAGGCAACACCATGCATGAGACAACCTTTGGAGAAAAGTCGCTATGCTTTAGGACTTTGTTCAGTTAGTTACACAAAGGGGGCCTGATGAACTTCTGCTTCTTAGTATCACCTTCCAATCTTAGTCTTGTAGGATGTGATGCCTCATTGTGAAGGTGATGATTACCATTTAAGTCATCAATATGCCAAATAGATGAAAACCAGAACCACCAGAGGTAAAATACCTTTGTACATGCCAAGAACCATGTGGTATTTTGTTACTATTAAATGGACTTTGATTTAGCTATAAAGGGTTTTTAGAATTTCTGCAGTGTGTTAGAAAGTTATATACAGCTCAAAGATTGGTGTATAAACAGTGATATACTTGATACTCTATGCCAGTTTCTCTTCACAGAGGCAGAGCTGAAAGCTTTACTTTTACTGAAATTGCTTTTCTGTTCTATTGAGGAGCATTCTGAATCATGACGTGGTTACATGTCTATGATTTGAAATGCATTTTTACATGACTCAAGTTCACACTGCAAATCTCATTTAGCTCTCCCTGTTCTTTTGTACATGATTATTGATTGCTCATTTTCTATAGTTGTAGACCTTAGGTTCGCATGCCATGTAGTCAGTAGAATTTGGTGGTTGTTACTTATTAATCTTTTGCGTATGCAGAACCTAAAATGTGGAAAGTACTTTTTCAGTTCCATGAAAGCTACAAGAGGTGGTGTCTGTAGAAGTGTTTAGCTATTTTTGAAATATCCAAAATATTATTTCTCGTGACTAAAGAGAAACCGACCCTTCAATTATAGTTTATAACATTCGTAAAAGCCAATAGATACCACAGATATTTTTGTAAAGAAATGCGTGGTAAGCTAGCATATTATTTACTTCAAAGACTAAAGTTCATAAAATAAGAAAATAGACAAACATCACAATTAGTATGAGACATCTCAAATTGGAATTGTTGCAATTTTTTGGGTTGGAGGGAGTAGAAGTCTGATTACATACGTATGATCTAAGTTGGAAAGAATCCACCTATATTAATCTTATCCTTGAATTTTGTAACCACAAAACTTGGGACACATATAATGTATCTTTAAAAGATGTCGGCAATGCTTCAACTTCTTAATGCATTAAAAATCTTCTAATCCTCTTAAAATTGTTAATCATTTCATTGGGGTTTTGCTTAATTGAATCGTCTCGTTACAGGTGGTGAAGGGAGGGGTTCAGTCAGGTTGTAGTTTCTAATTTGTATAGCAGTATAGCATTTTTAACAGACATAAACTTGAATCAAGGTGAAAAATGGGCCGACTAAAGCTGCAACCTGGAATTAAGGCAATTGAAGAAGAACCAGAAGAGTATGAGAGTACCATTTCTGATAGGGATAAAACTGCTTTGGGATGCATGATTAACTCTGAAATTGGTGCTGTGTTGGCTGTAATGAGAAGGAATGTAAGATGGGGAGGTCGTTATATGTCAGGCGATGATCAGCTAGAGCACTCTCTCATCCAGTCTCTGAAAGCATTACGGAGGCAAATATATTCTTGGCAGCATCCATGGCATACAATCAATCCTGCTGTGTATCTACAGCCATTTTTAGATGTGATTAAATCTGATGAAACTGGTGCACCAATTACAGGTGTTGCTTTGTCGTCTCTTTATAAGATCTTGACTCTTGATGTGCTTGATCTGAACACTGTTAATGTTGAGGATGCCATGCACTTGGTAGTTGAGTCTGTGACTAGTTGCAGGTTTGAGGTTACTGATCCAGCATCTGAAGAAGTAGTCCTCATGAAAATCCTCCAGGTTTTACTGGCTTGCATGAAAAGCAAAGCATCAGTTATGCTGAGTAACCAACATGTTTGCACAATTGTGAACACATGTTTTCGTGTAGTTCATCAAGCAGGATCCAAAGGTGAGTTGTTGCAGCGGATGGCTCGCCATACTATGCATGAACTTGTCAGGTGTATTTTTTCGCATCTTCCTGATGTTGGCAACTCAGAACAGACGATTGTCAAGGGAAGCAATACTGCCAACAACGAGGTTAGTATTCATCTGTTGTCCTCCATGATTCTATCAGTTTTACTATATTGACATCATTTACTTTGTTTCATGGTTTTGATAAAGAAACGAGTTTAGTTGGTTGAATAATCTAACCCAATTTGAAGTTAACATCACCGTGATAGTTTTTTAATGGTTGGTTGTGTAGTTATGTGACAGCCACGAGTCACAACTATGAAGTTTCATTAACCTTATTTGTTTTGTGTGATGACCTCAACGATCACCTAATAGATAACCTGATTCTGAAAGATCATTTTAAGCTTGGTGTATGCTGATCCATATAAGAAAGTTTTAAGTGTGTATAGCTTCCGGAAGAAATATACATTATTAATAATATTCAAATCACATGATGGAAGAAGAGTATGAAGAACAAAAACTATTATAGGTAAGTATCAGATGTGGCCTGAGTCAGAACCTCAAACATAGTCTATGGTTAAAATATAGATAATGTTCTTACAAAAGTACTGTAGACTGTAGTGTAATTTTGTGTTTAGCTGTAAACTTAGACCAGAGTATTTGAAAGTTGCTATTAACAAAACTAAGAAGTAAATAAGGAAGGGGTAAAAGAAGAAAAAGGAGAAATCATTGTTTCTTTTGTATGTATAGTTCTAGATGAAGCCTACAATCTAAATCAATTAACTTTTCTTACCATCTTCGAACTGATTATGACTATGCAGGTCAGTGGGTTGCCTGGAGACTATCCTTTTGGGGTCAAGCAATTGGAAAATGGTTATGGTGGTTCTGAACTTGACTCTCAATCATCATCTGCAAATTTTGTAGCAAATGCTCCTGGTGGCATGGTTTCTGCAATGGATGAAAATATAGTGGTCCCTGGTAATGGAAAGGACACCGTTGCATATGATTTAAATTTGATGACAGAGCCATATGGGGTGCCTTGCATGGTGGAAATATTCCATTTCTTATGTTCATTGCTAAATGTTGTTGAACACATGGCAATTGGTCCAAAAGCAAACACCATAGCTTTTGATGAAGATGTGCCCCTATTTGCCTTGGGTTTGATCAATTCAGCAATTGAATTGGGTGGCACGGCCATACGTCGACACCCGAGATTATTAAGTTTGGTGCAAGATGAACTGTTCCGTAATCTAATGCAGTTTGGTTTGTCTACAAGCCCTCTAATCCTCTCAATGATATGCAGCATTGTTTTAAACCTATATCATCACTTGCGTACTGAGCTTAAACTACAGCTTGAAGCTTTCTTTTCTTGTGTGGTTCTGAGGCTTGCACAAAGCAGGTATGGGGCTTCTTACCAGCAACAAGAGGTTGCTATGGAGGCTCTTGTTGACTTTTGCAGACTGAAATCTTTCATGGTGGAGATGTATGCCAATCTAGATTGTGATATAACATGCAGCAATATATTTGAAGACCTTGCTAGTTTGTTGTCTAAAAGTGCATTCCCTGTAAACTGCCCTCTATCTGCAATGCACATTCTAGCTTTAGACGGTTTAATTGCTGTGATTCAAGGAATGGCTGAGAGAATAAGCAATGCGCCAGTTAGTTCTGAATTAGCTCCAGTAAATTTGGAAGAGTATACACCTTTCTGGATGGTTAAGTGCGACAATTATAGCGATCCCGATCACTGGGTCCCATTTGTGCGCAGGAGAAAATACATTAAAAAGCGCCTGATGATTGGAGCTGATCATTTTAATAGAGATCCTAAGAAAGGGCTAGAGTTTCTTCAAGGAACACATCTTTTGCCTGACAAACTCGACCCCCAGAGTGTGGCTTGCTTCTTCAGGTACACTGCTGGTTTAGATAAGAATCTTGTAGGAGATTTTTTAGGTAACCATGATGAGTTTTGTGTTCAAGTTCTTCATGAATTTGCTGGAACTTTTGATTTTCAAGATATGAATCTAGATACTGCATTACGACTGTTTCTTGAGACATTTAGGCTGCCAGGAGAATCACAAAAGATACAGAGAGTACTAGAAGCGTTTTCTGAGAGATACTATGAACAATCGCCACAGATTCTTGCTAACAAAGATGCTGCTCTTTTGTTATCGTATTCTTTGATTATGCTCAATACAGATCAGCACAATGTTCAAGTTAAGAAGAAGATGACAGAGGAGGATTTTATAAGAAATAATCGACACATCAACGGTGGAAACGATCTCCCTCGAGAGTTCTTGTCTGAGCTCTATGATTCAATTTGCAAAAACGAAATACGCACTATCCCTGATCAAAGTGCAGCTTTCCCAGAAATGAATCCTAGCCGTTGGATTGATTTGATGCACAAGTCTAAGAAAACTGCACCATTCATTGTGTCTGATTCAAGGAGCCACCTTGACCGTGATATGTTTGCTGTGATGTCAGGCCCAACAATTGCTGCCATTTCGGTGGTATTTGATCACGCTGAGCTTGAAGATGTGTTCCAATCCTGTATTGATGGGTTCTTAGCTGTTGCAAAAATTTCAGCCTGTCATAATCTTGAAGATGTTCTGGATGATCTGGTTGTTTCTCTCTGCAAGTTCACCACCCTTTTGAACCCCACATCTGCTGAAGAACCAGTTCTAGCCTTTGGCGATGACGCAAAAGCCAGGATGGCAACTATAACAGTTTTCACCATCGCCAATAGGTAAAAAATTGGTTCACTTGTGTTTTTTATTTAGGGGCCGCTTGGTTCAATTGTTGAGGAATGCAAAGCAATGCATTCCCTTTCCCCCCAAAATGTTGGGTAATGCCATTACCCACTACGGAATGGGCCATTGCATTCCTACACAACCATCATCATCATTTATTCCTTCCCACCCTCCTATCACCAACAAGCACCCTTGTCTTTACATCCTATGACAATATCATAGAGATGGCAGATGGTGGTTCTGGCAGGTTGGGTCATATTTCAAAACTGGTTTGGGTTGAAAGTGGGTCATTTTGTGTAGTTCTAAATGGGCCGGTTAGGTTAGGTTAGGTTGGGTTGACCCTAAAACACTTTTGTCTTTTTCTAAATTTTTTATAGAGATAAATAATACATAAGTTATGTTTCTAAGAAAAATACTATTACAACTGTCTTTAAATTCTAAAATATAATGATTTAGGAGGTTGTACAAAGTAGTCTTTGACTTTCAACCCATTTGACCTGTTGCCCTTTCAGCTGATTTTTAAAACTTGACCCATTTGAGATGGTCATAAATATATTGGCTGTAGTTTCTGCCCTTATTAGACAATATCTCTTGCTAAAGATGTAACTCTATATTATAATTAGGTACGGTGACTTCATTCGGGCGGGCTGGAGGAATATTCTTGATTGCATCTTGAAGCTGCACAAGCTTGGTCTTCTTCCAGCTCGAGTTGCTAGTGATGCAGCTGATGATTCTGAGCTTTCTTCTGAACCTGGACAAGGGAAGCCATTAACAAATTCTTTATCCTCTGCACACATGCCAGCTGTTGGTACCCCAAGGAGGTCTTCTGGGCTAATGGGCCGTTTTAGTCAACTCTTGTCTCTCGATACAGAGGAACCAAGACTGCAACCCACTGAGCAACAACTTGCTGCTCATCAACGAACTCTGCAGACAATTCAAAAGTGTCATATTGATAGTATTTTCACTGAAAGCAAATTTCTACAAGCCGACTCTTTATTACACCTTGCTAGGGCACTCATTTGGGCAGCTGGGCGCCCTCAAAAGGGTAATAGCTCTCCGGAGGATGAAGATACTGCAGTTTTCTGCCTAGAGTTATTGATTGCAATCACATTAAACAACAGGGATAGGATTGTAATTCTATGGCAGGGTGTTTATGAACACATAGCGAACATTGTACAGACAACTGTGATCCCCTGTGCCCTAGTTGAGAAGGCCGTGTTTGGACTCTTAAGAATCTGTCAACGGCTTCTTCCGTACAAAGAGAATTTAGCAGATGACCTTTTGAGGTCACTCCAGCTTGTTTTGAAACTTGATGCCCGTGTGGCTGATGCATATTCTGAACAAATAACACAAGAAGTGAGCCGTTTAGTTAAGGCAAATGTTTCTCACATCCGGTCCCAAATGGGTTGGCGGACAATTACATCTTTACTTTCCATCACTGCCCGAAACCCTGAAGCTTCTGAGGTGGGATTTGATGCACTGCTGTTCATCATGTCTGACGGGATCAATTTACTTCCTGCCAACTTTGCCACGTGTGTCGATGCAGCAAGGCAGTTTGCTGAATCCCGTGTTGCACATGCTGATCGGTCAGTTCGCGCACTTGACCTTATGTCAGGGTCCATCAGTTGTTTAAGTCAGTGGGCTCTAGAGGCTCGAGAAACAATGGGAGAGGTAGAGGCTGCAAAAACATGCCAAGATATAGGAGATATGTGGTTTAAACTTGTGCAGAGTTTACGGAAAGTTTGTTTGGATCAGAGAGAAGATGTGAGGAACCACGCTCTTTTAGCATTACAAATGTGTTTGACTGGGGTTGATGAGGTCCACATCCAACACGGTCTCTGGTTACAGTGCTTTGATATGATCATCTTTACAGTTCTTGATGACTTGCTAGAAATTTCACAAGGACACTCTCAAAAAGACTTCAGAAACATGGAAGGAACCCTTGTCTTGGCTCTGAAGCTTCTTTCAAAAGTGTTCCTACAGTTGCTTCCCGAGCTCTCACAGGTAACTAATATTTGTAAACTATGGTTGGGTGTTCTTACTCGAATGGATAAATACTCTAGAGTCAAAGTCAGAGGTAAGAAAAATGAAAAGCTTCAAGAATTAGTGCCTGAGCTTCTAAAGAACATTCTGCTTGTTATGAAAAACAAAGAAGTGCTAGTGGTACCAACAAGTGCCCTCGGGAAAGATAGCTTATGGGCCATCACTTGGCTGCATGTGGAAAAAATCGCTCCATCTATCAAATCGGAAGTTTTCCCAGATCAAGCTTCTGAACAAAAAGAATTGTTTTCTGGTGAAAATGAATCAGGCACACAAGAAACTGGCTGATGAGGTTGTAAAAAATATAGATTTCTGAAGTGATTCTTGTTCATCGATTCAGTGGCAAGCTGTATACTAATCAAAGATCCTATGGTTGGATCTGAGAAAGCAAGTGAAATATATCTAACAAGAAGCATTTTTCGTGATGGTATGCATTTTCGTCGTTCTTTTGGTGGCTAATCTTTCTTATGTTCTGGTCTAGATGTTTGTACAAAACTCAGATGAAGCATTCGAGTATAGTTCATATCACTTAAAAAAGTAGGCATTCATCTGAGTTTCTGTATGCGTCTTTCCTTTTAGTTTGCCTCCCTGTTTCGGACTTTAGTCAACTATAGAGGCTTCTAAATGAGAATCTTGTTCGGAAACTAGTTAGGTTTAGCATGCGCATTGTTTCCTGTCAAAATGCATGTTTAGGGCTTTGTTTAGTACCTTAATGGATACTTATAATGAGTGAAGATTGAAACCGGTTATTAACTTGAAGACTAGGAAGAGATTGACGTCTTGGATCATGGTGTGTATGTCACTAGTAGAAACTTTTGCACTAGATAGTTTTATCATGTAAAGAATGTGTTTTACGGTTTTATCATTTGAATGCCAGATGTATGTTGCTGAGTATAATATGTGTATTTCTATATGGCTTGGAAACATAAAGGAACAATTTTTTTTAATGCACATCAGATAGATTTTAGCATTATGCTGTGACCAAAGAGCTTGCAGCCTAACGGCATCATGTCGTGCGAGATGTTCTTAAATTAAGTGATTATAGGTTCAAGTGTCATTGTGAACAATTTTTTGGGATAAATGAAATCATTATTAAGTTGGTTGCAGCATAATGGCATAGTCCCATCTTTTTTTTAAACAAAAAGAGTCTACATCAAGCTAAGTCCGAAACCTTGATGATTGTGGTGCAATTCCAGATTAAAGTATTTGTAATTCAATAATTGGGTGTGACTGAATTTGAAAGTTAATGTTGTTAAACCTCTAAAGTCTCATGAACTGATTAGTTTTATAAAGATGGCTTCTTAAATAGGGCTCCGTAAATAAGATTATATGAAGTAAAATTCCAGCTTTATATCTTGGTATAAAGTTGCTCGATAAAACTTACAATGTGATTACACAAGGAAGTCCATCAAGCATCAACATAAATGTATCTAATATTTATTTTACCGGGGTAACACTTTACAAAAAAAAAAAAAAAAAAAAAAAAAAAAAAAAAACAAAAAAAAAAAAGAATAATGTATCTACTATTATACATCTTTGTATAAGTTGATAACTTTTTCACAACGTTGTTAACATTTCATAAACCCTTTTATTATATGGATCCTGGAACTTTCTATGTCATACAAGTTTGAAGTTGTAGTAACTCGATACAAATGAAAGCAAGATGATTATTTTCATTATTTTTAAGCAATTTACTTAGGCCGGACACAGTCGTAACCCTGCTACATCAACTTTCTCTCTCCGATTACCAGACACGACCAAATTGCCACAGTCGGTGATCGAGGTTTTTTTTTTTTTTTTTTTTTTTTTTTTTTTTTTTTTTTTTAATTCAAATATTTTAAACAACAAATTTAAAATTCATTGAAAACAAAAACATTACATAAATTATTCAAATAAACATTAAAAACATTACGTAAATTATTCAAATAACATTAAAAACATTACAAAAATTCTTCATCGTCTTCCTCATCCTCATCGTCACTACCGTCTTCGTCTTCATTCTCTTGATTGACTTGATTTCTACGATTTCTCTAAATGTGTTCGATCAAATCAGATTTTAAGTGTAGATGAGTCCCGGAGCTCCTGAGTAACTACTAACGATTTTTCATGCGATCTTAAGGGATCGTGATCACGGTGACCCTCAGCTTCGAACCATGTAGGACATATCGCCCGCCCTTTGTGCTGAATGATCATATTATGTAATATGATACATGTATACATAATATCTTGGAGATCCTGTTTATACAGCCATCGAGCCAAAACTTTAAGTATTTTCCACTTCTTCTTCAACACACCAAAAGCTCGTTCCACATCTTTCCTTGCTGCTTCGTGCTTCCTCTTGTACAATATTCTTTTATCATCACCTGTGTGAGGATTTGAAATGGACTTAATAAAAACGGACCATTGTGGATATAACCTGTCAGTAAGATAATATCCCCTTTTATAAGGTATATCGTTAATCTCGAATTCAAGGTCTGGTGCTCTCCCAGATTTGATATCATTGAAAAAAGGGGAACGATTTAAAACGTTTACGTCGTTATTCATCCCGGAGACGCCAAAGAACGCATGCCAAATCCATAAATCTTGTGAGGCGACCGCTTCCAATAAAATGAATGGATGTGGCCCGTGATCACCCCTAGCATATTGACCTCTCAAACCATTTGGGCAATTCTCCCACTCCCAACTTGTACAATCAATGCTTCCCATCATCCCAGAAAACTGTTGTTCCCTTTACACTATTAGAGTTAACTAGAAAGTTAATCTATTTCGTGTTATGACTAATACAATGTTTAGGATTAATTCTAACAGTTATAAAACGTGAGTATAAAAAACAACAATATTTTTCAACGTTTAAATTCTTATTAGAAATAATTCCAAGAATCTATACCTAAGTGTTTTGCGGAACAAACACTTGGGATTGAATAGACAAGGGTATGGGGTGTCTCCTATCGAAACTCAAGTTTTGCTTGAGTGGTAACAATATACCCACTGAGCTATCTCAGTGAGTTGTATACTCTTTGTAGGAGAGAAGTTCCTTTGTAAAAGTTCAAGACTTTAAATATACAAAACACACTTTAACTTCTCTCTCATATGATCTATTTATATACAAGTAATCTATGTATAAGTGATTAAATATAATACAAGTTGTTGAGGTTGCGTGTCTGACAATTACAAATAGTAATTGTCATTTCCAAGAACCAATAGGAAAGGGCTAATAAGACTTTGGGAGTTGTTGGCTGACACTCCATGACTTTTAGCCGCAATAGGGAAGGTTGGATCTGACAAGAGAAGAGTGTTGGGCTGACACTATTATCTTCTCAGATCTTTTCCTTATTGTTCCCGCCTTTTCTTCAGGCGTTGGTTCCTCAGTTTTCAATCACTTTGTTGTTGAGGAGACTGGGGTTCAGTGAGTTCTTGTCCAATACTCACTGAACCATCATCTTCTTCTTTGGCTTAAGTCCGACTCAGGGAGTACCGCCTTCCTGAGAAGTGAATCCTTCTTCTTGAATTCGTCTTAAGCATCTTGAAGATGACTCACTGAGAGGCTGTTCTCTCAGTGACTTGAATTGTTCTCGGTTTAAGTTTAACACTTAGTTAATTTGTGTCCAAATCATGTTTTACGTATTCTTGGGTTTTTCATGACCCAACAATCTCCCCCTATTTGGATATAAATTATTCCTAAGTGTTTTGATCAGTATGAGTGAGCTAAAGTCTTCTGCTCATACTGAATGTACTAGAAAATAAATAAGGATATTGATATAGCAAAACATTCATCAATTTATTCATATCATTACAAGTCCTATTATTCTAAATACAAAATACTCATGGTTCCTCAACAAGACCCATGAGTTCAAGTTTCGCCTTCTTTGACATCAACACCTCTTTATCAGGTCGATCCTTCATCATTTGATCCATCAACCTTACAAACTCCTCATTTTCAGGTCTCCTGATATTAAGCGCCATCAGTTTGTAAGCAAGGAGTGTTGTCGTTTCCACTTTGTCGATGTCAGAGACTCTTTGAAAGGCTTCCTGACCAAATTCATCCACAAAGAAGATACCATACTCAGGTTCCTTGATGACCAGGTTGGGACGGAACTTGACTCCCTGAGGAGTAGTCCTGTTGCAATGAAGTGCAGCTATGTATTGTTCAGGTTCAATATCCACAGCTTTTCTTTTCCTCCCAACCTTTTGAGTAAATTCAGGGATAGTTAGTCCCTGAGAAGCAAGTGCCTCATCATGGTTAATGCCCAGACTCTTTGCCACTCTTGCAAGTTCCTCATACTTAGCACTCAGTGACTTGATGATGATTGGGGCATTCTTGCTTGAGGTTTTCTTCCTTAGGATGGGCATCATCATATCCCATTCTCTTAACCCATAGTCTGAAAACTTGATTGCAGGAAGATGTTCAGACTTCCTTGGACCTCTATGGATTGTTAAGCTCAGAGGTCTGGTGGGGTGAATAGTGATATCAGTGATTTTGCCTTCATCTTTGGTTTTGGTCATGTGCCATACATACCTCTCATAAATCCTCTGCCTCTTTTCTTCCTTAAGTTTGGCCTGTTTGTTATGTTCCTTAAGGATTTCAGCCTGAAGCTTGAGAAACTCATCCCCTTTGATGTCCTTCTTCTCAAACTCCTTGATTACTTCTTTGGCAACCTTAGAAATTTCAGACCTGTTGAGTACCAGCTCTTTCTCTCTTTCCTTCCTGAGCTCTTCTTGGTGTAAAATTTCAGCAAGTTGATCAGGAGTCCCATAGACCCTTCTCCCATCCTCTAAATCAACATAGAATGGTGCATCAGGATCTGCACGTCTTTCAGATGAAGCCTTGACTAAGAGTGATTCAGAAGGAGGGTTTGTTTCAGTCACCATGATTTTCTTCCCTTTGTCAATGGGAGGAGGTTGACTGGTGGATGTCTCAGGGACAATTACCAAAGCAGAATTGGGGTCAGGGATTGGAGGATCATCATTTTTCTCCCCCTCAGCAGATGGCGGAGCTTTGTGGAGACACCTGCTGACTGAGGAGGTGGAGGAGTATGAGAGGCCTGAAGAATGGATAAGATGTTTGAGACCATAGACTTTGTTTCAGAAGTCTCATTCTTCACGACACTTAATTCGGCAGCCATTTCCTTCTGTTGGGTGGTGAGTTCAGTTACTTGGGTGGTGTAGTGGTTGACCAGCTCATTATGTGTTGTTGAGAGCTGCTCAAAGGCTGAGGAGATTCTGATCAGGTGCTCCTTGGATGCATTAACAGTCTGATGAATGGACTCTTGCTGGGTCCTTAAACCATGAAGATCTACCCCCTGAAGGAGCTTAAGAAGCTCAGTAATGCTGGTGGAGGTGTTAGCCTGAGAGGCCAAGTATGCATCCAATCTGGTGACAAAAGTGGGATCATCTGTAAGATGTTCTTGTACTGATTCTATAGCCTTGAGAATGTTGGACAGTTCCTGATGCTGTCCAGTGGCTATGTCATCTACAGATTTGTTCAGGTCGCCAAGTTGTTTATCAGTGAGGTTGGCGGCCTGAAGAATCTTTGCCTGAGATTCTTCAACAGAAGCCCTGAAGTCAGCATAGGAGGCTGCCACTTCAGTGTGCTTATCCCATAGCTCATCCGTAACAGAGTTGTAAAGACCTTCGTTGGCTTTGCGAAGGACTTTTGCCATTTGTATTTCAGAAGCCGGATGAGCATCGTCATACTTTTGCAACCACTTAGGAGTGGTTGAAGCACCTGATGATGATGATGAGGTTGATTGAGAACTGGGTGGTTGATCCTCAGGATGAGGAGAGGAATGTTGTTTCTCGGAGGGCTGAGGAGGGCTTAATTGTGTTTCCATTTCCTCCTCAACATCAGGGATCTCATCATCACCAAAATCAACCTCCTCCTCTGACTCATCAGCCAACAAATTTTCATAGTCAGCCAGAGAAGGAGCCTTCAGTAAATCCGGCTCCCCCTCAGAAGAGGGCTCACCTTCGTTGTGGCCAGGTCCTGATTCTTTTGTCATAATAACTGGTGGGGTTTGACCAGCCTGACTAGTCATAATAACTGGGGGGGGGGGGTTTCCCAGCCTGACTTTTAGGATCAGTTCCTGAGAGAACAAAAATGCCTGAGGTGGGTTTGGGTTCCGTATCGGCGGGTGGTTTAAATCCCTCCGAGTCTTTGTCCCCCTGAGCGCCTTCATCCACTGATGGGTGTTTTTCAGTGGAATCATGAGGCACTCCTTGTGAAGATGTATGGACCCCCTTCCCATCAGGATTGGTCTGTCCTTTTGGGGATTTAGGGTCCTGAACTCCCTGAGACCCTGAGTGTGATTGCTCAGGGACGTTAGCAGGATGTGAGTGGGTATGGGTCCCCTTCTCAGTGGAGTAGTGCTGCTCCACCGAGGATATAGAACCCTGAACTCCCTCAGGCTCTGATTGTGATTTATCAGTGCCTTCATTAGGATGTGAGTGGGTGGATGCTCCTGACCCTTCTGACTTGTTTTTATCAGTAGGGACATTAGGAAAGGGTTTGCCCGAGGATACTGAGGATGATTGCTCAGCACCCTCCAGTAGCGTTTGTTTTGTGGCCAATGTGGTCTCTTGTATGGGAGTTTGAGAGGTCAAGGTCACAACAACTTTCTTGGTGCCTGAGGCAACAGTCTCAGTGACGAGTGGTTTAGGTCTAACCACCTTACTGGATTGTCCCCCTTTCCCTTTCTTCTTCTTCACCTTCTTGGTTGGTGAAGGAACTGGTGAGCATACATTTTCACCCTGAATCACCGTTAACATGTAGGTGGTCAGGGCGACCGGTTGTACCTCAGTAATGTCACTACTAAAGTTGGTCTTATGTAAGACGTCAGGTTTTGTACCTTCATCGTCAGACCTTAAGTAGTCAGAACCAAGAAGATCCTGAAGCACACAGGAAATGAACCTAGGATAAGACATGTGTCTTTGCCTATGTTTCCCTGAGAGCTTTGATACGAGGTCTCGGAAGATTATTCCTCCGATATCAATTTTTATACCCTCCAAGAGACTGAACATCATCAATTGTTGTGATGAGTTCAACTGCTCAGTGGAGGATTTGTTTCCTCCGAGTACCTGAATGACGAATGTCATCATCAGTCTCCAGACAGGGTGAAACCATGTCTTAACTATTGGAGCCTTTGCCAACAAGGCTTCAGGGGACTCGGTAGGACGCCTAACATCATGAGGCCCTAGGAAAAGCATTTCAGCTTTTATTTCCTGATCAGTAGGGTTTGCCTCAAAGTTCTCAACAAAGTTAAGACCAGTGGCTGAGATGAAGGACTTGTAGTTGAAGGAGAGAGTCCTAGTCCCATTCATCACAGTGAAAGTGATGATCGACTCTTTGGTGTCCTTAGGGCAAGTAGCCGTTGCGGTACACCAAAACTCCCTGAGATAGTCATTATAAATGACTTCTGGGGTGGTTGTAAAAGCTGTGGCAAGGAAGCAGTTTTGTAAATACTTAACTACATCCTTGTAACCCCCATATTGCTGGGGATAGTGGAAATTTCCAACCACATTGTTTTTGGTCAGGTCCACGCCCTCCATTGTGAAGCTCACGTTGGGGGCAGTGGTTATAGCATTAAAAGGAAGCCATTTTATGATCTGGTTAAGGTCGAAAAAAATGGTCGGATGATTCTAAATGCTAAGAACACACACACAATTTGTTTTGAGAGAGAAAAAAAAGGGTAGAGTTTGCTTATAATTTTCAAAAAACGT